>JAHLJT010002406.1:181245038-181442287 GCA_031308135.1 Acheta domesticus
ACAATGAGGACGACGCCTACTGCAGGCACATAGGTCAGGCGGCCCTTGCGGGCATAGGTTTAAGCCACAATGAGGACGACGCCTACTGCACGCACATAGGTCAGGCGGCCCCTTGCGGGCATATGGTTTAAGCCACAATGAGGACGACGCCTACTGCAGGCACTTAAGTCAGGCGGCCCTTGCGGGCGTAGGTTTAAGCCACAATGAGGACGACGCCTACTGCAGGCACTTAAGTTAGGCGGCCCTAGCGGGCATAGGTTAAGCCACAATGAGGACGACGCCTACTGCAGGCACTTAGGTCAGGCGGCCCTTGCGGGCGTAAGTTTAAGCCACAATGAGGACGACGCCTACTGCAGGCACTTATGTCAGGCGGCCCTTGCGGGCATAGGTTTAAGCCACAATGAGGACGACGCCTACTGCAGGCACTTAGGTCAGGCGGCCCTTGCGGGCATAGGTTTAAGCCACAATGAGGACGACGCCTACTGCAGGCACTTAGGTCAGGCGGCCCTTGCGGGCATAGGTTTAAGCCACAATGAGGACGACGCCTACTGCAGGCACATAGGTCAAGCGGCCCTTGCGGGCATAGGTTTAAGCCACAATGAGGACGACGCCTACTGCAGGCACTTAGGTCAGGCGGCCCTTGCGGGCATAGGTTTAAGCCACAATGAGGACGACGCCTACTGCAGGCACTTAGGTCAGGCGGCCCTTGCGGGCAGAGGTTTTAAGCCACAATGAGGACGACGCCTACTGCAGGCACATAGGTCAGGCGGCCCTTGCGGGCCGTAGGTTTAAGCCACAATGAGGACGACGCCTACTGCAGGCACTTAGGTCAGGCGGCCCTTGCGGGCATAGGTTTAAGCCACAATGAGGACGACGCCTACTGCAGGCACATAGGTCAGGCGGCCCTTGCGGGCATAGGTTTAAGCCACAATGAGGACGACGCCTACTGCAGGCACTTAGGTCAGGCGGCCCTTGCGGGCATAGGTTTAAGCCACAATGAGGACGACGCCTACTGCAGGCACATAGGTCAGGCGGCCCTTGCGGGCATAGGTTTAAGCCACAATGAGGACGACGCCTACTGCAGGCACTTAGGTCAGGCGGCCCTTGCGGGCATAGGTTTAAGCCACAATGAGGACGAACGCCTACTGCAGGCACTTAGGTCAGGCGGCCCTTGCGGGCATAGGTTTAAGCCACAATGAGGACGACGCCTACTGCAGGCAACATAGGTCAGGCGGCCCTTGCGGGCATAGGTTTAAGCCACAATGATGATGTTAACCCTTGAAGACTTAAGGTTGAATCCAAATGTGAAATAGCTGAAATGTTTTAGAAAGTTCAAGAAAGTATAATTTTATACAATATTACATACATATTTTAATTCGGGTCCCACCTCTCACCCGCATGTCTCCCAACTGACTTTCAAATCTCATGCCCACGAAATTCACCCGACTTCTCGTAAGGGGTCGTTCATGAATTAGGTATCGCTAAAGAGGGGGAGGGGTTTGAGGCAGCGTTACGCAGGTGTAGGGATGTGTTTAGTTTACTGTTACGTAACATTGATTTATTTTTTATTTTTCGACATCTGGTGAAAACAACTACTTTTTTCTTAGGCCAAAGCATTAAATAGTAATTAATTAATTTTTAAAACATAAATAAATCGAAGTTATTATATGTACCTTGTTACAATTAATTGAAGTCCTTTTTCTTAAATTTTTATTGAATTTGTAAGCTTACGAAAAAAATCAAAACTCAGCTCTCGTATATTGTAGAATGCAAGTAATTTGATGCAATAGATAGTCGGTCATGCGCTATTCATGACGATGCGACGTGTGCACGGCTTGTAAGAAATGTTCACGTTTGTGCGTTCTTCACAATCACTTGTTCCTAATCTTATTGTTAGATATAGTCAGCATCGCCAATTAATTATGACTTTCATTACCATACATTTTAAAATATAACACAAAATTAATACACAATTGTTTTTTCTGTGATACATTTATTTTCATTTCGTATATGTTCATGTGGGTTCATGTGGGGCGTTACGGGCGGTTTCAAGGGGGAAGGAGGTGTTCAAAATAGTCGAAATTTGCTTTAGGTACTTTATGGACGGCTTCTAACTCGTATCACAGTTGCGTTCTTAGCGACACGAAAATTTTATTTTGAAGGTCAGGGACGAGTTGTCTCTGTGAAATGCGTGTTGCAGTCAAGTGAGGATCCACCCGATCATTAGGGTGGGGGATCATAGATTTTTGTTAAATAATAAACATATTTGTTATTATATTGTATATTATTTTTGTAGTGTATAAATGATAGTATACAATATTATTTTTTAAATTACTACATAATTCTAGCATAAATAAATATTTAAATCAATTCCGTCCAATTAAGGAAGGTAACAAACGAAACCTCTAGGCCTTGTAGGGGATGCTTAGCCCCTATGCGCCACTGGATTCGCCACTGGTTGCAGTAATCTGTTCCGTATTCCGTGAACTGGAGGCATCTATTGTTTTCGTCTTAAATCTTTTGGATGCAGGACTGTAGAGTAATTCCTATCCCGCAGTAGCCCACTTGCTGAGTTTTTGTGTCAATGGGGGTCTTATAAATTGTCAAAAATCGTCATCTAACCTTAGCGGATTGTATACGGAAAGGATAAAATGTGCTTTCGTGATACTTAACCCATTACAGCCCAGCATACGAATATATCATACACTAAATTCTGTTTCAACTCAACATTTGCTTCTTTTGCAATACTTTGTGTATTTTATATCTTCAGCAGACGTAGACAACGTTAACGAAACATATAAGCAACTTCTTTCATTCTTGAATGCCGGATGCCGATTTAGTGTGATCGCTAAGGCGTGTACACCCTGGCCGATACAATGACTTGGAGTCGATTCGAATCTCCATCTAAAACCGCGCTTAGCTTCTCTACACCTGTGGTTAAGTCAGAGGGAGGGCAGATGTGAAGCAAACGGTGGTTGGTTCGCATCGCAGTTGACGGGCGTTAATGGGTTAATATTTTGTGTAATAGTAGTAGTAGTAGTAGTAGTAGTAGTAACAACAACAACAACAACAATAATAATAATAATAATAATAATAATTATAATAATAATAAATTCTGCGCGTATGAGGCGAAAAGTCGCCCTCCGGAATAAGAACGCATTGTGCGTCGTGTGCAGTGAGTGCGGCGTCGTGGGAAAGGCTGCGGCAAGCGCACTTTCCCGCGCGGTCGCGCTTTCTGAGCGCGCCCGAATAGCGCATGCGCCGTTCTCACGCCGCAGGCCTCGCTCGTTTAGCACGCGCTCGGCTCGCGCCGCCAAACGCACAATACATCTGCGTTACTAAACTTTATTCTTTCTTCTACTCCTATTGTATAATGCTGTCATTTGATGGCTGCAACCACTTGAATAATGATACTCATTTCGATACAGTTTTCATTACGATATAGTTTCTTGACCAATCACAGAGAAGTTTACAAACCAAGTATTGTCACTGAATTAATCATTGAGAATCGTTCTAGCAAATGTTTCGTTCGATTGTGTACATGAAAATTACGTTTTATATTATATCATGCTTATCAGTTTTAATTTCTTTCATTATTATTATTATTATTATTATTATTATTATCATTATTATTTAAAATATTTGTTGTATATTATTTAAAATAACTTGGCTCGTAATTTCACTTGGAGTAGCGCAGTACTCCCTCGCAGGCAGACGGGTAGCCACAGCCACCTGCGGCAGCATGCGAGGGTAGAATTAGGGAGCTGTCCGCAAGGTGGCCTTGGCTGAAGTCTTCGTGTCAACTGCCACGAAACGATTCAAAGTTTAACTTTTAAAAGTACCGTATGAATTTCGATGTAATGGGTATTAATACACATTCCATGGGTACACATGGAACTGTTGGGGTTAATTATTTATTCATTATAAGAAGTAATTTTCTACATATAGGAACAAAATTATCCCCTTTTCGTTACTAGGGCCTGGGAATAAGAGTTTTTCCATGGGAATTTCGCTGATTTTTCTCCGTAGCATTATAATACTTTCTCCTTAGTACGTAAATGTAGTAAGGGGAGAAAGTAAAACCGCCCTGTCGTCGCCCTCCCAGGCGTGGAGTACATGTACCTGACGTCACACGAGAAGCTGCAGTGGATTCGGCGCCAGTTCGAGCCCCCCGGCGTGCGCCAGCTGAGCAACGAGGTGCGTACGACTGTGTGGCGGCTCCAGTGATCGGATCGTTATACGAAGCCCAGGGGATTCGCCGCGTGGGAACACACTGCCACACGTACAACAACTAAAACATAAAAAACATATACATATAAACGCGCACACAGATACTGTACACATACAATCACACTGTACACATACAATCGCACTGTACACATACAATCGCACTGTGCACACACACAATCGCACTGTGCACACACACAATCGCACTGTGCACACACACAATCGCACTGTGCACACACACAATCGCACTGTGCACACACACAATCGCACTGTGCACACTCACAATCGCACTGTGCACACACACAATCGCACTGTGCACACACACAATCGCACTGTGCACACACACAATCGCACTGTGCACACACACAATCGCACTGTGCACACACACAATCGCACTGTGCACACACACAATCGCACTGTGCACACACACAATCGCACTGTGCACACACACAATCGCACTGTGCACACACACAATCGCACTGTGCACACACACAATCGCACTGTGCACACACACAATCGCACTGTGCACACACACACACAATCGCACTGTGCACACACACACACACAATCGCACTGTGCACACACACACAATCGCACTGTGCACACACACACACAATCGCACTGTGCACACACACACAATCGCACTGTGCACACACACACACAATCGCACTGTGCACACACACACAATCGCACTGTGCACACACACACAATCACACTGCACACACACACACAATCACACTGTGCACACACACACACAATCACACTGTGCACACACACACAATCACACTGTGCACACACACACAATCACACTGTGCACACACACACAATCACACTGTGCACACACACACAATCACACTGTGCACACACACACAATCACACTGTGCACACACACAATCACACTGTGCACATACACACACAATCACACTGTGCACACACACAATCACACTGTGCACACACACAATCACACTGTGCACACACACACAATCACACTGTGCACACACACAATCACACTGTGCACACACACACAATCACACTGTGCACACACACACAATCACACTGTGCACACACACACAATCACACTGTGCACACACACACAATCACACTGTGCACACACACACAATCACACTGTGCACACACACCCAATCACACTGTACACACACAATCACACTGTACACATAAAATCACACTGTACACACACAATCACACTGTACACACACAATCACACAGTGCACACACAATCACACTGTGCACACACACACACACAATCACAAAATTTCCTGATCATTTTTCATTATTCATTCACTGTAACACAATTGGAATATGGCTTACTTTGAAGCTTTTAAAAATTAATCCTATAACAATTCTTTGAAGATCTTCGTTACGAGTACCGTTTATTGTACCTTGTATCTTTATTACAAGTGCAATTGAACCTACCATTACATTATTTTATGTTAAAATTTGACTAGAAAACCCAAACCAAGATCTTGTAATTAAAATACATACAATACATTGCTATGTCCGTATGTTACACTGTCCGAGGTAGTGTCTGATATTACATATCGACCCCTTCTGAAATATTTTCACCTTTACTTTACAAACAATATTTGCCAACAAAATTCACTGCGCGCATTTTTGTAGGTCTTCCTTTTTCCTAAGTTCTTTCAGCAGAGATTTCTTCTACATTTAATTGAAAGCTTAATTGAATTGAGAGACCTGAAAATTTTGTTACCTTATCCTCAGTCAATGGTACATCATTCATTTTCAGTGGAATTGATAATTGTTTATTTGCAATGGAAAACTGAGTTGAAACTGTTTTGTTTTCGTTCGCTATTAATTTCGCTATTACGGAACCAATATGAAATATCTGATATTGTACTATTAACGGTTTCTTTATTGCAAAGAGTATTCGCATCATTCACAAAGAGATTCTTCCGTTTGGAATCGTCGAGGGCATACCGTTACATATAGTAGGTAGATGACAGGAAACACAATAAAATATGATATATAACAATGTGTAGAAATGAAAACCTAGTGTCAATTGGTGGTCTTACTCTTTGACATTCCTGTTACATGTGGTTCCTATGGTCCGATTAAAAGAAGTTGTGATTGACAGTTGCGAATGGAAAAGACCGACGTTGACAAGTTGCGTACCACTGAGCGCGTGTTCCCTGGACACGAAAATCAACTCTTGAAATTAATACATATAAATGTATTAATTTAGAAGCTTGTGCATGTGGTTGTGGC
Source organism: Acheta domesticus (assembly GCA_031308135.1). Classification (NCBI taxonomy): domain Eukaryota; kingdom Metazoa; phylum Arthropoda; class Insecta; order Orthoptera; family Gryllidae; genus Acheta; species Acheta domesticus. The sequence continues at coordinate 181,251,510 of JAHLJT010002406.1, forward strand.
GAAAACTACTGAAGCTTTCCTGGACTGAATACATTTCAAATAATGTAATTTTAGAAAACGTAAGGAGAAGATATCCCTAGTAAATACCATTTGGAAAGGGAAAGCAAAATTTTTTCACACATTTTTAGAAATAACCAATTCTTAAACACAATTTCAGATTGTAAAATAGTTGGAAAAAGAGGAAGAGGGAGACCTAGAATGAAATTTTAGAACTTAAAACCGAATTACAATTCAGAAACTACGCAGAGATGAAACGGACAGCGGAGGACTGAATGTTATGACGGCATCGATAAGGCACTTTTGGCCTTTAGGATGATGATAAGTAACCAAATCATATATTCATATTGTATGAAGCTACAGCTTCAGAAGCAGAACTGTCAATCACCAACTAGACCATAGGAGTGTCGTGGTGTGTGTGGTGTGGTGTGTGTGGTGTGGTATGGTGTGTGCGGTGTGTGTGTGATGTGTGTGTAGGTGTGTGATGTGTGTGTGGGTGTGTGTTGTGTGTGTGGGTGTGTGTTGTGTGTGTGGGTGTGTGATGTGTGTGTGGGTGTGTGATGTGTGTGTGGGTGTGTGATGTGTGTGTGGGTGTGTGATGTGTGTGTGAGTGCGTGATGTGTGTGTGTGCGATGTGTGTGTGTGTGATGTGTGTGTGTGGGTGTGTGCGATGTGTGTGTGTGGGTGTGTGCGATGTGTGTGTGGGTGTGTGCGATGTGTGTGCGTGTGGGTGTGTGCGATGTGTGTGCGTGTGGGTGTGTGCGATGTGTGTGTGGGTGTGTGCGATGTGTGTGTGTGGGTGTGTGCGATGTGTGTGTGTGGGTGTGTGCGATGTGTGTGTGTGGGTGTGTGCGATGTGTGTGTGGGTGTGTGCGATGTGTGTGTGTGTGTGTGTGTGTGATGTGTGTGTGTGGGTGTGTGCGATGTGTGTGTGTGGGTGTGTGCGATGTGTGTGTGGGTGTGTGCGATGTGTGTGTGGGTGTGTGTGGGTGTGTGCGATGTGTGTGTGTGGGTGTGTGCGATGTGTGTGTGTGGGTGTGTGCGGGGTGTGTGTGATGTGTGTGATGTGGGTGTGTGTGATGTGGGTGTGTGTGATGTGGGTGTGTGTGATGTGGGTGTGTGTGATGTGGGTGTGTGTGATGTGGGTGTGTGTGATGTGTGATGTGTGTGTGTGTGTGTGGTGTGGCGTGGTGTGGCATGGTGTGTGGTGTGCCGAGGTGTGGTGTGTGTGTGTGTGATGTGTGTGGGGTGTGTGCGGTGCGGTGCATCGAGTGCGTGGCGCGCAGGTGCGGCGGTGCGCGCTGTTCCGGCTGGTGCGCGCCGCGGGCTTCGAGGCCTTCCTCGCGTCCAAGTGGAGCAGCGAGCGCCGCTTCGGGCTCGAGGGCTGCGAGGCGCTCGTCCCGGCGCTGCACCACATCATCGACCGGTGCGCCCCCCTCCCCCTCCCCCGCCCCCCTCCCCCTCCCCCGCCCCGGCCCCCCGCCCCCGCCCCCCGCCGCGCAGTGGCGCAGCGCGCTCCGCCACCAGGCCAAAATCCCCTCCTGTGTATGATCTTGGATTCGGTTTGAAGTTGTTGAAAAGGCTGTGTTATCGAAGTTTCCACCATCTTGTCGTGGTCTTCCTACAGGGCAGGTCAGACCAGCCCTGAGGAAGGCCACGACAAGATGGACGAAACGTCTGTCGTCCTTTTCATCTCTCCGTGGTTTTTGAATTGTAATTCGGTTTGAAGTTGTTGAAAAGGCTGTATTGCCAACGTTTCTTCCATCTTGTCGTGGTCTACAAGGGCCTACGGGGCAGGTCACACCAGCCCTGAGGAAGACCACGACAAGATGGTCGAAACGTCCGCCGTCCTTTTCATCTCTGCGTGGTTTTTGAATTGTAATTCGGTTTGAAGTTGTTGAAAAGGCTGTGTTGCCAACGTTTCGACCATCTTGTCGTGGTCTTACAGCAAATGCCTACAGGGCAGGTCACACCAGCCCTGAGGAAGACCACCACAAGATAGTCGAAACGTTGGCAACACAGCCTTCGTCGCGACGTCAACCGGACAGCCAAGATCATTCACATGACTCTGGCCGCGGAAGTCTAGGACTACAAATTTCCCTCTTCTTTTTTACTTTCTCGCCTTATGAATAAGAGAAAGTTACTCTGTAAACGTGAGCCAGAAAACAGCGAATTTTTAATTTTTTTCTGTTGTTTTAACAAGTTGATCGATTAGTGTTTCCTGGTGTGCCAACTGTTAAGTTCGTTAGCCCCGTAAGTGTAGTGTATGTTTTAAAGCGGGAGGTGACTGTGGTCTTACCCCGCTGGATGGCGAAATCTGGGGGCTACATGTGGGCTGTAGAGGTTTTCTCCATCCAGGTGTCTCCCACCAGCGGAGCACCGCCCCAGCCGCGACGAGATCTAAACTCCCGACCGGTCTCCCGACATGTGTGGTAGTGTAGTGCATGTTAGTATGTGTGTGTGTGTGTGTGTGTGTGTAAGGGGATGAGGATATGACAATGAAGAGGAAGGAAAGATCGCGCGCGGTCCGTGGCTCGTTTGTTAGGGTACTGCTCCGGCATTCGCCTGGTGTTGATCAGAGAAATCGTGGAAAACTCTCCATCAAAGCAGCCGGCCGTTAGAATTCTCATCCAGACAGCGACTAATTATCTATTGTTAATCTCCTCTTTAATTTTCATCATCATCATCACCATCATCTCCTTCATAATGTTTTTTCTTCTTTTTCGTTTAACTTGTTTTTACTTTCCTTATGTATAGTGTTACTTCTCTTTTGTTTTGTTTCCATCGATTTTTCTTCTTTGTTGATGTTTTTTTCTTTTCAGCGTTTTTTCTTACTTTTCGTCATTCCTTCTGCTGTATCGTAGATTTTTCTGCCTCTTTGATCATATCCTTCTTTTGCCTCGGCTGTTCTTGGTGTCATACTTAATATCATACTTTTCCACAGTATATTTCTTTCGTTCTCTTTTTCGACTACCCACTCTTTTTTGTAATCTACTTTATTAACTTTTCTTCTTTTTAAGTTTTCTTCATTTTCTTCTTACTCTTCCTGTTATTAAATTCTTGCTTTCGTTTGGTTTGTTTTTTATCTGCTCCTTCTCCTCCACCTCACTATTGCCAACAGTCAGCCACGACTCAGTGGTTAAATTTCCCGCGGCTCGTCTGTGAAGAATGTTTAAAATTTCTTTCAATTCGGTTCTACAACCAATCACTTTACTTTTTTAAATAAATTTTAGTTTCTATGTTTCATTTGAACAATTACTCTCATGAGTTACAATAGAATTTATACAATCACAACTTCTTGGATGAACTGCAAATCACTCACGAAAGAATGACCCGCATTCGTTTACCGCAGGTGCAGTGGTAAACTGCGAGATCCTTGGAAGGCACCTCATTTTTTTTTACACATAACACATTTATTTGTTGTAGATGGAATACATCGTTTAGTGTAATCACTTAACAGATGTTTTGTTTACTTATACTAGTTAAAATATCTAAGCTAACTTATTCCAAACATTGAAGACGATACTCAAGGGGAGAACCTCGACGTTAAGTATCATGTTTGGCTTAAGATTTTGAGAAAGGATTCAAACGGGAATCTACTTTTTTATTCGGGCGTGAGTTGGCTTTTTTGCTAATTTGAAGTGGGATGCTGCTGGTATATCTGTTAGGTTTTGGTAGAAATTGTGTGATATATGTGCTATTTGGTTTATTATTGTATTGATGATTAATTCTGAATGAAGTTGTTTATTACTTATGAACCAGGAGGTTTTTGTGATTAATCTGATATCTTTGTTTTGAATTATTTGAATTTTATTGACATTTATGTGGGCTGCGTTTGTAAGCAAACTAGTGGATTAGGTGGTTGATACCACTGTAGAGCCTCTGACCGGGAGGTCCTATATTCGAGTCCCAACGGTGGCAGGATTTTAGACACTAGCTTGTTAGCTAGGTCGAATTCAGTCTGGAGGAGAATTCAAGCGGCCGGCTGCTCTGATCGGTAGCTTTCCTTGGTATCTCCAATTAACACCAGGCGAATGTCAGAGCAGTAACCTAACAATCGGGCGCGATTTTTCCTGCCTCTTCCTTGTCCTATTCTCACCCCTTACTTAGAGATACACACTATCACACATGTCAGGAGCTCAGAGCTTGCCCCGATTCGGGCGGTGACCCGTTGGTGGGAGATACTTGGTGGGGAAAACCCCACTAGTGGTCATGTAGATCGGCGACGGGTCTCGCCATTCAACGAGGGAAGATTACTGCCACCTTCCGCCATAAAGACATTCACTACACTTAGGGGACTAATGGCCTTAGCAGTTGACGCGCCCGGAAAAACTAATCAATCAATTGGAAGCAAACTTCAAAATGGCCGCATCAATCTCGTCTGTATTTCATAAGAGACGGTAACCTTGTTTTTCGGAAGGAATCTCTGCCTTCAATCATGTAGTTGTAGGAAAACACTTCAAACAAATTTCAAACGCCTCATTTTCGGTAATTCTCAGATTTCATCGAAAATTAGATCTACGCCATTTTAAGCGTCCTTTTACACTACCCGAAGACAAAGTTAACTAAAAAAATTAAGCCATTTTTGAGAAAATTTTGAAGGTTTTGCGCAAAGAAATTCCCAAAACACAAAATGTACGTTTTTAGGTTTCATGAAAAGCATCCCTAGAATTCAAGGTTTCAGAGGTTAAATATTTCAAAAATTTCAGAGGTTCAATATTTGTTTAAAACTCACAGAGCCTTGTGTTTGTTCAGATCGATCGAGGAATACAAATTTTGGAGAAAATCGTCAGAACGGTTTAAGCGCTAACGTTGACCATAGACGGATAGAAAGACAAATGTTTTGACGTTAAATGATTTTTCGGCATTCAGGACCCATAAAAGGATAAATTACCCTCCCCCTCAATTAAAATATTGTATTGATCTCCGAAACTGGCACAACTAGATCTTGCTCCAAAAGTCTCAGCTCAAAAGCTTACAGTGTTACAGAGTCTAACAGAGAATTTTCGTTTGTTACATTTCTTTATTTGAAAAAATTATTAAAATATTTATGTCTGTTAGAATTATGCACTTATTTAAAAATAATATTGTATTCATTACAAAAATAATGTACAAAATAATAACTAATATTAATTATTTAACAAAAATGTATGATATGCGTAATCTAAATCTAAGATGACCCCTCCAAAATGATCAGCTGGATCCGCCCCTGATTAAGCGTGACACATCCATCCATATAAAATCGTAAAAATCGATTTTCGGGTTCACAATTGCATGCATAGTGTCTCGCCCAACACCAGTCTTAACCATCCTTCAAACAGCAATAATACACTTTAACGCTGACGTGTGTTGGAAGTTACAGCTTAAAAGAACCGAGAATTCGAGATCGCAGTGTGAGGGTGATTCAAATACTTTTCCTCCCTATGGGTACGAAATGTAAAAATCCGTTTTGTTTCACGCTTTTATTTCAGTATTATTTCTTTTGAAAATTTGATTATTTAAGTTACTAACCAAATTTTTCTAATTAGAAACGCGAGAACACCAAAACTCTCTCGAGAACCCACTTTGTCCACCAAAACATCCACATCGATCACCTAGGATTTCCGTATCCGGAGATGACCTAGACCAAGATTTGCACTATATCTTGATAAAGTGCGCCTCGTAAATACTCTGTTCTTTTCCCAGCCCAACTGATGAAACAATGCAACTTGAACGGAGCATTGATTTTTCTTAGCATCGGTGTTCAAAACACATCGATGTTGATAAAACATCGCTCCAAAATCATCGACCTTTTTGAAACTGGATTACTAACTAATAATTTTCACACAGAGGATTTAATATGACGGTATTTGCGTTTATTAAAAAAATTACTTGAGATTTAACTAATAAAACAAAGTCAAAGAAGTGACTGGAACAAATAACAAAACTTTGATTATCTTCGGATAATTCAAAAATAAAATAATAGAAATTCGATTTAATTTCTCTCGAGGACAATTTCGGCTGAAGAATGTTCAATTTCTAGATATTTGAAAAGTATTAAAGGTTTTCATTACGATGGCATTTATTTCATTCAGAAACAAAACACCAAGCACATAAAACATTTGTAACTCGCGAACAAACATTTTTCAAATACTTTTATTTTTCTAAAATAATTATTTTCTAAACTCATTTTTTCGTTTTCTATTTTCGGTTGTGTTTTTTTTTATTTTTTTTATTCTGGCCCTCAAGAAAATGTGCGCAGATAAATCTCTTTCCCTACAGTTTTTACTGTTTTTTGACAAATAAATAAATAAATAAATAAACATCAAACAAAAAATGAAAAAAAAACATCGACTTAAAAAAATCGATATTAAAATGTGATTTTACAAAAAGATCGATGTCATTAAAATATTGACTTCGTAGTTCCATCCCTAATGGTGATGAGCGTTTATTAAAAATAATCGGTTCATTTCTTTGCTTCAATTAATGGTTCTAAATTAATCGATGATTTTACAAGAACATAGATGTTTAGGAAACGTCAATTTGGATGTCGCATAATAGTGATGAGCGATTATTAACGGAGATTTTTCGAGAGGAACTCGTATTATGGGGCCTAATACAGTAAAAGTTGATACATTTTGTTTCAATATGTAGTAAATTACTTGCTTACGTGATACCACGTGAGCTGATTCTGATATCACGTGGTGTTATCTGAATCCAAGTGTTGTGGGTCGTTGATACCGAAAAATTGCGGAAAACGTCTGTCTTCCTGTGAACAACGCTAGAGCCTAAACCGGAACTAAGATTTTCTCCGACATTTGATAGATTTGGCTGATCCCTTGAACTTGAAACTAATCTTATAACTTTTACGGGTACTAAACATGAAGCCTCAACATTTCCAAAACTTTTTCAAAAATTACTTCAAATTTTTTGATTGATCTTGATCCTGGACTAGCGTAAAAGGCGGTTAAAACAATGATGCAGGTCTGATTTTCGTTAATTTTCCAAAAACTGCAAAAGTTGAAACTGTTTTCGGAGTCTTCTTACAACAACAACAACAACAACAACAACAATATTGATGATACAGTTTTTTCCCCTTAATGACATATGTTGTTCAAAGACAGATCTTGAAATAATTTAGAAATAATCGCAGCGACCTTTATTTTTTTAAGCGCCGGGGTAAGACGACTTTTCCCGGAGCGACTGCATGTTGTGGTAAAGCACATGGGGATTTTACTCATTGGACCTGAGTTTTAATCTTTTTGCTTGGAAACACTTTTACAGGTTAACATACAGTAGTTGTAAGATATTGCGTAGCAGTTACAAATAAGGCTTGAACAACACATACTTTCTTACATTATTTTTAATGTTAAGAATTGCAGCATTTTTACTTTTCATACATTCTAAATAATGCAAACAAAATTTAATTTTTAAGATAGATGATGTCAAAACATTGAAACAAAAGTTGAGTTATTAAACATCCCATAACTAAAATATAAATAGACATATAATAACTTTTCCTTTTTATCAGTTTTGCTAACATGAAATGTAAGCCTTACATTTGTCTCTCTGTAGTCGGAAAGAGAGAGACGAATTCATTTAATCAAATTTGTGATGAGGGTTAAATTGATGTTTTGAGGGTCTTGAAAACTTACGCAATTTATAGATTGTTCGGAGTAAAAACAATAATTTTCAATTTTTCAAATAAGGATGTATAGGGAAAGGATTTCTATGATTTTGCATATTTTTGTCCGATCGTTGAGGGTATAGCTATGTGAAATTTCTGGACATTTGGGTAGTATTGAATGCTACGTAGACTAAGATGTTAGTGCATACTTGAACTTATTTGACCGACGTTTTCCTGTTGGTGCATATTCGTACAATTATAGGCGAATATTTTGCATATTTATTTAAAATAGAGACAACTCTAAAACGTTTCATCTTTTCGTAGAATCATCTATTTATTTGTGAGCGTTCATTGATTAGAAGGAGCACAGTTTGCGTTTTTTTCTTTTCTACAGATGATGAAATATTTGTGCAAATGTAGGATATTTGTTAATATCATAATCTTTAAACCAGGCAGAAGAAATTCAACAAGACATACAATGCACTTTACTAAGGTGAATATTTACATCAATTATTTCTCCCACGAAGTAAGGTAGATTGTATTATATTTGCACAAAAATATATCTTTTCATTGCAAACATGCAGCCCCTGAATTTTATCAAGAAAAGTTTATACACGAAATGAAATATTATTTTATCCAGCATAGAAGGGTTTATGAACCACATATCAAATTATAGAGGAGCCGCGGACCGCACTGTAATATAAGATGGTTTTTACCCTAATTACTGAGATTATACTGAAACAGATACACACACGCATGTACGCACGCATGCGCGCGCGCACCCCCCCCCACATTTATATACACATATTATACGACCTTTATTCAACATACTTAATGATTAACGTACATACGAGAAAATTAAAATATCATTAAATAAAAATAAGATGAATTGTGCAATTGTATTGTATTTGGTTGGTATAATAAATTTGTTCAAAGCCGATGCGGGTCGCACAAAAAGATCCGGCGGGCCGCCAGTTGGAAAGCCTTGTTTTAGGGCATGCAAATCCTCTCCCTAGTATAGACTGTCGCGCTAGTGACGAACACTTCGCCTATCGCCTCAGCTGAAGCGGGAGTGAAAGCGGCGCGGCGGGCTGCTTTGCCCGGCGAGAGCGGGCGCTCCGCGCATAGCGCAGCCGAGCGGAGCGGGCCCAGCGCCGCGCCGCGCCGCGCCACCTCCCGCCGCGCGCTTATAAAGGAGCAATTTATGCGTCTGCCGCGCCGCGCAGCGCCGCGCCGGCGCGCGGGTGTGGCGAGGCGTTGCGCGACGGGGGGCGGGGCAGGGGAAGGCGCGCGCGGGTATGGCGGGGGACGGGGCGAGGCGGAGGGAGACGGGGCGGAGTGGGGCGGGGCGGGGCGGGGCGAGGTGGAGTGAGGCGGGGCGGATGGCGCGGGGCGAGGCGGGGCGGGGAAAGGCGCGCGCGGGTATGGTGGGTAGGACGAGACGGGGCGGGGCGGAGTGGGGCGGAGCGGAGTGGGGTGGGGCGGGGCGGAGTGGGGTGGGGCGGGGCGGAGTGGGGTGGGGCGGGGCGGAGTGGGGTGGGGCGGGGCGGAGTGGGGTGGGGCGGGGCGGAGTGGGGTGGGGCGGGGCGGAGTGGGGCGGGACGGAGTGGGGCGGGACGGAGTGGGGCAGAGCGGAGTGGGGCGGGGCGGGGCGGGGCGGGGCGGAGTGGGGCGGGGCGGAGTGGGGCGGGGCGGAGTGGGGCGGGGCGGAGTGGGGCGGGGCGGAGTGGGGCGGGGCGGGGGCGGAGTGGGGCGGGGCGGAGTGGGGCGGGGCGGGGCGGAGTGGGGCGGGGCGGAGTGGGGCGGGGCGGGGCGGGGCGGAGTGGGGCGGGGCGGAGTGGGGCGGGGCGGAGTGGGGCGGGGCGGAGTGGGGCGGGGCGGAGTGGGGCGGGGCGGAGTGGGGCGGGGCGGAGTGGGGCGGGGCGGGGCGGAGTGGGGCGGGGCGGAGTGGGGCGGAGCGGAGTGGGGCGGGGGCGGAGTGGGGTGGGGCGGGGCGGAGTGGGGCGGGGCGGGGACGGGGAGAGGGGGGCGTGCGGGTATGGCGGGGGGGATCCGCGCGCGGGGACGGGGAGAGGGGTGGAGCAGGGTGGCGCGGGGCGGGGCGGTGATGGGCGGAGCGGGGGAGGGGGTGTGGCGGCGCCGCCAGCGGCGCGGGTCAAGGTCAGGCGGCGCGCGCACGGGCGACAAGGCACGGCGCGGCACGGCGCGAAGTACAGTGCCCTCCCCTCCTCTCACACCCGTCATGCTCCGCACCGCCGCGCCTCCCAGACTGCGCCGCGCCTCGTGCCGCCGCACCGTACCATGTTCCCCCCTCCCGTTCCGTAAAACGTACCCGCGCCAACTACTCTGTGTCAAATCCACACCGCCTCTCTGTGCGACCCCACGTCCTTCCTTATTTCATCCTTGCGAGACGTCACTGCCTAATCCTCGCTTCATCACCCGCCCGTGCCGCCGTGCACTGTCCACCCCCACCCAGTCCAGCCCGGCGCCGACTCACCCTGCGCCATTCACGCCTTGCATTTCCACCCCGATCAGTGCAGCCCCCGAACAATCCACCCTGTCACGCTCTGTTCCGCCATGGTCCTCCCCTCCAGGCTCCCCTTCAATGCGCATGCCTATGTCAACGAGCCCTCTCTGCCACGCTCCTCCCTGCCTCAGCATTTACCCCTCGCAGGCACCGCGTCATTCGCCACACGTCCCGATCGCCTCGCGCACCCCGCTCCGTCCCTCCCCGCCCCGCTCCGTCCCGTCCCCCCTAGCCTCGCCCTGCCCCACACCACCCCGCCCCGCCCTGTCCGGCTCCGCACGCTCCACCCAGCTGCGACCAGCTCCGCCGTGCCACGCCGTGCCACCTTCGCCTTGTTTTCAGCGTTCGCCCAGACCATTGCACACGCTCATTCCGATGCTCTTAAAGTTTGAGGCCACCAGTGCATTGCACTAGCAAGCCATTGCAGTCATCCAATTCACTGCACTTGCGCAAACCATGCATTATCTACTCCAATTTTACTCCAACGCACTGCACTTCTCGACCCGTTGCACTTCCCGACCCGCTGCCATTCCCGATCCGGGGAGTTCGTGGGGAGTTCGTGGGGAGTTCGTGGGGAGTTCGTGGGGAGTTCGTGGGGAGTTCGTGGGGAGTTCGTGGGGAGTTCGTGAGGAGTTCGTGGGGAGTTCGTGGGGAGTTCGTGGGGAGTTCGTGGGGAGTTCGTGGGGAGTTCGTGGGGAGTTCTCGGGATACCCCTCAGCAGCGGTGGCGCGGGGCAGGTCTCTGACGTCATTTTCTTGCTAATCTAGTTTTTCGTAGTAATCGAGTGTCAGCTTACGACGTGGGTTCCGCCGGAACAGCCCTCTAATTGGGCGGTCCCTTTGTATTGTCGGTTGTTTGTCAGAAAACGTTCTGGAAGGTTCCTTTACTCATGGAAACTTCGAAAGTGGTGTTTTCCGGAGTGTAGGGAAAGTACGAAGTTTTTCGTTCGCTGGGATTCGGGGCCTCGTAGCGGTTGAATATTCCATCCACAAATATCGCATTTTGCAAATTGTTTCGACTCTTCACGATTCATTCGGAATGTAATGTGTAATCGAAAATGGTCATCAGTCTTTAATTCCTCGATTGGTCCACTCCTGGACTTTTGACGGTCCCCCTCTGGAGAAAATTCCCAATTTGCTGTCTGCATAGAAGGACCTCCTTGAAGACGTTATAGATCGATTTACAATTCAACCAGATCTCACCTTTTACTCTCCACTTTATCCTATTATTCCAACTACACAATTGTTTATGAATGAAAGATCCCTTTTAGCACATTACATTATATTTTCATGTTACATTATATTAAATCTTCACCTTATCTTCCTCCTTTCTTCTTTTCTATTTCTCCTCTTCCTCTCTCTTCATTTTCTTCTGTCCTTTCATTCCTGTTTCCCTTCCCGTTCGCACGTTGCAAATTGTTCCGCTATTTTCTTGTTCCGCCCTTGGATGTGTCTGTAAACGAGGGATCCTCCTTTCGCCCCCGAACGCTCCCCACTGCGGTGGCCCTCCGCACTGCAGTGGCCCTCCGCACTGCGGCGGCCGTCCGCACTGCGGTGGCCCTCCGCACTGCGGTGGCCCTCCCTACTGCGGCGGCTCTCCCCAATGCGGCGGCCCTACCCACTCCGGTGGCCCTCTCCACTCCGGTGGCCCTCTCCACTGCGGTGGCCCTCTCCACTGCGGTGACCCTATCCACTGCGGTGGCCCTCCGCACTGCGGTGGCCCTACCCACTGCGGTGGCCCTACCCACTGCGGTGGCCCTCTCCACTCCGGTGGCCCTCTCCACTGCGGTGGCCCTCTCCACTGCGGTGACCCTCTCCACTGCGGTGGCCCTCCGCACTGCGGTGGCCCTACCCACTCCGGTGGCCCTCTCCACTCCGGTGGCCCTCTCCACTGCGGTGGCCCTCTCCACTGCGGTGACCCTCTCCACTGCGGTGGCCCTCCGCACTGCGGTGGCCCTCTCCACTCCGGTGGCCCTCTCCACTGCGGTGGCCCTCTCCACTGCGGTGGCCCTCTCCACTGCGGTGACCCTCTCCACTGCGGTGGCCCTCCGCACTGCGGTGGCCCTACCCACTGCGGTGGCCCTCTCCACTCCGGTGGCCCTCTCCACTGCGGTGGCCCTCTCCACTGCGGTGACCCTCTCCACTGCGGTGGCCCTCTCCACTGCGGTGGCCCTCTCCACTGCGGTGACCCTCTCCACTGCGGTGGCCCTCTCCACTGCGGTGGCCCTCCGCACTGCGGTGGCCCTACCCACTGCGGTGGCCCTCTCCACTCCGGTGGCCCTCTCCACTCCGGTGGCCCTCTCCACTGCGGTGGCCCTCTCCACTGCGGTGACCCTCTCCACTGCGGTGGCCCTCCGCACTGCGGTGGCCCTACCCACTCCGGTGGCCCTCTCCACTCCGGTGGCCCTCTCCACTCCGGTGGCCCTCTCCACTCCGGTGGCCCTCTCCACTCCGGTGGCCCTCTCCACTGCGGTGGCCCTCTCCACTGCGGTGGCCCTCTCCACTGCGGTGGCCCTCTCCACTGCGGTGACCCTCTCCACTGCGGTGGCCCTCTCCACTGCGGTGGCCCTCTCCACTGCGGTGACCCTCTCCACTGCGGTAGCCCTCCGCACTGCGGCGGCTCTCCCCACTGCGGTGGCCCTCCCCACTCCGATGGCCGTTCCCACTCCGATGGCCCTTTCCACTGCGGTGGCTCTCCCCACTGCGGTGGCCCTCCCCACTGCGGTGGCCCTCCCGCCGCCAGAGGTAACACTACGCCCGGCGCCTGCCTGCCTCGGCTTACGTAACTCGACCGCGTTGAGCCCCCGCGCTCCCTCGTCGCAGACATGGAGCAGTGCAACGCCTTGCAAGCGACAGACACGGAGCGCGCTCCGGAAATTCAGACGGGACTATTTGAAAGAAGGTTATTTACGTAACGCAATTAGGATTGCCAGAAATGTTTAGAGAATATATTGAATCGGGGGAGGGATCTTTGAGTAATAATGATACATTCTAGTAATTATTTTAAAACAGCCAAGTGTGATATTGTTCTTTGTATTTGCATAAAATGTAATACATTTTTTACACATTAGTTCAAATCTTCAAATAAAATTATCTGTGCGCATTAGGGCCAGCACCCATGAAGAGTTCCTTAAAGTAGTATGTGCGTGAAAGGCACTCATGGAAAACGCTTTTAGCATTCGTTTGTATTGCTGTGCACGTGAACAAAAACATACATATTGCGAATAGTTACCAAACTAAGATGACAACTGCATGGACCTGCACAATAGCCGGGATTGGCCTCAGAGTAAAGACAGTTCTAATTGTGATTGAAAACTAGCCATAATAAACACTAAAAGCTCAACTAACGCTTGGTCATTCATGCAATAAGTTTTTTTTTCGTTGTTGGATAAGATATCTGTAATTGTTCACTATTTTCACTTTCAATTAGTGAATCACAAATAAAAATAGTGAACATCTGGCAATCCTAAATGCAATGTAATGGTTATCGGGTCCAGTTGTATAATGGTTAGCGTATCATGCCGTTGTACCCAATTTTGCGGCTTTAAACCCAATCGAAGCCGTGGATTTTCAAGGGCGAAAAAGTCCTTCGTATGCCTTCCTTCGGAGAAGTAAAGCCGGCTGTCGCATGTAGTAGATTTGCAGTATGTAAAAGATCAAGCCTATAAGAAGGTTCTGAGCAAAATTCGAATAGCCTATTTCGTCGCCCGAGATGCCTTCTTTCTCCGCTAGGTGGTGAAAGGAGCGTAGCGAAATTTGCGTGGTCGGACGGAAGAGCGGGCCTGATGGCCCGAGTCTCGCCATGTAAAATAAGGCATTAATTAACTTAAAAAAATTACGAATTTGACTGTCTATAATTAAAAGATACTACGTATAATCCATAAAACTACTTTACAGTACTTTTTCGCACACTCGATACGGGATATAGAGTTAGAATAAAGTAGAAGAAATGTTCCATGAAGTAGAGCTTGATAATATTGGTTCTGGTTAATTATTTTGGCTGTGACGAAACAATATAATTAAGCAAGAAAATTCTTCAGTCCTTACCTACAAGGATCCTACAAGGAAAAACAGTTTCACTCCTACGAACTGGAAAACTAGCGGTTCTAAAACAGCATATACTTTCTCGAATTATTTGTAGCTGCTCGCATTATTTGCAGCTCATTATACAGTCAAGCAAGGATAATTTCACATATAAATTGAACACACAGAATTAAAGCCATCCAGAATATCGCTTTATTAATGTATTCAAAACTGCATTCAAATTGTTCATAACATTACGAAATGTCGTTTTTTTGCGCATCTGTATACTTCCCGACTTTATTAAAATTGAATATACCATTTTATTGAACGTAGAGAGATTCTAACATCGAGTCAATCCATTTTAAGTGGTTCATCATTGGTCGCTTGACCATCTAAAAACTTCATTCTTTGTATATAAATTTCCGTATGTTTGGTTGTTCAAAGACCTTTTATATTTTTTGTATTGTACCTGGTCATTTTTGTTTTAGGCCGTGCGCCATTTGTAGACATTTACTATTTTCTAAATTACTCAGCGCTGGGTTGTTCTAGCATTTTAAAATAAAAGGAATTGAATTGAGTATACTCTGGCCTACAAATCGAAGTATTATTTATCTACCTTTTATGTCTTTTTGGGAAATATTTGCAACCAAATCTAAGGAACGCGAAAGAACCAAGTTCGATTTTCAGAGAGTTATTTCTTAAAGAAGGAATAGAATCACAGCTTTATATTTTCTGTGATTTTAAATGTAACAATATAGTTACTTTTTTAAAAATATCAATGATAATTAACGTACCATTTGAAAATTGCATCCTCTTAAAAATTGGGATTTTGGATTTTTTCCAAATTTTCAACTAATACATCTGTTGGGGGACCATATAAAATCTGAACATTGCACAAATAAAAGATCGCGATCATGATCAAGAATGGCGTGGCCAGTTTTTCATGCTTGGAGGGCTACGGCCGATTTATTGGTACTATTGTACTTGTAATAGAGAATATGTTCACGGAGGCGTTACTTAATGGTTCGTCCAGTCTCGCCGATATAACTTTGGCCGCAGCTGCATGGGAACTCGTATACCGCTGACGACATAAGATGAAGGACGCGGTCTTTAACGTGCACAAGCTATTGCCCAAGTGTTTCATGGGTTTTGTAGGCCGTCTTTATGTCGAAGCGGCTAAAAAGCTTGCCAATTTTATCAGTAACATTTTTTATATATTGTAAAATGGCCAGCTTGCGGTTGTCATCGTCATTAGTTGTGGTGATCTCAGCACTGCTAGAGGTGGTCGCTGCCTGCCGTAAAGCTTGGTTGGCAGCATTGGTTATCACTGTACATGTTTGCCCTTGAGGAGCTCTATTTCACAGTCTAAGGATTTCATCACACAGTCTGGTTTCTCTGATGGCCAGAGTGTTCACCCCCCCTTAATTGTCGGGTGATGGTGAGAGCCGGCGTGCAGGTAGCTATTGCTTTGAGTCGGTTTCCTGTAAAGCCCCGGACTGTCGTTAGCTTTCCGACCCACCAGCACGTCGAGGAAAGACAATTTACCCTCGTTTTCCACGTCCGTAGTAAACTTAATTTTGGAATGAGTGTTATTGAGGTGCTGGAGGATGTTAGCTAAGGCGTGAGGGCCATGGGGCCAAACTACCAGTGTTTCGGCCACATACTGGAGCCATAGTGTTGATTTAAGTGGGGCAGTCTCCAGGGCTTCCGTTTTAATCCGCCGTTACTCGCGCATATTTTTGTAACACCATTACTCACGTGTTAGATTATATCTAACAACTGTTTATGTTGTATTTATTCTTTTATTATGAATCAAATATTTACATTAATATTTCCAGACATTTGTTTTTGATTTCTGTAACTTGTGTAGATGAAATAATGCATAAAGATAACATGCAGGCACATAATGTTTGCTTATAATAAGCATTCGAATCGAAATCACAGTCATGAAGTGAAGTGTTACATAAAGTAAATTTATTTAAGAAAGGTAAATCGTAGAATACAATTAATTCAATAAATAATATATTTTTATCACATTGAAACACACAGGGACATTTATGAACTAAAATACGATTCCTCAGAACTACACTCATTACAGTCTTTCTTTTGGGTTCTTTTCAAACTGGTTGGAGCAAATATTACAACAATGCTGCTTGAACCTGGTTTGCCTCTTCGGACAAAATGCACATCTTCTTTTCTCTCTTCGTTGATCCCCGTCATAACTTTACTGTAAAAATAAAACCAATATATGTATCAGAAACTACAGAGAAGGGAAGGTAGACGATATTCTTGGTAAATCTATGAATCTTACTTTTGGTTTAAGGTATAAAAAACACGATCAAGGTGAGACGCTAAGCTTTTCTGATCTTCACGCAATCATTCAAGACACAAAAACGAGTGTATAATTGACAGAAGAGTGAATATGATAATCGTATCGAAATAAAAAGCGGTTGCTCGCGCGTGAGAAAATATCTAGCATGACGCTCCGCGCTAATCAGCACCTTCTCATACTACTTCCTTTCGCAGAACTGATAAGAACGATGAAACGGATGCAGTGTTGAATCGTGCGGGAAGGCATTGCTCAAGCGTTATCTCATTGCATTGAAAGATGTCAATGTTAGTGAAACAAATCCAGAATTGTAAGATTTTTTCTAACAGCGCGAGTAACGGCGGGTTAAAGGCTTCCAAGAATAAGTTCGCCACCACAGGAGAAAGAAGGGAACCCGTGGCCGCTCCTTCAACTTGTCCGTAGAGTTGCCCACGGTACTGGAAGAAAGTAGACATGAGGCAGAAGTCAGCTAAGTCGGCCCCTTCCGTAGTGAGTCCGCGGGAGTAAAGTCATTTGCCTTGTCAGTGGCCGCCTGGTCCACCGGTACCGTGGTGGACAAATACGTGACATCGAAGCTGACGAGGATGTCCGTGTCATTTGTGCTCTTTAAAAATATCAACAACGAGGGCCGAATTTCTGAAAGCGGACTTGTAGTCGAAGGCTGCAGTATGACGGCCACGTGGCGGGCCAGAGGGTGGCTTGGAAAGTTGATTCCGCTCACTATCGGGCGCGATGGCACGTATGACGTACTGGAGTGAATGACACAGACACTGCGTGGAAGATAACAATATTTACGTTTATTTACAAGAACTTAACAATTAAAGAATTTTACAATTACGATTTAAACCCCGGCAACCTTTTTCTTCCCCTTAGCCGCGAAAACCCCGCGACCGTCCCTAGGCCCTACAGCCCAGTGCCACTACTCAAAAGCAGGTACAACGCATGATGCGATGCAATCGGACGTTAAGTCCCCGGTATACACATACCTACATGGCCTGGCGCCAAAAAACTGTCTCCGTTACGCCGTCTGTCGAGCGTCCGTCACTGTGACATTCTCCGTTACGCTCTGAAGACTTAAGCAATAATGAAATTAGTGTTTTTTAAAATTCGTTTTGAAAAAGCGGTACAAACGTTTTTAAATAATTGTTTCTCTTCTCTTTGGTATGTAGAAAAGAAACGAGAAGTTGATAGAGGGGCACCATGTCCTAACTGAAGAATGGGAAGAACCTCGAGCATGTATTCAAAAATACTTTAGAATGTACTAGTCCAATGTTTGCAATAGAAACTACAACACTCTCATTGTGGTTATTTTGCGACTACCTTTCCCTCATTCTTCCAATATTATAATTTAAAATAAATAAGGGTTTTGTTTTTATAATTTAATTTTACTCCAAATATGATTGTGAAAAGAGTAGAGTGGAGGTTCACCCTTTTACTGCTCTAGACGAGATCGTTCGCGGAACCGCGATGTTCCCGGGAGCCTCTGAAAGAGTTCCCTCGTGCAGACGCGCTTTCGGCTATCGCTGGGACTAACTGGTTTCTGAGATGTCATGCGCGGTATCTATGTGTACCTGTAAATACAGCTCACAGCGGGGCCTGCAGCAGGAAGCATGACGCAAGACGCGTGTTTTGCTGATGTGCCATGAGACACATCAGCAAGGAAGATTAGCACCTCGCGACCTTCAGGCGGCGCCGCTCAGCTGAGCACCCCAACTGCCGCTTGCTTTACGTTTCCTAATGTTCAATAATGTTTTGACGACTCGGTGATAAATATGCTATATCCTGAAACGTTCTGGAAACTACCTTTGTGATATAATATTATCTGTAAGAACCTTGTCAGCCTGTATTCACTCACCACTGACTGAAATCACAATAGCTTTGGGCTGCTCCAGCTTTACTGCTACAGAGCTATTACCATATTAAACGTTGTAACATCTTGTGGTTTTTACTCCCATCACTGGTCATCTTGTGGTATCGTACCTGATACTTCGCAGATCGTCAATGTCTCAACTAACTGCTGGTTTGCAAATTTAACTCGCGTGACTCAGTCGGCCGGCCCGCAGCAGTTAACGGGTTAGCACTTCCCTTCGCTGCGGAGTCCCGCGCTTTTGGTCAGTCTGTATCTCAATGGACTGTTGGTTTGCAAATTTAACTGGCGTGATTCACAGTCGGCCGGCCCACACCAGTTAAAGGGTTAACACTTTCCTTCACTGCCGAGTCTTGCGCTTTTTGTCAGTTTGTACTTCAACTGACTGTTGGTTTGCAAATTTAACTGGCGTGACTCACAGTCGGCCGGCCCACACCAGTTAAAGGTTTAACACTTTCCTTCACTGCCGAGTCCTGCGCTTTTTGTCAGTTTGTACTTCAACTGACTGTTAGTTTGCAAATTTAACTGACGTGATTCACAGTCGGCCGGCCCACACCAGTTAAAGGGTTAACACTTTCCTTCACTGCCGAGTCTTGCGCTTTTTGTCAGTTTGTACCTCAACTGACTGTTGGTTTGCAAAGTTAACTCGCGTGACCCAATTAGCAGTTAAAGGGTGAACCTCCCTTCCCTTCGCCGGCGAGTCCAGAGGGCGCGTGTGTTGCGCAGGGCGTCGCAGGCCGGCGTGGAGCTGGTGGTGCTGGGCGCGCCGCACCGCGGCCGCCTCAACCTGCTGGCCAACGTGCTGGGCAAGCCGCTGCGCCAGCTGCTGCTGCACTTCAGCGGCGCCGAGCCCACGGCCACGGGCACCGGCGACCTCAAGTACCACCTGGGCGCGCTGGAGCGGCGCGCGTGCGCGGCGTCGGGCCGCGACGTCACCATCTGCCTGCTGGCCACGCCCTCGCACCTCGAGGCCGCCGACCCGGTCGTGCAGGGCCGCACGCGCGCCGAGCAGTTCCTGCGCGGCGACGCCAAGGGCGACAAGGTCACTCCTCCCCTCCAGTATTGTCTAGGCTACCCGGGACAAGCCGCGTCTCTGTCGTCATGGCTGACGTTTCGGCCAACATGTTGGGGCCTTCCTCAGAGCGTGCTGTTGCTGGAATGTCTGCTCCCGGTAGAGGTTCAAGATATGGTTGCGTAGGATTCCGCGGCCGGAGTCTGTATTGTCTAGGTTCTCCGGGACAAGGCGAGTCTCTGTCGTGACGGCTGACATTTCGGCCTACATGTTGGGACCTTCTTTAGAGCGTTCTGTTGCTGGAACGTCTGCTTCCGATAGAGGTTCAAGACATGGTTGCGTAGGGTTCCGCAGTCGGAGTCTGTATTATCTAGGCTATCCGGGACAAGACGTGTTCTTGTGGCTGACGTTTCGGCTAACATGTTGTCGCCTTCCTCACAGCGTACTGTTGGTTCCTCGGGGCGTATTGTTGGCCGAAACGTCAGCCACCACGACAGAGACGCGTCTTGTCCCGGATAGCCTAGACTATACAGACTCCGGCAGCCGAAACCTAAGCAACCACACTCTCCCCCTCACGACCGGCGGAGTTGGATCAGTGCATGAGTTGATTCCGCTGCACTGTCTCTCACCGGTAGGTCCTAGGGTGCCACTTCCCCACGGTGGCCCCCATTTCCACGCTAACTACGTAGCTTGGGAAATGCTCCGGTCGGCCACTGACCGGAGGAGAATTCTGGCGGCCGCTGATTGGTAGTTTTCCGTGGTTTCTCCTATCAACACCAGGCGAACGCCGGAGCACTACCCTAACAAACGGGCCACGGTCGGGCGCGATCGTTCCTTCCTGCTCCTTGTCCTATCCTCTCCTCTTACACACACACACAGACACTAACATCCTCTTCATTGTCCTATCCGCACCCCTTACACACACACACACAAAACATGCACTACACTACCACACATGTGAAGAGACCAGTCGAGAGCTTAGAGCTTGTCCTGTCTGGGGGCGGTGTCCCGTTGATGACAGACACTTGGTTGTGGAAAACACCGCATCGGAGAAACCACAGAAAACTACCGATCATAGCTGCCGACCTCTACACTTCTCCATCCAGAGGCTGAATTCCATCCAAAGACCCGCCTTTGTGGGTAGTGTCGAAAATCCGGCTCCGTTGCTCCTCGAACCCCAGGAATCCCGGTCAAAGCTGCCGAGGCAGCGGCATTAGGACTCTCCCGACAAATAGAAAGTGAACTGTCTCGGCTGAGGTGGCTCTGGGCAACAACCGTAATCGGAGCAGCAATTATAACTGGGGAGGTCCTGGGGTTCGAAGCTTTTTGAAATAATTTTCAAGGTCTCGAGTTGAAAGGTACTCACGTTTTCTTGCGTCCGTGCCTTCTGAAATCGGTGGTTTTCGTCGGTGCGCTAGCGATCGCAAGCCTGCTCCGAGCGCATGCTTGATTTGGTCACAGACCTGCTCTAGGGTCTGTTTTGTGTTAAATTCATCAGCAGGATAGATACAGCCATTTTGGACTCTTGCAGCCATTTCGCCATTTTGGTCTCGTGATAATAGTCCATACCTGCATACGCTGTAAGGACGTTCACAACGGACAATTCCTATTTTCGTCTATGCACAACTAAAGTGACTCCTCTTTTTGTCTCTGGTATTGCAAAAAGAGACAAAAAGAAATGGCGTAGGTGGCTTTTTCGCTGAATTCTCTCCCTGAATTCTCGAAAATTGCCTACAATATAGCTACTGTAATGAAGATTTTTCCTTAATGAAATCTGTTCATCAAAAACAGATCTTCAAATATAGTGTAGGGAAGAGATTCTGAAACACAAGAAAAGTGGGAGGAAGAGATTCTGGAGCGATAAATATATCTCCTTCCTACGATACATACAAGTTTACTGTCTTTAATTATATTGATTGAAATTACTGTTTTTACAGATGAAGGTTTACAGTTCTCTTATTCACTTATGACCCGATTTTATAATTTATAGTGAAATATACCATTCTCACGTCTCATCAAGATTGTGGCTGTAATCATGTCCTGTTCCAAATTTATTAAGATTTGGGCGCCAGAAACAGGTTACATGAATTACTACCAAAGTTTTTCTATCTGGTTCTAACAAAATTATATAAAAATCCAGCTAGCTTGGGTCGATGGGTCCGGATACAAATACTCGCTATCGTCTCGATAGCCGATTACCTGATCTGCCAACTATACAGTATGGCGTGGAATCTGAAATGTAATAATTATGCTACCAACTAATTGAAAATTATGATTGACAAATGAAAACAAAATTCAACAATTTATTTAACTTTAAATCAAAAACAATAAATTTGATGGTCATGACCTTTTTGAATAAATTGTCTCTTTTATACTGCAGTATTTTTTTTACCGTTTTTGCATGCCAACGCTCCGTAGTCGCTTCTCACTTGGCCGTTGTTAATTCCAAGTTCCGCTTCTCTCTTCCGGTCTTGCGCCGCCGCTGACACGTCCAGTCCACACTGCCTAAACTATCTGTTAGTCTTGTCCGACGCTCCCGGTTCCTAATCTCTCCCACCGGTTATGTAGACTATTGAAGTCCAACTGCAATGTCCGAAAATCTGAACAAGTCCTCCGAAAATCACTTCTGGTAAATTATTTCAAAGTCCGAAAACAAACTATCACTTCTCTCACAAGACAAAGTCCGAAAACAAGCTATACAAGTCTCACTTTCCCACTATGTTGCCTACAAACGATCTTTACGCTACGGCACCCAGAGTCAGAATGTTCGATCTATACTCCACGACACCCCGAGTCAGAATGTACGATCTTCACTCTACGACACCCCGAGTCAGAATGTCCTGTTTAATGCATTTTTAAACCCTTCATGGCTCGGTAGGCGTCCATCCTTCTATTATTTCAAAACACGGCGGCAACATTAGACTATCTGATCTTTTATAGCCAACCCGTGCGTCTCTTACACATCCGAGTAGCCGTGACTTCCGTCAGTCATTCGTTTTTGCACCAATTATATCTTAAGTTCTTCAGCCATCTAGCCGGCGTCCTGACGTCATCAAGGCCCGTGAAGAGTTTGTTGACCTTGCCAACCTCCGCGCTGTCGTTGCTAAGACCACATACCGTTATATTGGATGCCCATTTATCCACCCCATGTCTAACTAACATCATTAAATAAAATCCATCGTATTCTGGTATATCACAATAGACAGCAAACATTCTATTTTTCATTAAAAATATTTATTACTAATTTACAGGTTCTATTATTTGAAACATAAAATGTATACAAAATTATATCTTGAATAGAATATCAAATAATTAGAATTTAAGGGGTAACTGTAACCTCCCGCCCGTTCCTGCAGCCACGTTTCCCCCTCCCTTAAAGATATTCCCCTTCCAGCGTAGTTTGGAATCTGACGGCCTACCCTCATTTCTCGAGAAAATTTCGAAGTGCGATGTACTAGATCAAAGTCAACATGATGTCTTCTATTGGCACACCTGGTCTCTACGACCTATCCAATTAAAACTGTTATATTATGGTGCAATCTGAATAGTTAAGTTATATTTAGACTTAAGCCAGAATTGTACATCGGTTTGAAGAATGTTGGATAATTGTAGGCGAGTTATACTGAACTTTTTCTTTGGTTCATAGCTTTTGTACTTGCCACACTATATCAAATATGTTTAAATATCGCAATTTAAATAGAAATTAAATTCTAATAATTTGTTATTCTATTCAAGATATAATTTTGTATACATTTATGTTTTAAATAATAGGACCTGTAAATGAGTAATCATAACTTTTAATTAAATTGTTGATTATGACGATATTTAGTAATAATAAGTAATAAGTAATAATAAATAATAAGTAGTATTTAGTAAGTAATAATTTAGTAATAGAATCGTATGCTTGTATAGTAGTTGTGTAATATACCTTGTTGATTTTTTTTATTGTAGTGTTCTGTATGTCACTCACCTGATGAAGGACAACAAGATGTCCGAAACGCGTTGTGATACAACCTCAATGTGATGTAACTATTTCTACTGAATGTAATGTAATAAATATTTTTAATGAAAAGTTTACTGTCTTTTGACAAATAAAAAACAGTTATTGAAACAGTTTGGCGCCCATTCCGTGGCACTAGGTCACTCTCTTCAAATCCAACACTGATGGTGTTCACAGGTGATGTCGATAATGCTGCACGGTGACGCGGCCTTCTGTGGACAAGGAGTCGTCTACGAGACTTTCCATCTGTCTCACCTGCCCTCATACACCACCCACGGCTCCATTCACATCGTCATCAACAACCAAGTGAGTGAAAAAGCGTCGACTTGCGTTAAAACAATTTGTTTTATTGAATTTTAATTGACAGAAAAATTACAGAAATTAATTCACAGTATTGCTTTAGGGTCATGCTAGAAACCCGTTAATATACCCGGCCTTAAAAATGTCTGTTCGTAAGAGAGTGTTCAAACCCTATGCAAAAACACGCCCTACACTTAGAGAACAAAAGACCTGAGTAGTTGCCGCTGTCGGAAACACGAAATAATCCATCAATTTAGCTCCAGGGGAGGATCACTGGCACGTCCCGAAATGTACGGGAGCTCTATATTACGAGTTATACCTACAGCAAGTGACGCGCACGTAAGCGCCAACCGCTGAGTGAGTGGGTGTGTGGGTGAGTGAGTGGGTGTGTGGGTGAGTGAGTGGGTGTGTGGGTGAGTGAGTGAGTGTGTGGGTGAGTGAGTGGGTGTGTGGGTGAGTGAGTGGGTGTGTGGGTGAGTGAGTGGGTGTGTGGGTGAGTGAGTGGGTGTGTGGGTGAGTGAGTGGGTGTGTGGGTGAGTGAGTGGGTGTGTGGGTGGGTGAGTGGGTGGGTGAGTCGGTGGGTGGGTGGGTGAGTGAGTGGGTGGGTGAGCGGTTGAATGAGTGGGTGAGTGGGTGTGTGAGTATGTGGGGAGCGACCTGAGGGGGCGCTGGTGAGTGAGTAGGTGAGTGAGAGAGTGAATGGGTAGGTGGGTGATTAAGTGGGTGAGTGGCTGAGTGCGTGAGTGGAAGAGTGAGTGAGTGGAAGGGTGAGAGAGTGAGGTGAGTGAATGAATGGAATGAGTGAATGAGTGAGTGAATGAGTGGAATGAGTGAGTGAATGAGTGGAATGAGTGAGTGAATGAGTGAGTGAATGAGTGGAATGAGTGAGTGAATGGGTGGAATGAGTGAGTGGGCACGGTGCTGCTGAGTGAGTGAGTGTGGTTGGGTCGGCAGGTGGGCTACACGACGGACCCGCGCTTCTCTCGCTCGTCGCGCTACTGCACGGACGTGGCGCGCGTGGTGAACGCGCCCATCTTCCACGTGAACGCCGACGCGCCCGACGCCGCGCTGCACTGCTGCGACGCCGCGCTCGCCTTCCGCCAGCGCTTCCGCGGCGACGTCGTCATCGACCTCGTGGGCTACCGCCGCAACGGCCACAACGAGGCCGACGAGCCCATGTACACGCAACCGCTCATGTACAAGACCATCCGGCAGCACCCGCCCGTGCTCTCGCTCTACTCGGATGCGCTCGTCGACGAGAAGGTCAGCTCGCTTACTCTTCTCATCACTCTCTCGTTACAGAGTAGACAGAATCGTCTCCTATATTATTTCAGTAGTATACCTTCCCTTTGCGGCTTTCTCACGCAACCAACGAGGTGTCTTAAGAAAGAGGATTTCACGGAGACGTGGCGAATTGTAATTGAACTTTAAAAATGCGAAGGATTTGTTTAAAAAAGATCTTAAAGTTGTATAAAATGCAACCCGCAACGCATGTAAGAATTTTTTAAAATCTAGATCGTTAAATAAATCCTAAACTAGGTGTTCTAGAGGCCTAAGAACTAAAATTTTGAAGCCAAAACCTCAAAGAAACGTTCATCATTCCGTAATCTACATGATGAGATCTCCTTGACCCTTCTTTACATTTTTGCTGGTTAGACGCCTTTCGATTCTGCTCCACCTGTTCAGAGCCTGTAGAATCTTTAACTATATTTGAATTACCAATTACTTGACATTTTATGCGATTGAACTGTGAAGTACGCTAGCAGCTGAACCGTTTAGCCGATTTTCTCCAAAATTAATATTTCTCAATCGATCAGTCCGATATCGCAGTGGTCCTTTGAATATGAAATCGATATTTTGATTTGTGGAGGTACTTTACTTGAAGTTCTTGGGACATTTTCCCGAAGTTCAAAAAAATTTTACCACCGTTTTTCATTACATTTTGTTGTTGGATAGTGTGAAGGACTCTTAAGAGAGTGGTGCAGGTTTCACTTTCGTTAAAAACCCCTAATTTTTCGAAAATTGCAGTAGTTCGAAATTTTTCGGGGTCTTCCTGCAACTAAAATATTCAAGATTCTTCCCTTTGTGAAATCTATTTCATAAAGATAGATTTTGAAAGAAGGTATGTGCAAAGTTTTCGAAATTTGAGTACTTTTAGCGTGTAAATACGAGCGAGAAAGTACCTGCTGTTTTAGCACCACTAGTTAAATGATTGTTTTGATTATTGAGTTTCATTCCTGTATTATAGTATACCAGGTAAAGTATCCCAATCACCTGAACAATACGATCTCTAAATTTGGTCGTAAAATGCGTGAGTAAAATTTCGATCGTAAAAGCCGACGCAAATTCAATATACTTTCTGGTAGAGCTGAAAATGAGTTGACAATTTTCACAGTCAGCACTTTCATTTCAATTCCAAATTATGTATTTTATGTACGTCAAAACGTTTCGTTTTTGTACGACAAACGTTACGGCATGCCACACGCACCCATTAGTTATTTATTGTGAAAGGATTAAAAATTGATTTTCAATATGACCCACAAGTGTGTTATTTATGAGTTATGCTAATTATTAGTTCTGTTTATAAACATTAAATACCTGTAAACACCGTTAATTGTCAAAATCGATAGTGTCGAGATACATTTTTGTCTCGTTCAATAATCGTCGAATAATTTGACAACCTCTGTAGGTAGGTGGGTCGTAATTATCGCTTTAAAAAGGTAATAAGTGTTGTTTTTTAGGAACTCAGAACTGTTATTTTTCAAGAAGTAATGATCCAAGCTGGAGAGTGGTGACTTCTTTCAATTTCAGGCCAAGAGAGCCGCTGACCTTAAATTACTTACTGAAGTAAGGCCTCAAACCAGGTGAAATATTGAAAATCAATTAAATTTGCTGAATAAGAAAGAATTGCGTAAGTAAAAAAACAGCACTCGATGGTGACGTGTGTGGGTTGGTGTCGGGCAGGTGGTGACGCGGGAGGAGGTGCAGGAGGCGATGCAGGAGTACCAACGTCTATGCGAGGCGGAGTACGAGGCCTCGCTCAAGGAGACGGCCTTCAGCTGGAGCGACTGGCTCGACTCCCCGTGGAAGGGCTTCTTCAGCCGTACGTGCCTCCACACCCACCTCCCACACCCGCTTCCACATCCCGCCTCCACCCCCACCTCCACCCCCACCTCCACACCCGCCTCCACACCCACCCAGAGACTGACTCAGCTCACAGCTAGTATTGAAGCGACTCTCACTGGGGTTCGAATCCCGAACGGTGGTGAATTTTCACAAACTCGTTCTATAGATAGATCGAATTCAGCCGCAAAGAATATCATAGGCAATACCACGAGTGCTTTGGGAATTGTCGATAAATCCCCGACTCGAGAAGCGAGGAGGGAATTTATCTGAGAATTTCCAGAGCACGAGGGGTATTTAATAGAACTATTCCACACCTGAAATTAGAACCAATTGTGTTTAACTATACACACAGAAAGCCCCAATCAGGGCGGTGTATTTCAAAGAGGTTTAGCGCTTTTTTCTATCTTATTTTTTGTAACGCTTCTTCCTGCTGGCTAATCACAAGCTGTGTCTCATCTACCTTAGGAGGCGGTGTACATCGATCGCTATGTTTTGATGTCCAATAAACAGCGTATGTACTGTAATTGTAGCTTGAGAGTGATAGGTTAAAAGAGCTTTGAGAGTGTTGGGTTAAGAGAGTTTTGAGAATGTTGGGTTGAATGAGCTTTGAGAGTGTTGGGTTGAGAGAGCTTTGAGAGTGTTGGGTTGAGAGAGCTTTGAGAGTGTTGGGTTGAGAGAGCTTTGAGTGTGTTGGGTTGAGAGAGCTTTGAGAGTGTTGGGTTGAGAGAGCTTTGAGTGTGTTGGGTTGAGAGTGCTTTGAGAGTGTTGGGGTTGAGAGAGCGTTGGGTCGAGAGAGCGTTGTGTTGATTGTGGCTGGCCGGTGCCCGCAGCGGAGGGCGTGGCGGGCGCGGAGGTGCGGTCGACGGGCGTGTCGGAGGCGCTGCTGGTGCAGCTGTCGGCGCGCGCGCCTGGCCTCTCCGCCGGCGGCGCTGCGCTTCGAGGTGCACGCGGGCGTGGAGCGGCTGCTGGCGCGCGGCGGGCGCTGGCGGCGCGACGCCTGGCCGACTGGGCGCTGGCCGAGATGCTGGCCATCGGCTCGCTGCTGCGCGAGGGCGTGCACGTGCGCCTCAGCGGCCAGGACGTGGAGCGCGGCGCCTTCAGCCAGCGGCACCACGTGCTGCACCATCAGAGCCAGGACAAGGTGCGCTCGCCCTCCCGGCTGAGGCGGGCGCGTCACTTTGGGGTGCTGTTGGAAGGTCAAGTGAATGGGGGGAGGGTGGTCAGTTTCCTCAGGAAGAAGTCGCGAGTCGAACTATTTAGAGACTGGAACGGTTTGCCTGCGACAATCTTTGATCCGTTTCCTCCAAGCCTGAGTAAATTTAAAAATAAATTAGTTTCTTTGATGTTGACATGTGTATTACAAATATGTTTAATATTATTAATTGCTAGTCTGTTATATAAAGTAAATTGTTTTGTATTATTATTATTATTATTATTATTATTATTTATGCGCAGTGTCGTGCAGTGCAGTGCAGTGCAGTGTAGTGTAGTGTAGTGTCGTTGTGAAGTAGAGGAAAAAGAATGTGTCAGAAAGACATTATAGATCAGTGCGGTGAAGTGAAGTGTGGTGAAGTGGAGTGCTGCGAAAGCTCGCACCGTGAAATGCTCATGTTAATTTGTAAAGTTGTAATTTTTGTAAAATTGTTAAGTTTGTAATGTTAAATTAGTGCATTCTGCCACCAAGTCCTCAAACTTAATTGCAGAATTAGTAATAAATCTAATCTAATCTAAAAGTCTAATTCAAATCGAAGCACCATATGTTACAATTTAACAAAGAGAGGGGGAACGATAGATTAGATAAAGGAAATGCCTAGGTAGTCGAGCTCAGACCTGGCCGCCTCTTACCCCGTCCTTCCGTGGTCCAGGCGTTGCGGCGGGAGCGACGCGGAGCTCTGAGACTGCGGCATCCAGACAGATATTGTGACACCCTCGGAGCTGACTGACTTCAGCGTATTCCTGAGGCACTGTGGTTGATTCGGAAGGTTTAGTGAGTTGGGGAGGGGAGGACAGTTCCCGTAAGAAGAAGTCTTATTCAAGGCAATCTTATTATCACAAATAATAAGGAAGAGGGAGGGAGAGGAACGATAAATTAGGTGAAGAAGATAAATAGGAGTCGAGTTTAGAGATGAAGTCTTCTTACCCCATCTCCCCGTGGACTATGCGGGGAGATGGGGGTGGGCGGGGGCGACATCGGCGGTGGCGGCGGCTGCAGCGGCGGAGTACTGTCACCGCGTCATCATGGAGAAGGATCCTGATGTATCGCATGCACTTCACTCGGTCCTCACGTGTGTCTCTGTCTCACATCCGTTACTGCCTCCGCCCCTGTGCGCTGGACCGTCTCACATCTGCTCTCTCATGTTGGCCTTCATCTCTGCCACTGTCCGCTGGCTCCGCAAGGCCCTCGCTTGCATTCGGCAGCACTTTGGGAGGTCGCCGCCGAAATATTTTGCGACGCTGCATGTCGTTTGCCCCCGGCACGGTGTGGTGGTGTCCTGTTTTCGAATTCGTTTGAAATTGTTTTATTTACAAATTGTTTCTGGCATTAACAATTTGTACATAAAACAATTTGCTAAATAACTTATACATTCAATTATTGCTATTAACAATTTGTACATAAAACAATTTTTAAATAATTTATACAATCTACATTTCATATTTGTTTTTATGTAATTTTCAAGATAGCTCTGAGGATGATAGCTATGATATCCAAAAGATATTAAGAATAATACGTATTTGATACCAGACAACACCCGTCTTTTATGCATCAAGGCATCATTGAATTGAATCCATTGAGCAAATGCTGAGATGGCCTTTTGTTTTGCTTCTGGACTGTAAATGTGGCTTCACTGTGCGCACGTTTTGTTGAGCACTCCTTTTGCTTGTAGTGGTAAGAGTAGAACTGATGTTCATTACTATTTTGTTAGCAAAGCAGAAAAATCAAATCAGCAGTTCATTTACCGTTGAAATTGGTTTTCTATAACTAGGGAACAAACATTTTTCAAATTTTTATTTTTCTAAAATAATTATTACTTTTCTAAATTCTTGTTTCTAGTTTTTCAATTTTTTTATTCTGGGCCTCAAGAAAATGTGCGCAGATATTCTCTTTCCCACACGTCATATACAGTTTTTACTGTTTTTTGACGAAAGCTGTGCTGTGTAATTTGTCCCGGCAGGTGACGTACGTGCCGCTGCAGCACCTGTTCCCGCCGGGGCAGCAGGCCACGTACGAGGTGTGCAACAGCTCGCTGAGCGAGTACGCCGTGCTGGGTTTCGAGACGGGCTACGCCATGGCCTGCCCCAACTGGCTCGTGATGTGGGAGGCGCAGTTCGGCGACTTCACCAACACGGCGCAGTGCATCATCGACCAGTTCCTGGCGTCGGGCGAGAGCAAGTGGACCAGACAGTGCGGCCTCGTCCTGCTCTGTCCGCACGGCCTCGAAGGTACACACACACACACACACACACACACACACACACACACACACACACACACACATCCACACACACCGGGAGGGGTGGCTCAGGGCATCAACTGATGTCACTGCCGTACCTCTGATCTGGAAGTTCTAGGTTCCACTCGCGACGCCGGCAGGATTTAATGCAAAACTACAATATTGAAAAATTTGTCTTAAAAACGATAGAGTTTTGTGTTAAACTCTGTTCTAAAGAATCAGATCTTAAAAAAAAGGGCATATGCAATGTTTTGAAAAAAAATAGTAGTTTTTTGCGTAATTTCTATTAAAAGTTATGCAATTTATGAAAAAGCATTTTCTCAGAAGCAGCTCAAATGTTTTCTTTTATTTTTTAAGTAGATCAAAAGACAATCGAAATGGCATAGGTCTCAATTTCATCTTCATTTAACGGAGATAATGTTTATGTAAATTCTGGTAGAGCCCCTGATAGATATGCAACCCATGCTGCATCGGTGCTTGGCAGGTGCGCATCTTTGCGTTCAATCACCGCACCGCCTCTCCCGGTCGTCCCCTTCCCAAAGAACGCGGCCGAATCATGTGACTTGCGACGAGGTTACCTTTTTAGCTGAGAACGCGCATTGCAGGGTTAGTCTTGCAATAAAACTCGTTACATTATTTTCACCATTCGGTTCCCGAACCTCAATTTAAACTAACAAAACTTTCTCATTGCAAATCTTGACCTTTTTGTGTTAAACTAATTTGGAATTTTTCACAAACCTGTTCCTAATCTTCATTTGATTTTCTTGGCAGAAAGGGATGAGACGCCATTTGCAGCCATTTCTTCAAACTCCCAAGGCTCATTATGGGTATCAACTTTCATTAATCATCCCTGTGAATATTTGGAAAAAACGAAATTCGTTACAATCGAAACACATTCATTCAATGTTTAGCTGTTAATATACTATAAAATGAAATAAACATGGATGTGGGGCCGTCGAAGATAAGATATTGAAAGTTTCATACAACATATTCATATAACATCAAAATGAAACTCGTAGCGCTTTATTTCAATCCACATCAAATTGTTCCTTTGATATCTACTTTCTTATCCAAAACAACTGCTTAGGTGGCTCAGGGCATCAGTTGATGCAATAGCATTGCGTCTGACCGGGAGGTTCCAGTCCCGACGACGGCGGCAGAATTTTCATTTGTTACGTAGCTACATCGAATTGTCGCTGTCTGCAGGAGAATTCTAGTTGCCAGCTGCTCTGATCGGTAGTTTTCCGTGGTTTCTGTGATTAATTCCGTGGTTTCTCTGATGAATGACGGAGCAGTACCCTAACAAACGGGCCACGGATTGCGCGCGATCTTTCTTTCCTCTTTCTTGTCCTATCCTCACCCCTCACTTACATACAAGTACACTTACATGCACTTCACCACACCACATGACGGGAGAGCAGAGCTTTATCCTGCTGGGCGGTGCCCACTGGTGGGTGAAACCTGGTTGGGCAAAATCCAACTATCCGACGAATAGTTTCGCAATGGATCTCACCAGCAAGGGAAGATCACAGACAACACCTGTGAAAACAAGGTGTGTTTCATATAACACATCTATTCATTAAATATGTTTTGCATCAGTGATTAACTTTAAAATATTGGCATGGTGAGTCTCTCTCCGCATTTTCCTTTTGCTTGTGTGTTATGGTTTTTAATATGATTTAATATGTTCAATGACATAATTTAATTTAGATAAAAACTTGACTATTTACGATAAACTTTATAGCGAAAAGTAGTGCTTATAGCAAAAACATTTTAATGGAATCCAAATACATGTGACTCCGGTTACAGTGAACTTCTATGGCCTAAGATTTTTGGTTCACTATATCCATCAAAATGAAGTGGAACTTCTCCACAATGGTTGATTTTATTAATACAGAGATACAGGAACATACATTAACAGCACGAACTGAAAATTTCAATACCTTTATTTGTACTTAAAAAATCAATTATTTTCAATTGTTTACTTCGTACATTTTGCATTAGTAATTTCTCTGTACTTTCTAACGTGGCCGATGACATCAGGTCATTACACTTCCTGCCTTATGAATCTTTTAACTAGTGGCTAGCACATTTCTGAGGCATAGAGGCCCGTTGAGAAGGACGTTCGCGAATTAAATAAAAATATTCATTTTATACAGCAGGGGGTTTGAGAATTTCCTAATGTCATTGGCCATGTTAGAAAAAAACAAGTACATATCCTTCTCCAGAGTTCGTGCTCTCTCCACATTTGATTCTGCATTGTCCTCTGTCTCTAAAATATCGTAATGCAGTCTTGACACCTTTCAACGCTTCTTGCAACACCGTTACAACACCATCCCACTCTCTAAAGACCCTTTTACTCTGAGTTCCCTACGTTCATTATAGCCGAAGTTCAGGTCACTATAACAGAATCTTATGTTTATTTGTAAAGTAAATCGGGACCAGTGACTTAAGTTCATTATAACCGAGGGTTCACCATAACCGAGTTCGCCTCAACCGAGTTCGCCTCAACCGAGTTCGCTACAACCGAGTTCGCTACAACCGAGTTCGCTACAACCGAGTTCGCTACAACCGAGTTCGCTACAACCGAGTTTCGCTACAACCGAGTTCGCTACAACCGAGTTCGCTACAACCGAGTTCGCTACAACCGGAGCCGACAGTACATGTGTGATTTTAAGTGATGTATTTCTGATATAAATTATCCAACCATAGTCTCATTAAAAGATATTATTATTGGGTTAGAATATTAAATGAAAGCACCAATCAGTGAAATATTTATTGCAAATGTGTGTGTGTCAGGCATGGGCCCCGAGCACTCGAGCGCGCACGTGGAGCGCTTCCTGCAGCTGACGGCGGACGACCCCGACGCGCCTGCCCGACCTGCGCGACCCGGCCACGCCGCTGCGCCAGCTGCGCGAAGCCAACTGGATAGTAGCCAACTGCTCCACGCCCGCCAACCTCTTCCACGTGCTGCGCCGCCAGCTGGCGCTGCCCTTCCGCAAGCCCCTCGTGCTCTTCACGCCCAAGGGCGGCCTCATGCGCTCGCCCGACCTCGTCTCGCCCTTCGCGCACTTCCTCTACGGTACGCCTCCACCACACACACACGCTCCCCCGCGCACTCCCTCGCCCACTCCCTCGCCCACTCCCTCGCACACTCCCCGCACACTTCCCGCACACTCCTCACTGATGGGATAGTGGTTGCATAGGTGGACACGATTTCTGGTATAGAGTTGTAGACGACCACCCGGGCCCTTAGTTTCATGGCTGTACTCATGTTGTTAGCTTCAATGTGGAGCCAGTGAGTAGGCGATGCTAAGCTCGTAGTTTTCCGGCTCAACCCGGCAA
Organism: Acheta domesticus; assembly: GCA_031308135.1. NCBI lineage: Eukaryota > Metazoa > Arthropoda > Insecta > Orthoptera > Gryllidae > Acheta > Acheta domesticus. The sequence continues at coordinate 181,285,093 of JAHLJT010002406.1, forward strand.
CCCAACAGTTGCCGACGCGCCCTGGCACGTCGACCTTACGGGAAGATTGGGTGAAGGAGATCCTTCCGGCTGCTCAGGAATCCTCGTAGAGTTCCGACGGGAAACTGATACCTACCGTCAGGTTGCCCTGGTTCTGTCGATACTCACGTCAATAGCCCAAGGAAGTAGGCAGTGACGAAGCGGGAAGGGGGCCCCATGCCGCCCGACCTCGGGTGGTCCGCGGTTGGGCTCTCAGCTTCATCGTGGCAGTGGTCCGATACTCTGGGAAAAGACAAGAGACTTGTCTCGGCGCATGTGAGTGACGCATTGATTGGACTCGGATACTAGGTTGGATAGCTAGTACCTCTGAGCTGGCAGGGCGGCCCTAACCCAGTCATTAAAATGGGAGGTTGGCGCGACAGCAAACAGCGTTCCGGTGGGATCCATATACCAGCCCAAAAGGATATTGTACGCCTGCGATGGATGCGGATAGAGGCCCTAGGTACCCACTCCGTGATGTATTACCCCTGGTAAAAAACAAGTGACAGGGTAGACGCACGGTATACATAACTAGATCTCGCAATTTTAGGCACAAAAAGTGTGGATTTAAGCACCTAAAAATAGGTAACAAAATTATGAAATTAGATATGAAATGTGACGTTTTAGGCCCTTAAAATAGGTTACAACATCGTTACTTTTCACATTATGCAATGCAGCTGATACAACACAGGAACTGAAACATACACGCACACGTGCACTCATTCATATACCGATGAAAACTTGAAATGATCATTTCCTTTCTAGAGGTTCAAGACTTGAGTCGTGTCTTATAAGCAGAGGCATATCTACGGTATGGCAGACATGGCACGTGCCATGGGCGCCACTCACAAGTGGCGCTGTTTAGAGTATACCCGCTGAAACAAATAACAACCACCCTAATTTGAAGTAACCCGACAGGGGCGTACATTCTATGCTTGCCAGTGGGCGCCTGAATACCTAGATACATTTCTGCTTATAAAGCCTCATGCTTTCCAACACTAGGCTTTTGCCTGCACCTGTGTCCTTTCCTCGCCTGGATTGCATAGACGACACGTCGCGGCGATAAGCCTCAACCTGCCGACCCGCAGCCGAAGAAGTGCGGGCAGAAGCGCGTGAAACTTCCTCTTTATATTCACTTTACAGAGCCCTTATGTTCGTTGTGTTGGACGAGATTTCGGTGCGTTGCCAATTGCGTATTTGATCATAGAATATTCGCGATTCGGGAAATTCCAGAAAGTATTTGCGTTTGCTCGGTAAAAAATTTAAAAATTCGCTGTTTTCCGGCGCATGATTACGTAACTTACGAAGAACCTCGTAAGGCGAGAAAGTAAAAGAATGAGTATTTAAAGTACTATAATTCTTCGAAATTATGTTTTAGTGAGATTTAGGCAACAAAAATATTAAAATAGGCAACAACCCCCCTTTAAGGACATTTTAGGCACTGTTAGATGCTGTCGGTAGATTTATTATTTCTTGATTCGTAAACATCTGCAATTATTTTCCACAACTTTCTAAAGAAACTAAACAGGCATTTGTCCTAAAATTCGAGCTCTGTACATAACATTCACTCCGCATACTCACCATTTTCATCAGTTTGCACTGGGCGAAAGGGTAATTGATGTTGTCCCTTGGCAGGCACGGAGTTTCTACGAGTCATCCCTGAGGAAGGCCCCGCGACAAGGCACCCCGAGAAAGTTCGCCGTCACATCCTGTGCTCAGGAAAAATCTACTACGAATTTTTGTGAGTAAATAGCATATTTTTATATTAAAATTTTACGAAAGTATCAATACTCAAAGATGAAGTCTTCTAAAAATATTGGTTTTGAACTGTCTTTAGGAAGACGCAAAAATGTTAAATACTGCCAATGAAAAATAATCAATGTTTACTATTAAATATATTTTCGGTGATGAATTAAATTATGAATCATTGCACCCACAAATTAGCAGATAGGCTTATTCGATTGGTTATAATTCAAGATTTCTGGGAACTACATAAATGAAATTGAAGTGTCTGTTGAAAATAACTGCATTTTTAATCAGTTGTTATTTACCTCGTGTAAACACTATTTCATTGTTTTTACAGTTTTTGTGTATCTATTTGTCTGGGATAATCTCTGAAATAGGATGAAGTGATTTCAATGCCGTTTTCACCTGACGCTAAAGCGTTTTCTCCAATAAATATAGGCACTTTTTACTTTCCCTTATACGTACGTATATACGGAGTTATATACATAGTATAGGGGAAGTTATTTAATGCTGCGCGAAAAAAATGGCCAATTTTCGGCGGAAAAAATTCATTGCCGGACCGTGAAAACGAACTAGTGGTGCTACAGAATGGCACAGACTTTCCCGTATTAGTTTTCTATTTCCTTGGGTCTTCGCTAGCTATTCGGAATTGCCACAAACTCTTTCTTGATAGCTGTCATCTATCACCGTCCAAAGTACATTTTTTTGTCATTTTCTTAATTTTTCGGTTTCCTATTGGTAGAACGAAAACATTAATTTTAGAATATTAAAGAACACAAAAACCTAGTCATAAATGGCAATTTTCTTTTAAGAATTATGTGCCGGTTAAGAGGAAATAGCGTTTTTTGCGCTACTAAAAATGCGAAATTTGAAGCTAGTTTTCACAGAAAATGTTTGAGTTTTCAAAATACTTTATTTGATTCACACAAATATGTTTACAAATTGCTGGTAATGTGCATATTAAAGATGTGAGAGAAATTTCAAACAAATTACAATTACGTAATTTTTGAAAAAAAACTCAAAATAAACTTTACGCTATACTAAACTGGACGGGACGAAACTTGACGGGACGAAACTGGACGGGACAAAACTTGAAGGGACGAAACTTGAAGGGACGAAACTTGAAGGGACGAAACTTGAAGGGACGAAACTTGAAGGGACGAAACTTGAAGGGACGAAACTTGAAGGGACGAAACTTGAAGGGACGAAACTTGAAGGGACGAAACTTGAAGGGACGAAACTTGAAGGGACGAAACTTGAAGGGACGAAACTTGAAAGGGACGAAACTTGAAGGGACGAAACTTGAAGGGACGAAACTTGAAGGGACGAAACTTGAAGGGACGAAACTTGAAGGGACGAAACTTGAAGGGACGAAACTTGAAGGGACGAAACTTGAATTTGAATGAACCTTCTTCAAAGTAGCTGGTGGTGCTACAGAGTAGCATAGATTTTTTCGTAGTAGTTTTGGTCTCTTTAGTCTAGGAGAGCTCTTCCAATTTTGCCCCATCCACATACCAGGAACCCTTTTTGAGAAATGTCGTTTGAGCGCGTCTGAAAGCGCGCTATTTTGAGCTCTTTATAACAGAAAATTGTTGCATTTTGAGAAATTTCATCAAGAAAACGCTTCTACTCCCAAATGCAATGATGTACCCAAAAAACGTCCGTAATTATCACTGATGTGAGATACATTTCAAGAAAATTATATATTCCTCGTAAGTCACATATAGCTTTTACTTTCTCGTATGCGTAGGTATGTATGGATCATACGTAGTCTAGAAAAGTGTTATATTGTAAAAATTGATTCCGGGATTTAAACAGAAATGAACGTTTCTGAGTTCTCTGATTCCGAAATAACCGTTAGCGAATAACTGGTGATAACCGTTAGCGTTAGCCACTTGGGTGAAGTGCAAAGAGTGTATGGGGTGGTAGGGCGGCGCGGGGCGAGCGGGGGCTGGAGATAATCGTTAGCATTAGCCGCTTCGGTGAAGTGCAGGTGTTGTGTGTGGCTCGGCAGGGCGTTAGCCGCTTCGGTGCAATGCAAAGTGTGTGCGCTGTGGCAGGGCGGCGCTGGGCGAGAGCGGGCTGGAGATAACCGTTAGCGTTAGCCTCTTCGGTGAAGTGCAGGAGGGGAAAGCGTGGGAGGGCGGCGCGGGGCGGGTGCGGGCTGGAGATGCCCGTTAGCGTTTGCCGCTTCGGTGAAGTGCAGAAGGGTTTAGCGTGGGAGAGCGGCGCGGGGCGAGTGCGGGCAGGAGATAACCGTCGGCGTCAGCTGCTTGGGTGAAGTGCCAAGAGTGCGTGGCGTGGCAGGGCGGCGCGGGGCGAGCGCGGGCTGGAGATAACCGTCGGCGTCAGCCGCTTGGGCGAAGTGCCAAGAGTGCGTGGCGTGGCAGGGCGGCGCATGGCGAGCGCGGGCTGGAGATGACCGTCAGCGTTAGCCGCTACGCTGAAGGGCAATGTGTGTGTGTGTGGGGTGGCAGGGCGGCGCGGGCCGAGCGGGCGGTGGAGATGACCGTCAGCGTTAGCCGCTTCGGTGAAGTGCAAAGTGTGTGTGGGGGTGGCAGGGCGGCGCGTGCCGAGCGGGCGCTGGAGACGACGGTGGCGCTGACGCGCGTGGAGCAGCTGTGCCCGTTCCCCTACGACGCGCTGCTGCCCGAGGTGCAGCGCTTTCCGCGCGCGGAGCTCTGCTGGGCGCAGGAGGAGCACAAGAACCACGGGCCCTGGAACTACATCCTGCAGCGGCTCGGTAACCCTCATCGCCCTTTCACTGAATCAACGCGCACATGATGAGACATTTCATGCGACGATGTTGCGCTTGAGATGTTGACTCTCGTTCGTAGGACCGGGAGAGATGGCTCAGTGTATGAACTGATGTCAGTGCTGTCACTCTGACCGGGAGGTCCTAGAATGCCACTCCCCACATTTGCAGAATTTTCAACACTGGCTTGTCCGTAAGGACGAATTCAGTCGCTGTCTGGAGGAGAATTCTAGCGGCCGGCTTCTCTTATCGGTAGTTTTCCGTGGTTTCTCCTGTCAACACCAGGCGAATGCCGGAGCAGTACCCTAATAAACGGGCCACGGATCGCGCGCGATCTTTCCTTCCTCTTCCTTGTTCTATCCCCTCCTCTTACACACTCACTAACATGCACTACACTATCACACAGTGGAAATCGGTGGGGAGCTTGGAACTTGTCCCGGCTGGGGCGGTGCCCTGTTAGTGGGAGATACCTGGTTGGGGAAACCACGCTAGTTGACGGTAGGTCGGCGCCAGATCTCGCCATCCAGCGTTGAAAGATCACCGCCACTTTCCGATTATAAACACACACTACACTTATGGGACTAATGGCCTCGGTAGTTGACGCGCCCGGAATCACAAAGAATCAAACAATCTGGTTCGTAGGACTGGTTAATGCTCTCGCAGATCATGTGCCGCGAAGAGGTTTCGTATACCCGCGTAACACAAATTGCTAGCGATTATACTATCTAATGTTGTGTCCTTTCAAGGGCACGAGCTGGAAAGAGACGAGAACACGGTCATCCAGTCGTGAGCATCGTCACGACTTAAATTTGTAGTATTAGAACCTTAATACCATAAATTTAAGTAGTAACGGAGCTCACGATTGGATGACAGTGCATCCCACCCAGCTCGTGACCTTGAGAAGACACATTTAAACGGGAGTTCAGGAGCAAATGTCGTACTTGTAACTTCGTTATATATTTCCCAACATACGATTCGATTCTACTTCTCCACCATAAGTTACAAACGCCTTTTTTGTTTATTTTTTAAGAAAAAACTATTCGAATCAAATAAAATGAGACATTTGTTCTTGACTATTCGTGCATTAGTGTTTGGTGCATGCACGAAAGAGAAAGACGACCTGTTCCTAAAGAAATTTCCGAAAAATGTTCACGGTTAAATGCGTGCATTGTAAACGGCGATGCGCGTTCACGCTCAAGCGAAGCTCAAGGCAGGTCGTCCTCCCCTGACACTTCGTCTGTTTCACGTTATCATCGCGGACTGGATTGCCTGCCAATGCGGGGGTAATCTGTAACCTCGTTGAACGAGAACATGTTCATTCCCACCGCATTGGCAAAACGTAATAACCTTCCGCCTGCCTTTGTGCCCTAGATGTTTGTGACGTTTATTCTGAAACATCGTTTATATACATTCGCCTTAGAGACACAAATATTTTGGTTTCCATGATATCATTCGTTCCGTAAAATCGTTTGTGAAATGAATACAAATAATTCCTACGTAATACTACCTCCCCTCCGCCCGCCCCTCTTCGAATTTTGTTAGACATCATTGACTGTGGAAACAACCAGTCGCATGACTAAACATAGGTGTGTACATTTTTCAAAGGAACAGGACATTTAAACTTTACAAAAATTTAATGCTTTTCTTACTTAACAATTTCAGCAAATGTAGAATAAACCTAGACACTTATTATGAAACCTTAATATTCAACTTCAACAATCATTGATCTTTTCTGCCTGTCTTGTTCTTTTCAGATGAATGATCTTTTTCTAGTAAACATTGATTCGGTAATTCAAAATTATGAAATTCCACACAACTCTTATAGGAAAAACATTTTCCGTGAGAACACACCTCCACTTCGGAATTTTCAAGGCACTTCCAATTTCACTAATTTCAATTACTAAAAACTGGTTCGTGAAAGATCACTATATGTTCACATCAACTAACCACGTCCTAGTTACGACCATGACAGTTATAGGCACTATGATCGTTAACATGACAGCCTTGCAAATGCGAAAGACATTTTTATGAAAGAAAGCTGTCGTTTCTTAGGAAACATACTTAAAGAACAAGAATGTTTAACACAAACCTACGATTCGTTCACGCGCAAGTGTAAATGAGGAAAAATGCGTACGATTCGTTCACGGCGAATATACTTGGAGATAAACCTTGGGGCAAATAGAAGGCAAGAAAAAGGAGGCTTTCCTGGGAAACATTAAGAAAATATAGGCGCCAAATTATTTTAAGGTATATTCGCATAAAATGCGTTCGACAGACTCAAGGATGTTATGTGTTAACTTAAGGACCGAAGGCCCGATCCTTGTAACTTGAAACTGCTTAGTGAAGCATCATTTTCCACGGGAAAGTGCGTCAGCCGCGCACGACCGTGGACGTGGCGCGAATCACTTATTCTCGGAATCGACAGCGCGTATCACAAACTACATTTCTACCCATTAAGAATGCACACTTAACGTAAACGTAACGCAACCACGAAACCTAGAAATTAGTTACTGAGCGAGACCATTCACATGGCTTGACGTGATCCATTTGGCAGCTCTGTAGCCAGCTGATTTCTAATTTCAAGTCAGTGATTTGACGCTTCATGGTGGAATTGGTAAAGTCTTAAGTGAACAGTTATGAAAATGGTTATGAAATATTTTGTACAACTGTGCCATAGCCACAGTTTAATATGTCATCTTAGGATGTATGTCTTACACTGTGACCCAAACAGACCGTACGGACAAGCGAGGAACTAGCCTCAAACTGGCTTCAGAAAATTTTCCCCAAAGGCGGCTAGTTGACACACCTATATATCTTACACCGTGATTCCAGCTTACGTTTCGCCTTTGGGGCAAATTTTCTGAAGCCAGTTTGAGGCTAGTTCCTCGCTTGTCCGTAAGGTGCGCACGATCGGTTTGGGTCACAGTGTAAGATATGAATCATAAGATGCCATCTTAAACTGTGGCTATGACACAGTTTTACAAAACATTTCATAACCATTTTCACAACTGTTCACTTTAGACTTTACAATTCCACCGTGAAGCGACAAATCGCTGACTTGAAATTAGAAATCAGCAGGCCACAGAGCTGTCGAATGGATCACGACCAATCACGACCTTGCCCAAATGAGACCCAAAGATCGCAGCGCCTATATGCGAGAACTGTGAGAACGAGCCTCACGTAAGTTTCAGTTTTAGCCTGGAAGTGAACACACCTACATATCTTACACCGTGGTGTGCAGGCACGCTGCTGTCCGACTCGGAGCGCGACAGCCTGACGTACATCGGGCGCGAGGCGTCGCCGTCCCCGGCGGCGGGCTCCCGCGCCGTGCACCTGCGCGAGCAGGCGCGCGTCGTCCAGGAGGCCATGACGCTGGAGCCCGTGGCGGTGCAGCGATCCAGCAGGCTCTGCATCGTGCACAGCCTCGCCAAGATGCACGACGAGTAGGGGAAGGCCCCGTCCCCGCCGCCGCCGCCGCCGCCTCGCCAATTTCACGGTTTTGCTTTTATGGAACGACAAAAAATGATTCATAAAAACGGAAAAAGTAATAAAAATCTAACGATAACTTTGCTTCATTAATTTTCCTCCTTATGCTGTAGTATGGGATGGAAAAGAATTGAAATAATATCTACGATGTGATCTCTGTCGTAAAATCCGTGTGTAAGGTGCTTTTCAGCCACAACTTGGCACTGACGTCAGGATTAATGTTTATCAGCACATTTTTAAAGAAGGTAAAATTGGTGCAGGAGGAGAGACGATACATGCAATTTTAGATTCGATAATCGATTTCTGTGGATGAATGGATGAATATGTCACGCTTAACTATTAGATTAGAAGCTATTGAGCTGAAACTTGCTAAAGGGCTAACATCCAGTTGTGCTGTTTTTCTTCTTCTTCATTTCACTGTTTAGGCAGGGACTGACAGTTCCGGAAACCATCTTCTAGGACGACCGATACTAACTCTTCACGTATTTCTTCGCTCCTGATTTTGTCATCTAAAGTACACCTTTTTACAGCTCTAAGAAATCTCACTTCTGCGCCTCTCACTCTATTTCTTCTTTTTTTTTGAGAGGGTCCAGGTCTCGCTCCCATATAACAATTCTGGTACTGCCATCGTCTTATAGAACTTAAGCCTGGTTTCTTTTCTTATTTTATGTTTCAGGGTTCTATTCAATTGTCCCACAAATATGTTTAAACTTGTTTAATTTCTTTGTAAGGTCGTCGTCAAATACAAAAGGTACTTCACATCCCAAGTAATTAAAAATGGACACTTGCTCAGTAGTCTTCCCATTAAACTCGATCTGACAGGATATTTTCTATGAAATGCCATCATATTAGTTCTATTAGTAGATATTTTAAAGTTGTAATCTTCACATATATTTTGTAATAATTATATACATCTCTCTTTGCGGTGTGTCTTCAGTTTACTGAATTATTACTCGTACATCATCTGCATATGCAAGAAGGTTGAGTTTCATTTGGGCAGGGTTTAGTTGAATTCCCGAGTTAAAAACTTCTCTCCTTTTGTGAAAAATGTCGTCAAGATATAAAATAAACAATGTTAGGGAAATACAACATCCCTGCCTAACACCTGTATTTGTTTTAATTTCTTCACTAAACCTTTTTCCAGCATCAAAAACAACTGTCACGCCTTGATACACACATTTAATAGCATTAATAAGGTGGAAAGATAAACCTCTTCTTATAAGTATGCTCCATAACTTCTCCCTATGTACGCTGTCGAAAGTTTTTTCAAAATCAATTAATGCCATCCGAGTTTCCAAGTTAAATTCACGTAGGTTTTTTACGATCTGTTTCATAGTAAATATGGCATCTATCGACGGAATAATTATTTAAATTGATGAGAGTACGTTCAGCAAGAAGTATAATTGAAGTAAAAGAGTAAAGAGAAATGGAAAGGATTGAATTTGTGTCAACACTGTTTTACAAGGTTGTTGAAAAAATAACAAAAGAGGTTATTTTAGATAACAGAAAAACTTTTGGTCAAGCCTGGGACTGCTGTGTGATCTCGGAGTTTTGGAGATATTATAATTGTTTAAGTGGTTAATGGCATCTTTTCGTCAGCCACTATTTATCAAGACCCCTAAAATGTGCCTCAAAGGCAACTAAAAGCACTTTATTTAAATTGCCCCGGCGTATGCTAAAAAATCGATTTCAAACTTTTCTTAATAAATATGCGAGAAGAAAAAATATGAAAATGAATAATTTTTGCGATGTGGCAACTTATTGAAAGTATGGGTGTAATATATAAAATTCCACAAAAATAATGTGAGTACATGTATTTTATTTTATAGTTTTCATTTGTTTAATATATTTAGTTATAAAATGAGTAAAGTTTATCGCTTTTGCTATCCGATTTTTCTTACCGCTTCTCCCTACTGGCCAATCATAAACCGTGTCTCATCTATCTTAGGAGGCGGTATACATCGATCACTATGTCGATGTCCAATAAACCGCACATGTACTGCAACATAACCTCTTTGATTTTAACGTAGCTTTCAATTATTTTCAATATTAGGCGAATTTTTTAACTCTATTGCACGTAATTTCATTCGTGGAATAGTCCAATTAAATACCACTCATGCTTGGGAAGTTCTCAGATAAATCCCTTTTTTTGTTTCGCGAGTCGGGGATTTATCGACAATTTACAAAGCCCTCGTGGTATTACCTATGATAAATACCCTGGCAATATAAGGTACTTTAGCTAGTTTTAAAATACGTTGCAACTTTCCAAGCCATTTTGTAACCATATTGATTCTTGTGGCTTGGATGTTTTCTGCATAAATTCATTCAATTGAGGGGTCCAGTAAGAGAGGAAGCTAACTCACAAAATTCAAAATATCTGTTTCTGAAAGCATTCGATTACAAACTCATTGAATACGTCAATAAATCAATGTTTCTTCCTGACGAAAAAGCACGTACTACAAAACATCCCGTAATTAAGAAAGACGCAGAGATGAAATAAAAATCAATAAACTCGTTTTAATTGCGCATTATCTTCCGGCCTGATGAGTGTTGAAATTATCCAAAACTTTTGTATGTAGTACTACTTTCTTCGAAAGTTACTGGTAAGTGATTAGCTCGTCTTTGGTTTTCGGCAGACACTGATAAATGAAACATTTGCTAATGTGACTTCAATGACTCTGAAGAATGACCTGTTTCATTTAAAGGGTAAAACGGTCATTTACACAAAATTGAGGAATAAGAGCAGCAGGACCTGCATTGTTGAAGTTCTTGCCTCAGTACGCTGTAAGGGAAAGTAAATACCATGGAAATTGCACCCGAAGTATCTTTATTTTATGGTGTTTTCAAGTTCGATGGAAAAGGTGTGTATATTAATGTAAATTATTGTTATTTATAAGTAGTAATACCAATTGCATGTATAATTTAGACCACTTCATACTTATTTGCAGTTTGCTTTGAGCCAAAGCTCAATTCCAATTGACAATAAGAAATTGAATTTCAATTTACTTGAAAGAATTGCTATACTATATACATTTTTACATAATTTATATTCTCCTTACACTTCGCTCTCATCGGAAATAATGCTTGAACTTCCTGTACCAAGCCATGTCTTTCTACTTCGTATTTTTCAAAAATGATTTCTACCTTTGCAAGAGAAATTCAAACTCGTGAATGGCTTTGCCAAAAGGAAATAAACTTGTAGTATATTACTTATTTTAAATTCTCTCTTTCATACTATCTCCAGTTCTTGTATGCATTAAACAATTGAACAAGGACGTTTCTTATATTTGTAAAAACAGTTTATCGATTGTTTCTCAGTTGACCTAGAACTAATAAAGATTTATTGAATTCATAATCATCAAATTAAATACGAGTATATTCGTATTCATCCAGACAATTAATTCAGTTAATGTAGTCGAGACAAAAAAAATGCAATCGGATCGCAAATCCATCGGATTGCAAGATATGTTCTTAAAGAAATAAGATCAGGTATATATTTACGAAAACAAAAGGCGTTTCTAATCGTATGTTGATATCTTCAGTAAGCTTTCTTAGCGTATAATGGAGGTAAATTTTAAGGAAAAGACTGAAATGTAACATTTGAAGCAACAAATAAATAGATCAGTCTCATAATATACATTTAAACGAGATGTTTTTGAGAAAAAATATTTTAAACAATTCTGAAAACGTGACTCGTATCGCGAACTGTATATTGAGCGTCGTAGAGAGCATCGCATTGAGAATCGTGGATTCATATGACATTACGTTATGTAATGACATTTGTATTAAGTTCATTACGCAAGTATATAATATTTTAAATTGTAGATGCTTAAAATTCAAAAATATTAATATTTTTAACATTCAAGTGTTGAAAACATAAACATTGACCACGCCAATTGCCCTTGTAGAAAAAAAAGAGAAATATAGAGCATTAAAACAAAGTAGAGTATTATATTAATGTTATGTCAAGTTTAATTCTCATTTTTTTGCAAGAGATAGATATACATCTATCTTGACCTTCAAGATATCCACCAATCTCGAAATGGAGACTTTTCCGTATCGCTAGATAGGCAAAAGAATGTGTTCTAATCTATTTTCATGTACGCTAAGTATTTCCAATACATTCTTGAAATGTAATGCAGACAGTACCTTCATCGAGATAATTACTTTTTTCCGGATTAAAAATTCATCTATTTTATACAGACCAATGCTAATTTTTTAATTAATCGCAGATCTAGATTCAGAGTATGATGTACATCGCTACAAACCTAATTTACCGGTCGATACTACATAGGTGAGGACAATACATTCTTTGAAAAAGCCATTTTCTTTATCTTATGGAGACTAAATACTACTGACTTCGGTAAACAAAAAAGTTAACTGTTCTTGTGTGTACGCGCGATAGTGTAAACAGCATTTTATGTCAAAAGAGTTTTATTTGATTGATGAAGATGCTTTGATTCACTTGCCTTCCTTTAGGACATTAAATGTAGATTTCATCCCTCTTAAATGACTGACGCAGGCTAAAACTATTTTTGACGAAAAAAAAATCACTGTTCGCTCCAGGGATGGACTTGAATATGAACCCACTGATTCTCCGCTTGACGGGCCTATGGTACGGTCCGCATAAGAAGTGGTCGCTCTGGCAAAACGTCCTGTACGGCTGTTGGACTCTGTGGATGCTTTCGATGCTCTTTGGTTTGATGGTGATCGGAGCTTCTGCGGCGTACGTGTATCGCGCTGATTTGGTTGCCATTGCATCCAACACCTGCCTCTTTGTGCAAGACATCGGGGCTTTTATCAAGGTGAGTTCGATTTTATGGAGATTGACGAATTACAAATATAACCGATTTTTTCAAGTTTTCAAATGGCAGTTGACAAACTTGACATCTTGAATAACGTATTTTTTGATTGATCATACATATTTGGAGTAAAATATTTTTTAAAAAATTATGACTTTCTTAAATAAGATTATCTTTGGGACTGTCTAAATTTTATGGATTACAGCATCTTTTAATTACTGACAGTCACATATTTTTATTCGGTTAATGGCACAATGCTTCACAGACCGATGTGTCTGCTTCGTTAGTAGAGCGTATCTTCGTTTACCTTATACATATATCTGACTAAAATCATCGCTGAGAATTTCTACGGAGTCCACGTTGGGAGCTTGTACAAAACGGGCGCAGGCGATCAGTCGTGAACCGACTACCGCAACCAGCAAGCTCCTAATATAGGCTCCGCATATGGTACACTAAATTTTTAATTATGTAAATATCTAAAAAAAAACTCAAGGACTTCAAGTTGATTTCCTCTTGATAAGGTTCACACATGGTGCATGAAACATGTACAGCAATATATGATCAACAATAACATTAATTCCCGGTATCTATTGAAGATTTATCCTATATGGTCCCAATCTACATCCAGTGTTCAACCTATCTCAACATCATTAATAAATGATCAACAGATAAAATAACAATCTACACAATAATAATAATAATGATGATGATAATGATGATGATACCAATGATAATGATGATGATACTAATGATAATGATGATGATACTAATGATGATGACAATGTTAAAGATCTCGTGGAGAGACAAACCATTCCATGGATTTGGATCCCATGGATGGCAATGAGCCACCCTTGCCGAGTGTGTTGGGATTGAAAGTTTTCTCTCTGATAGGTATGATGTTATTTTTTGGTCCGGTTCTAACATCGATGGAGTTGGGTGATTTATCTAGATGACCCCACATAATTACATTCATGATGGGTTTTCTTGGGAGGATATAATCAGTGTAGTTTTCCTTTGCTTTCCCTGATGGTATTGAATGCTGTGAAAGGATGATGATGAGGGGTAAAAGGACTAGGACGATGGTGGGAGGTTATGGTGGCATTTTTGAACCATTCCAGCATTCGCCGTGTCACCGAGGGAAACCACGAAAAAAAAGGTCAGGATGACCGATCCGAGGATCGAACCCGGATCTCCCGGCCCCGAAAGCACGCTACGGACTGAGCCACATTCGCACGGTGATAGGAATGATAGGCGAAACGAAATCGCTTATAGTGCGATTTCTCTAACTGCGTCCCTCAAGGCCACTCAAATCCCATCTTCGCGATGGAATATGTCACGGCATTTCGCGTCTTTCTCAGTCGTTCCGGTAGAATTCGCACGATCGCGACCGTATGAAGCAGTGCTTGCGATCATGCGACTTCTACCGGCAACAACGAGAAAAGCACGCGAAATGCCGTGACATATTCCATCGCGAAGATGGGATTTGAGTGGCCTTGAGGGACGCAGTTAGAAAAGCGCAGTATAGTGCGAGTTTTATAAAGCTGCCTCTCTCGGTGCTCGATTCGCTCGCGATCATGCGACATCTCGCGTCACGACCGAGAAAGACGCAAAATGTCGTGATATATTCCATCGTGAAGACTGTCCTTGAAAGGCAGCTTTATAAAAATCGGACTATATCCGCTTGTCCCGGGGCGGGGCGGGATTGCGTATGTGTGTGTGTGTGTGTGTGTGTGTGTGTGTACGCGCTGTAGCCTATCACGCGCTTGTCTTTACTAGGGGGAATAATCCCCGGGGCATGGAGGAATATAAAATAGGAGTGGAAACTCGTGTGGCACCATCTACAATAAGGTACAGGAGTTAAATCGACAACACTGCATTCTGTGGCCAGAATGGATACTTCTTTATCGCTGAACCAGCTAGCTCAGGTGCACGGTACTCGATCTACTTTTTGGGCATACAATGTAAATAATAACCTCCATAACAGCACGTACTTCGATATTAGCACGCTGTATAAAAAACACAAAATTTGAGTAAGGGAAGAATAAATTGGCAACTAATAAAAACAAACTTTTTTCTGTATAGTATTCATAAAATTTATTCTGAAAACAATCTTACATGATCACATAAGTACAATACAAATAGAGAAGAAGAATCTGGTATTGTAGACACCATCAAATTACTATTTAAATAGATTTTGACCTACAAATCTAGTATCTGTGTTAATAAAATTATAATTGTATCTCCACCATCTTTTCATATTATAACACAAAACAAATCAATTTTATGTGGTAAAATTGGCAGAAATGGATTCATATCAACATAAATTTATTTTTATCTTGGATCAGATGTAGTTTGTTTTAGTATCAATTTGTCATGACTACGACACTTTTAATACACCACATAATCATACTAGAAATAAATTGTCACAAAGGAAATATTTGGTACCACCTGGATCCGAGTTTATGACTTTTGTTATGCAGACATCTCTATCAATTGAGCTAACAATCAAACACTGCATTCATGACACTTTTCTTGCAAGGAAAATACAATCTACCGGCATATTTGCGTGTATTACCTGTATTTTTGTGATAATTCATGTTCAATAATTAAAAATAGTTTAATTAAACCTAACATTCACGTAAGAACCTTAAAACAATTACATTAGAATTTCGTATAAATTCTGTAGCAGCAAAAGTAACATATTCATACATTTTATTAATACTGATTAAATGGTGATTTTTAAATGTGAAGTTATTGAATTACATAAACAGTCAATTATTTTGACAACACCATTAAAAATTATTACAAACCTACAGAAATTCTTTCCACTAGATTGTAGATAGGAGAAGATATTCTTATATACATAGTTATACATCCAGAAACATGTCATTCAGACCTCATGATCTCTTAACCTCTTCCAGATCTGCAGTATAGTTTGAAGAAGCTACATATCCTAATATGAATATTATTAGTTTAAAACACATGTTCTTTCTTGTAATTCATCACATTTTCATTCAAACCATGTAATTGGAGGTTAATAAACTGGTAAGATTTAAAAGCTTAAATTCAACACAAAGGACTGCAATGGACTGAGGAGTATCCATTTGTTGTGCAAAGCTAGTGAAAAAATTTGTATAAATAAAAACATTTATTGAGGTTGGAATATTACCGTTGCTTTGCCTATTTATTTATAAATCAGTGGTTTTCAAGTGAATTACTCAAGGATATTTTCATGCGATTCAGATCTCTTCTTCTCTTACTTCTCCCGATGATCGGATTCTATGCTTCAGGTTACAGACTTGGTGCCTCTGAGTGACCTGTGATGAAAGCATATATTTGAAATATGTAATGCAGGAACACCACACCCGAAATTCTCAAGCATCAAGGTGGTACACTATTAAAATTTAGGTCTATGAAATAATGACATCAAACTCTTAAGGTATCTGAAATGTTCGGAACGATACATGAAATAGCACAACATTAGACGGAAATACCGTTCAATGACAGTAACTCATAACTCAAAATATTTCACTCACCTTCCCATTTCGGAGGGAAAACCTGAAGAAACTTTATTTACTTTATCCTGCCGAACAACATTGGCACATCCTTGGGCCCAACATATAGTCATTGTCATCTGCAACACTTGACATACACCACCAAAAATAGCTCTCAAACGAAATGTCACAAACATACACTTTACCATGAGCATTACCGTCTCTTCAGCAAAAAAATAAATTAGTGGATGAAATGAATGAAGAAGGTTCATAGCTCGCACCGCTACCTGACGAGCAAATTACCGAAGCAGGGTTTGAAATTACGAATGTACCTTAAAATAGATGTCGCCACATGGAAACGACGCTAGCGACTCCTGTAGTCCATACTCTCAAACAGCGAGAGTTTCCCCTCCTGTTGTATATTCCTCCATGCCCGGGGTGTGCACCGAGGCGCTAGCCTCGTCTCCTCACCCCGCCCTCAGGAGCACAAGGGGTCCTGGATCCCCTGCACAAGTACTGTCTGGGGCTGGCATTCTGATCCCGCGGGAGCGCAGTTAGCCCAAACGGCAACCTTCCCATACAATGCCCGGGTCCATGGCGGCCCTTCCAGCTCAGAGCTCCTAGCTATCCGGGCTATACTTCGGTTTTTTTTCTTGGCGCACGGGGGGGGCGGGGTGTCAATAAAATGGAATATCTCACGATATTTCGCGTCGTTCTCCGTTGAGCCGCCAGGAGACGCATGATTGCCAGCACTGCTCGACACAGTCGCGATCATGCGACTTCTAGCGGCATAACCGAGAACGACGCGAAATACCGGGATATATGCAATTTTATTGACACGCCCCCGTGCGCCAAGAAAGAAAAACCGAAGTATAGGATAGAGATAGCTCGTCACACGCAGTTTTTAACTGTTTTTAATAAATAAACCTCGTGGTCCTCGGGAGGTCGTCTTCAGCGCAGGCCGTGTCTGCGCAGGCGCTGGTGTTCGTGTCGCGGCGCGGCGCCCTGCTGCGCGTGCTGCGCCGCCTTGACGCCCTGGCGCGCGACCCCGTGGTGGTGCGCGGCGGCGCCGCCGGCCGCGCCACCATCGCCCGCGCCGCGCGCAAGGCCGCGGCCGTCACCACCGTCTTCCTGGCCATGGGCTTCGCCACGTACGTCGCGTGGATGGTGACTCCTGCCCTCCTCGGCACAGGTGCGAATCTGCTCCCCTTTTGCCACTCAACTCCGTTACTTGCTCGCTACGGAGTACACAGGAAGTATGTAAGGCTGCGCGAAAAAAAAGAGGGCGAATTTTCGGCAGTAGAACTCTTAAGGCCGATATATACGGTACAGTTTTCGTGCAGATTCTCGTACAGTTTCTGTACAGAAACGTCAAGATCTCGAACTGAACGTACAACAGTTAAAAAGTCGCGCATACACGGTGTATACACACTAAACGCTTTCTGCTTGAATCGCCACAAGCCGCCGCTAGGGGGGCTACCGGGAAGCAACTGAATTGCTCTGTCCGAGTACTTTCAGTAGTGGTATTTCTGTGTGTGCGTTCTGGCTGTGATCTTGACTTAGTATTTATTAACCATGAGGAGCATAGAGAATAAAATAGGAAGGCAGGGATAAGGAAATAGGTAGTTTATCACAATATATCACTTCATACAATCACACCTTGACAGACCTAACTACAAAATGGACGTGGCCGATTACTGTTAATGAACGACTGTGCCGCTAGAGGCGCTGGTATCAAACTGTATGTAGAGTCCCTAGATACTGTATGTAGAGTCTCTAGATCTGTATCTAGGGACTCTACATACAGTTTGATACCAGCGCCTCTAGCGGCAGAATCTTTCATTAACAGTAATCGGCCACGTCCATTTTGTAGTTAGGTCTGTCAAGGTGTGATTGTATGAAGTGATATATTGTGATAACTTCCTATTGAAACTTCCTAACTGAATGCTTCCTACACGAAAAATTATGAACATGTTCATAATTTGTGCGTGCAGAAAGCGTAAAGTCTTGACTGCATGAAACATCTGCACGAAAACTGTAACGTGTATATCGGACTTATTACAGCGCCCTGGCAACGAAAAAGTAGATACATCTAGTTGCTAAATTTAGGGGCGGGGGGAAATCCTCTTACCATGCGGTGTAGTCACTATGGAGTACAAAGAAAGTATGTAATGCTGCGCGAAAAAAGGGCGAATTTCGACAGAAGAAATCTTATTGCAGGGCCCTGGTAACGAAAAAGTGGATAAATCCATTTGCTAAATTTAGGCAGGAAAATTCTCTTAACAAGTGGTGTAGCCGGACTCCATGTTTTGTGGGTCCTTGATAGCGAAAAATTGAAAGTCTTTCCGTCTGTGAGCAACGCTAGTTGCCAAACCGTCCAGCCCATTTTCTACAAAATTGATATTTCCCAATCGATCTGGCTGATGTCGCGGCCCCTTAATGTTTCAAATCCAAATTTTAATTTTGGGGGTACTTTACATGAAGACCCTGGAACATATTAAACATTTTCAAGAAAATGTCTCCATCGTTTTTGATTAAATTTTGTTGTTGTATAGTGTTAAGGACGTGTAAGAGAATGCTGTAGGTCTCATTTTCGTTGAAAACCCAAATTTTTCGAAAATTGCTAAAATTAAATTTTTTCGGAGTCTTCCTACAACTACAATTATAAAGACAGAGATTTTTCCCTTAATGAAATCTGTTCCTTAAAAATCGTTTTGAAATAACGTTCTTTACAATTTTTTCGCAATTTGAGTACTTTTGGCGTAATAGTGCAGTGAAAATATGGGCAAGAAAGTACATGCTGTTTTAGCACCACTAGTTTTATTTACATATGGCATATTGTTCTAGTAAATGAATAAAGTATTGCTACAATGAGAATTGCACAACAAAGCTGCATTTGCACTGAGACAACTTGAAAAACAACTGGCCACAATCCAATTACACACCAACTCCTTCACATATTTTCTTTTATGGTTTTCAGCCCTTTTCTCATTGTGGATCATATCTCATTGTGAAGGAGAATACGTTTAAAAATACTTCAAAGCTATTCAAAATGGAATCGTGTGAAATCATGAAATTGTATGTTTTACCTTACTAATACCAAGATATAAAAGGTCCCGTATATTACCAATGATGCCACCGCTTACATTTTGGTTTAATTGCTATTTTCACTATTTTGATGGGTTAATCTATTGAAATTACTAAAAAGGAATAAAACATTGTTTGAATTTGTGTCTCTGAAAATAAGAAAAAAGTATCACCTTCCCCCATCTATAGTTGTATTAAATGATTTATTTGTGAAACTAAAAAATAGTTATGCGAAATAACGGCCGATATATCTTCCTAGCGCTGTAATGTATTTGTCCATATTATAATAATTAGGAGGGAGAATATTAAATCTTACCAATATTTTCATTTTTTTTCAGAATGTTCAGCCTTCGAGTAAACAATCCTGTTGTTAATCCTTTGTAAAAGATGCTGTAATAACTCAAATTGTAACCATATTACCACTGTATTGCGTTACATTTTGATAACAAAGCACAAATAATATAAACAATATCAATGACTTTGAGTTTCGTCAAAAAATTGAATCTTACAACAACAACCACAAAGATCATCTATGGGCAGTAACCCTTGCTAATACTAGGGTTAAAATTGTGTGTATGCGCAGGTCTTGGTTGCTGGGCAGCATTGAGAAGAGAATCACAAACTACTTCCTTGCCAGTTCAAATAACGACGGTGGGCGTAAACAGCTCAATTATTTCGAGGTTGGATGACGAAGGAGAAGGGCGTTTTAATTCCCTCCGCCAAGAGGCCGCTGCCGCTGGGCAAAATGGCGGCCCTTTGCCCTCGCAGTGCCCGCCCCCCACCCTTCCGGCGGAGGGCTGGTTCTTCTTCGACTTCTTCCAGAACCCTGGATACGCCCTCGCCTACGTCTTTCAGGTGGGTTGGATTTTTGCCGACGAAATTGATTAGTGGCGTGTCAACTGATGAGGTTCAGGTGGGTTGGATTTTAGCCCGACGAAATTGATTAGTGACGCGTCAACGGATGAGGTTCAGGTGGGTTGGATTTTAGCCCGACGAAATTCATGTGCGTGTTAGTGAAAACGAGGAAACACCGCTAGCTTGCAAAAGTCGTATTAATCCGGACCTTAAAATGTCAATTACAACTATATACATGTTTATTAAAAATATTTACTATAAAATGAGACTGCTAAATGATTTCCAATGTTTCACTTTCAATTTTGTTAGTTGTGTATAAAACATATTTCCTTTTAGCATTAATTCTTTTATTCATACAATGTGTAATTTAAAATTAATTAATACAGTACGTATTTATGCTTCAAAGACAAACCAGTAACACAATGTCATCAATTCATTTTAGATCTTCTGTGTGTACTATATGTACATCATAACATCAGTGATTGACACACTTTTCGTGTCTGTGATGATCTACATTTCGGCTCTCCTTCGCGTGTTGGCGACGGACCTCTCTACGCTTAGGCAGAAAGACTGGAAGGATTTCGATACGCAAAACGCGAAGCAACGGGAATTTAGATCCACGCGCTCCGGTGCTGCCGCAACGAAGAGAAGATGGAGTTGGCGCTCGCCGGGGCAATTGAATTTCACCAGAGAATTATTAAGTGAGTTCGGGGCGAAGAGCGAAATCAGTTGATATATTCTACTTAAAGCACACCCAAATTGTTTTTTTTATTTTATTCTGTATCAGAATGTTGTCGTTTAACAGCTAAACAAAGGTTTCCATACACAAATATTTAAAATAATTTATTCACAAATTACCTTAATATTTAGATATTGTAATTAAGCGCAGAGATAGCTCCGAAAGATTCATGATTAATTTTGCAGTGCTGTTGATGAAATGCAAGCTGTGACATCAGGTCCGGTACTTGTCCAGTTTGTAATATCGATGACAGTCATGTGTATGGCACTTTTTGCTACTACAGCCGTAAGTATTGGCGGCGCGACGCCTGCGATATTACATCCACGGCATTCCAAGGCATTAGATCTTTAAATCATGGAAAGTTACTACATTGTTGAAGCCCGAGGACAGAATTAGTCTGATTGTGTCATTCAAGAATTTTGTATTTTCAGAGTGGAGGAAATCATGCAGCTACCATAAAGTTTGCAGCCTACCTCGCTACTTTATTCTCTCAATTATTGCTGTACTGCTGGTTTGGTGATGAAGTTACCCAAATGGTATGTATTAAATTAATTTACCTACCTTATTTTTATTTATTTAATGACAAGGAAATTGTAAAAAATTACTTTGACGGTTGTGTGAGAAGAACAATGTATGCAAATTTACTTGACCTTCCGAATCCCTCGCTCGGTACTTAGTTGAATTATAAATGGGTAATTCCACGCGAAATCGGCCGAAAAAAAGCATGACCCCTTCCGGTTGGTCTACAAATTTTTGACTTGTTGAATGTGATGTAAAAAATTCTGGCCCTCAAGAAAATGTGCGCAGATAAATCTCTTTCCGCACACGTCATATACAGTTTTTACTGTTTTTTGACAAATAAATAAATTAAAAACACAGAAGCATCGTATTTAGTGCATGTGTTTGGCCTTTGACCTTGTTTGAATTTATACCCAAAATTAGATATATTTTTAGTATTTTGAACGAACTCCTAAAAAAATTGAAATGTCACGTGAAAATCCATTCTAATATAGAGAAAATGTTTCCCCAAATAGTAAATAGTTCAAAGAAAAGGTTGTTTCCATTGAGCCTCATATCATTTGTATTTTATACCAATAGTTTTACGCCCGAATCAAAAGTGCCTTTTTTCAAACCTAAATTCCCAAAATACGTAATCTTCGATTTACTTACCCCATGATTGCAAACAATGTCAATTCTCAGAATTTATTTTAATCTCGCTGATTTCTCTGGGCCGCAGAGCTACGTAATGCATCAATAGGTTGGAATTTTTAACATACTCCAGTTCTTTCGAAAACACTAAACACTTCGCCATTGTTCCAGTATCTATTAAAGGAAACCTTTCTTCCTGAATAGAAATAAAATTAACGGGTGTATATGTCTTCCCACTTATTTGCCTTAAATACCGACAAAGCCCCACTGACAAGGTTTTCGTCCGACGTCTGCCCCTCCTTCCCTCCCCCCTTTTGCTCGGGCTCCTTCTCCGAGCGTCTTATTTCGGAGAGCCAAGCAGCTCCGACCTTATTTCTTGTCCAGTTGGCAATCGCTAATCTAGACGATTGGAAAACGAACCGAAAACGCCAGGAAGCTTAATTGTAAAATTGTCCCTTCTACTGAAACAAAGTAATGCCTTTAATACCGTCAAGATTTGTCTTAACTTGTGTACTTTCAATAATATGCGAAATCATGAAATAAAGATACAACTACTTTCACTAGAAGACAGAACTTATGGTGCTACATGCATGTGCAGCCGCATCTCGGCCACACAACAGGGTTCAACTTGACGAACCCTACAGTCAGTGAAGATAACACAGATAGGATTTTCAAAGAAAATTAAGCGGGTGATATCAATGACGTCTTTTCATCCTAACTGTGAACTTTTTCTTTTTTGCAGAATGAAGAAGTGATCCTTGCCGCTTACGGCAATAGCTGGTTTGATGGTTCCCAAGAATTCAAGAAACGAGTTTTGTTTATAATTCTCCGAGCCCAAAGAACTTTAGCCTTTCGGGGCGGTGCTTTCTATGATCTTTCAAGAAACACCTTTTTAAATGTGCGTACTTCGTATTGTAAGAGCTTTTCGATGCTTAAGATGAATATGTTCGGTTTGCCCATAATGCAAGCTTTAAAGGATATCATATTGTTAAGGATCAGGAATTTGGGTCATTTAAGGCTCAAATGTATCGACATTTCGAAATATGTAATTTCATCATCAGAGTTAAGTAAAATACTCCATCGATTACAGCACAGTATATACACAATGCTGGCTGTTAATATTCCTGCAGCAAAATGTTCGTAGTATTTGTTGTTTCCCATCAGCACGACCAATATCCTAAACTTATTTTGTGAATATGTTACATAATAATCATAATTTAGCTTTATTTTAACTTGGAACAAAAAGCATGTCTATCTGTAGTATATTTAAAACTCTATGGGTTTTCATTTAGAGAGAAATTTCAGCTTTCTACTCCACCAAATTTCTAGAGTTTTGCTTTTGAACGAAAAGTAATGGACCCCAGATGTGTTATCGGTTGCTATTATTAACCGATTTTATAGAACAAACTCTCAATTTTAACAGTATCTTGAAATCAGTAGAATATACGCTTTCCTGCCGCCATTTGTTCATTATATAGCTCGGCTTGCATCCGGCCTGAACACATGGGCTCTCGGCTTCGTCGTGGCAGTGGCCCAATACTCTGGGCAAAGAGGAGGGACTTGGTGTTCCGGCGCATGTGAGTGGCGCATTGTCGAGACTCCGGTACTACATTACTCGTTCACTTTACATTTGCAGACGGAGCGCTGTTATCTGTTTACATGAGGTCACCGCCGACTGAATGAGAAACGCGCGTCTGCAGTAGATACTGACCGTTTAATATAATATAGATGGCGGTGAGCAGCACACAGAACCCGGCGGGGCAAGAACATAACCATTAAGCAGTAGATAAGTGCAAAGAATAAAAATATTGTACGTGAATGTTGTGAATAGCGTGTGGTGTGATCTATTTTATTGTAGATTTCTTAATCATTTAAGGGCGCGACTCCAGCTTACTGTCAGAAAGGCATAATTCATCTGCTGTGTCCGTAGCGTTTGTGCTGCCTTCAGAGACAGCTGATTGGTCAGATGCTGATTGACATCGGGGCCATTCAGTGTATTCTCGGTTGTGTGTTCGGGCCTTAACTTTCAAAACAACATTAGTTCCTAATTCTGCCGTCTGCAAATGTAAAGTGAACGAGTAATACTTCGGTTTTTCTTTCTTGGTGCACAGGTATGTGTCAATAAAATGGAATATCTCACGGTATTTCGCGTCGTTCTCCGTTGTGCCGCCAGGAATCGCATGATCGCCAGCACTGTTCGATAAAGTCGCGATCATGCGACTCCTAGCAGCACAATCGAGAACGACGCGAAATGCTGTGAAATATTCCAGTTTGATGACACACCCTTGTGCACCAAGAAAGAAAAACGCAAGTATAGTACCAGGCTAGCTAGTAGCTCAGAGCTCGTAGGGCGGCCTTTTACCCAGGCATTGTATGGAGAGGTTGCCGTGAGGACAAACTGCGTGCCGGCGGAATCCGGGTACCAGCCTGTCGGCGTACTTATGCGCCGTCGGGGGGTTAGGGTAGAAGCGAAACGCTTATTTGCCCACCCCGGGATTAGTCCCCTGGTAGAACAAGTAATGTGGGGTGGTAGCCATGTAGGGTCAAGACTGATCAAGTCAGTTGGAGCTTATGCTGGTAGTAAAAATTAATGTATAAAATTAGTTAGTTGTAGTCTGGTATAGAGGCTGAGTGTTGAATTATAAAATATATGGCAGGTCTTTGAAGATGAAGCCCATCAGTTGGTATTCTTTTGTTTTTAAATCGCGATGTCTTATGATGATATTGGTCGTGTTGTTTGAAAAGTGGGCGAGTCATATGAGCTTTCAAATTTGCAGTTGCTTGATCGTAAACATTTAATGAATTTACGTGAATTTGATTTTTGTTTTAAAAAGTTTAAGAGAAATGTCGGGTTTGAGATTGTAAGCATTCTTCAGGAAATTATTTTCTGCCGCAAGAAGTTTTTTAAAAATTTGCTTTTGAAGCTGTTGTGCATATCTCACGGCCGTACATACGTAGTTGTTCTTCTACAGCCTTGTAATCACGAAACTTGGATTTGCGTCTTAGTTCCCTGAATCTAAAGAGGAATAGCAGGCGCGTTATCATGTGGAATATGATGGATCTTAATGATTTGATGTAATTACCCTCATCGGAGGCGCGTGTCCATTGCTGTACCAAGGTATTTGATGATTTTCGTACTTTTGATGACATCATTGTTTATTTGGAGGTTTATACGAGTGGCACTCCCCATATTGGTGCGAGGATTCTACAAGTTCAAAGGTTTACTGCTTTGAAATCCTATTGTTAGCCACTGTTTGTGAACACGATGTCCAGGAAACGACTGAAACTCGATCATGGTGTCCTTTTATCAAAACCTTCTGGTTATTATAATGCATTTATGACGTATTATGTTTTTGAGTTACGGTGAATAGCAGGATTTTCTACTGGAGTCAACTACAGACATACAAGTACTTATATTGGTAAATATAAAACATTTCAATTACATTTTCAGAATCACGTTATACTGTTTTCAGAGTGAACAGTGATTGTTTTGTTCTTGACTTTGCAACCCTCCCTCATTTAGTTTTGGAGGATATAACCTTTGTGATTTTCGATTATCCATACAGTGTATATGTAGCACTTTTCTACAACTTTTCCACTCTTCTTTTGGTGCCGTTGTGATCTCCCGACTTCAGCGAGCTTTTTACATTAAACCCTCATTAACACGAATTCCAAAGAACTAATTATCAGAGTTCGTGTTATAAAATTTCTTATTATCTGAGTATTATAAATGTCCGTATTACCGTAATACCTTACCGGAGACGAAGTTTTGTTCGTGTTAAGCGAGTTCGTGCTAACGAGGGTTTACTGTATTACATATGTAATGAAACGTAATAATAATCGTTTAATACGTAAAATGAGCATACAAGTGTACATGTATGATGTCTCTCTTTTGAAAAATGCATTACCAGTGTTCTTTTAGAAGTTTTCAGTACAAAATTCTTTTATATATTGCATTTTACCACAATATAAACTCACGAACTGCCAATGAGGTAGAGTGATTACCAACTACGGTGAGTGAAACAATTTAAATGCGGAGCTTCCAGGCACGAAAAATAAATTTCGAATTTCCACGGAAACCCATATTCAGCCTGCAGGGAAAGAGAGGATATTGAACAGCGTCCGCCGCGGGTTTTCAATTTGGTCCCATCCATCAAACTCTCGAGTCTATTGTCTTTGTCAGGAACTTGTTATCCGAATCGAATTTAAAATCCCAGACACGTTGCAAACAGAAGCTTTCTTGGTCATGGGATGAAGATATATTTATGAGAAACTGAGATAGATAATGATCACTAGAGACCGGAAAAATATGTAGTATTAAATGTCAAAATATGTAATGAAAACAGTAAGAATATGTAATAAACATGTAAATTTAGATATTCTATGTAATATTTAAAAAACTCTAATAAAAAATTACATAGAAAGAAATTACAATTAGAAAAAATGTCCTAAATAAATTTTCAAATTAATACAAGCGTTTTAAAAACATTTTGGAGAGCACAAGTTGATGCGCACTTTGCATCATACAACTTTCTCGTCAGTAGTAAAAGCTTCATCTATTGCAATCCAGAACTTTGCAAATTTTTCTCGGAAATTAAGGTTACAGTTCGCAAAACGCGGAGTCAACGATACTTTTGGCACATAGATTTCACCAACAATGAAGGGGGAAATGCTGATTCTTTGAAAATACATATTTTCATTAAAAAAGTATGTGATAAATTTGAAAAAAAATAGAATAAGAAAATATGTTGTGAAAACAGCAAAACATGTAAAATATGTAATGAAATACTAAATATGTAAAAATATGTAACGAAAAAATTCGATAAAGTGTTAGGACGGTCATGATTTGCCAAGATTACAATTTTGAGAACGGTAAGTAGAAAGACAAAAAATAAGTAATTACATAAAAATCCTGTCTCTAATGATCACGGTGAATACGTGGAAAATAACCATAATGAGTTGCATTCCTGGAATATTTTTCATAATTTATACAAGTAGTGTAGTAAAATATTCCAAGTAACTTACATACTTATTCTGGTCATCGGATTGCCCTAACATTATTAAGTGTAAAAATATGATCTATTTGTAATTTGTAGAATGAATTGATTTCTAATATATACATTTTTCCTTGTTTCAGATTGTAAATGCATCCTATTCTTTTTTCAATCTTCTCATGCAAGTGCAGAATTAAGAAACGCCGCAGTTTTAGAAATTTTAGTTTCACAACAAATATTGTATAAAAATATTGTAAACTACTGAAAAGAAACTAAAAAATGTGAATCACGAATGCACTCTGCACGTTAATCACGGAAACGTGAATCAATTGTATAGTAACAACCCAAGCATGGTACAAAGAAGCAAAACTGAAAATTTAAGCTTCTATACAACGTAATACAAGATTGAAAGAAAATTCTCTTACGCTTCTAAACATGTAACAATGATTTAGCACACCACAGTAGTTTCATAATAACACTCGCAACGCTTT
Source organism: Acheta domesticus (assembly GCA_031308135.1). Taxonomy (NCBI): domain Eukaryota; kingdom Metazoa; phylum Arthropoda; class Insecta; order Orthoptera; family Gryllidae; genus Acheta; species Acheta domesticus. The sequence continues at coordinate 181,312,709 of JAHLJT010002406.1, forward strand.
TCATTCTCATTAGGACGACAGTAATTCCTTCGCAGTACTAAAACTTTCGATTACATTTAGAACGTGTGTCTGAAATAAAAACCATACCGTTTTCACTATTGGAAATAATAGAGAAATATTCGCTGTATTCCATCACACATTTTTCTCAAATTTCTCTCATCACATTGTCCTTTCACCATGTTCCTTCGACACGTGCACCTTTGCTTCAATAGATCACTACTAAGAACATTCTATGTGAGTAAATATCCCATTGTTGGTGACGTTCTCCTGTACAGTAGGTTTGGTTCACGATTTCTTAGCAGGTAAGCTATTCAATATTAATTTTTAAAACCGCTATTTTATAACTACTGTATTATTTCATATTTACTTGATGAATAAACACAACTCGTACATTTCCACATATTGCATGTTGCTTCTCTGTGCAATTTGGCCTAAAACAACCAATCTTCTTTTCCATTTCCTCATTTGTTTACCTTCAGATTAGTATTATAATAATCATTTTTGTATTGTTTGAATTTAATAATTACATAAAGCAGTTACGCAAGTTATCTAAAAGTTACCAGTAAGACAAAGCCATTAAATCAAAGACAAAATTAACTAATCTACAACTAGGCATGAAATAACGAATGGTCTAGACTTCAGTGTCCACAATGCACAAATTCTTACAATTATCAGTAACTTGAACACTGAAACTGAATACACGTGTGCGTAGATTATTAACTGGTAAAAGAGAATTACAGACTACTCAGAGATAGTTTTCCCTACCTGGGAGATCTGGCGATGTCTTCCACAACCATGCAAACAATGCGGGAGCTGTAGGAGTGTGGGTGGATCCTGCTACCCTGTCCCGCGCTCGGAGTAGCAGTGTCTGGCCTGAAAAAGCCACTAAATTCGCAGATCAGCACAATATCGACCCCCTGTAGTTGCAACAGACAGCAACCCATCATACGCTCTTGTAAGGCGGGATGCTGACATCGGTTACTCACAGGCGCCGACCGATGTCCCTACATCCACCACTGGCGGCAACCCGCAGTGCACGCCTGCCGGGTGGGTTGCAACCCCCCCCCCCCGCAGCAGTCAGCAAAGCACGCACCGAACGGGTCTGAAGGCCCGCCGGTTCAACTGGAAATCCAGAGGGCCGGCAGAACGGCAAGGCAGTGGCCCAGCGGGACGCCTTTTGGAGTTATTTATTTCACAGTTTTACATTAACATTAGTTGTGCTACATAATGGCACAGACTTTCTCGTGCTAGTTAGTTTCCTAATTTCTTTGGCCGGTGCTAGCTTTTGGGACATGCCCCATCCTCTTGCCAACTGCCATCTATCACCGTCTAAAGTACATATTTTTTTCACATTTGCTCAATTGTTCGGTTTCCTAATGGCAGAAACAAAAAAAAATACTTTAAGAATATTATAGAAAAATAAAATTTATTCCTAATAGGAAATTTTCGTTGGAAAATTTGGAGCGAGTTTAAGAAAATGGCGTGTGTAAATGCGAAATTTTAAAGCGGTTGCTCGCGCGTGAGAAAATATCTAACACGACGCGCCGCGCTAATCAATACCTTCTCATATTGCTTCCCTTCGCAGAACTGATAAGAACGATGAACGGATGCAGAGTTGAATCATACGGGAAGGCATTGCTCAAGCGTTATCTCCGTGCGTTGAAAGATGACAATGTTATTGAAACAAATCCAGAATTGTTAAAGTTTTAGAACAACTTTATGGAAGTAATTTGAAGCGCATCCACTCACAAATGCAGTGGTGTATACAAATCGCTGGAATTGTGCATAACAACGGCGCAAGAGATACCTGCCTGGAAACAAATTTTTAAAGCCAAAAATGTGTAAAACCCAGACTTTTTCAGATTTTTTAAAATAACTTGAAAGTCATGCAGTAAAAAAACGTTAATGGCATCTAAATGTCTATAAAAATTAGGACCTTTGGAACCTATGCATCGCTGAAGGCACGATTGTCTTCAGAAATATTAATTTTCTCTTTCATGTTTTTAATTAGGTAGCTACTTTTCTTTTTCCAATTAAAATGAACACTGATTTACAAGGCTCAATATTTATTTGTATACAACTTTATTGGATGTAACTTAGTGGAGTTAGTGTAGGAGTGAGGTTAAGTGGAGTGCCATTTTCGCAGTAATATCCAGTCATATTTTACGCACTAATGGTTATACCGTTGATCCTAGAAGGGAATTTTTTAGACACCAAATGTAGGCAATTTTAACCTCTTTAATTTCATATCAGGTTAATATTTATGAAAAATTGATAGTTTTTAAGTTTATTGAGATAAAGTGGAAAAATTCCCGTTTTTTCATGCGTTTCGCTTATTTCACCAAATTTCGCGGTGCTATCATGGCTAAACCATTAATTGGAGAAAAAAAATATTGTTGACATTAAACGTAGGTAATTTTATCTTCTTTTATTTCATATCGGGCCATTTATTAAAAATGTATGGCTTTTGAATTATTTTGAAAAAAACTGAAAAAAGGCGTGATTTTTACACACTTTTAACTAAAGAAAACGGGCAAATTGTTTGCTGACAAACGTGATATTCGTGTTCAGCGATCCAAAGAACATGTAGGAACCAATATCAAAACTACACCAAAACTTACCGCTATTCGCCCTTTCTGAGTTATCAGTTGACTGTATTTTTTTTCCATTTCCCACCTGTCTGTCCGAACATCATGTCCTTTTCCTGTGAATCATTCCTTCTCGTAATATGTCGGAAGTACTACTTCATTTTAAATTTTGTGGCTATCGCCTCTAAGGAATGTCTAGGTTTTACAGAATTTATTATCGATAAATGAATTATCTTTTCTGTCCAGGGCACTCTTAACATTCCCCTCCACGCCCAAAGCTCAAATTTGTCCGGTCTTTTTTTGTCACGTTTATTCAGAATTCTTCCGCATCCATAGAGCACCACGTCAATGTATATGAAAAGGTCTGTGTCTCTCCGTGTCTCTCTGTCTCCAAAGGCCCAAATTCTTTCTTACCGTCTTGAAGAACGGGGTCTTTACTTTCATTTAAAGTATTTTTATGACCACGGGTACTTCACCGTGGTCAATCTAACAAACATGCTACCTTAAATTTTATTTCCCTGTGCTTCGTTTGAGGCGGTGTCAATGTATAAAAAGGCGATAGTAAATTAACATCTTATTACAAATCGTAGAATCTTAGTAATTTAATTAGTCTAATAGTATTAGAGTTATTGATCAACTCTCTGTGAATGATATACTGTGACTAATCGATTAGCAAATTGAAATCTGAATACAGATCGAAATGAGCGTTTTTGCAAGGAATTGATATTATTCGCCAAGCGAATGCACGTAATTTTGACAACGCTGCACTGGCAAAAGTGCGTTGCTCGCTTCTTGGTTGAACTGGACGTTTTCAAGAAACAGCTGAGGTGTTAGTATCACAGAAAATACAATATTTCAATATTACGTAGCTGTTTCCAATAACGCGAGAAAGACTGTGCTGTTAGCACCACTAGTTTATAATTTCCTAGTATCTTCAGTTGCGTTTCTGGTTGAACAATGGGTGTTTTACAGATGATTCATCGAGGACTGAGTGATCGTCAAATAGAACTAGTGACGATAAAAAAGCACGTACTTTCGCGCCTTTAGTCATGGTTATGTAATACTATTTATACCACAATTTCTCTCCGAATTAATACATTTCAGTCATAATTTTTTGTAAAACTCATTTGAAATCGTAGAACATTTGGTGCGAAAATTATATAGTTTCAAGCAATAGATGTTTTATTCAAAACTTTAAATGAAAATATATTTCTGGCAGTGAATTCATTGTATAAGTTATTATGTGTATTCACGAACATAGGGAATTTTTTTTAGCCTTACAATATTCTGCGTAAGCAGTATGCGAGAAAATAAAATAATTAAAAGTTAATAAATAGTACGATACTGGGAGCGTTGGCAAACGAATGCAAATATATCGAAAAATATATAAAAGTATTATTAAACGGTTTTTTTAAATGGTTTTGTAATATTCCACAAATGTATGAAAGTAACAGTTTATATTCACACGAACGAAATACAGCCGCTTTTTTTCTTTCTTTCAATTTCCCCCTCACCAGTTACTCTGGAGGGGCGGGAATTTATTCAGATCAGTGTACATTTTTCTCCAGCCGATTGGGCTTGTGGAGATGGTGATGGGCGGTAACTTAAATATACTAATTAAAACTAACTTAATTCTAACGTAAAACTATACACAGCGTGCCTCTTTGGGCCTTGCCTAGTTTATTTACAATTATTTTATTTTATTTGCCGTCATTATCGTTACAACAATGGGGTACATGTAACAATGATCGCTATGGGATACACATTTTCAATTAAAATTGTTGATACCGCAAGAAAATTAAAATAGAAAGAAAAATATAATAATTAAAATAATATTTTTATATTCATCAAAATTACTCGGTTTTTACATGCATTACTCTCCATTCCCACATCTTAATAAGCAAAAGCGGTAACATATTTTCCTTTTCGCATTTAACGCAATTAAAGGACGCAATTTAAAATGAAATAACTTAAATATAATAATAATAATAATAATAATAATAATAATAATAATAATAATAATAATAATAATAAATTGAAATATGAAATTCTAACTTACGTAGCATCCAACTGCGTAGCACCATAATTAATTTTACGTTCACAAAGCGCAGTTATTTGGAAGCGGGCGACTTATGTTTTTGGCCACATTACACAAAAAAGTACTTATGTTTTCGATAAATTCAACATGACCTTATTTGAATATCAGTTTTTGATGAACACATTTCATTTAGAAAAAAATGTATCTTCATAATTGTAGTTCTAGGAAAACCCCGAAAAAATTGATTTTTCTTCAATTTTCGAAGATTTAGCGTTTTGAACCAATGTGAGACCTGTGGCATTTCCTTAAACGTTTTTTTACACAATCCAACAACAAAATTTAATTAAAAACGACGGAGTCTTTTTTTTTAATTTTGAAAATGTCCCAGGGGCTTCATGCAAAGTACCTTTCAGAATTAAAATATCGATTTCAAATTTCAGGGGCCGTGACATCAGCCAGATCGATAGAGGAATATCAATTTTGGAGAAAATCGGCTGAATGGTTTAGCCGCAAGCATTGTTCACAGAGAGACGGACGAACAGACGGACGGGCAGGCGGACGGATCGAAGTTTTGCAACAATCGATTTTTCGGTATCAAGGACCCACAAAACATGGATTCTGGCTACACCACGTGTTGGAGGGTGTTTTCGTAATTTAGCATCTGGATTTATCCACTTTCTCGTTGCCAGGGCCCGACAATAAGAGTTTTTCTGCCGAAAATTCGCCGTTTTTTTCGCGCAGCATTACCTAACATTCTCTCTACCGTGCTAAAAGTAAAAATTGGTGCTATTTACAGACAATTTTTAAAATGTTGAGAGTTTATGTAAAGTGCCCCTAAAATTTAAAATATCCATTTGAATTTCAAGGGGCCGCAACATCAGGATCATCGATCGGGGAATATCAGATTTGGTGAAAATTCTGCTTACGGTTTAGCCGCTAGGGTTGGTCATACTGACTGACAGACCGACTCCGACCGACTGACTGACGTTTGGCCGTAATACAATTTTTGGTATGATCTGAGCTGTCCGGGTAACGCCGCGTCGCAGCCTGAGGTGCCGACGTTTCGACCGCCAAGTCGCGATCTTCGAAGATCGAGACATGGCGGTCGAAACGTCGACACCTCAGCTTCTGCGACGCGGCGTTACGCGGACAGACCAGATCATGACTGTGGCCGAGGAAACCTAAACATCAATTTTTGGTATTAACCATTTGCGCTCGTAGGGCACGTGTGACATGCCACCCATGAATGCACTCTGTGCTCGGAGGTTTCTGACCACTGCGAGGTCCTACAACTCGTAAGGCATGTCTAAGATGAACATGGAAAATTGCGGCAGAGCTCGAAGCCGATACTCGGCATTCCCCCCTTCCAGATCGTTCTGGCATTATTACGTCAACGTGTTTAAAAATAGAATAGTATAGCCCGGATCGATTCAACAATAAAAACTTTATTTTACATACCAGGAAAACTACGTGGACATCTGTGGCATGCCAACGAGTTAATTAGGGATTTTCGGGTGGCATCTGAGACACGCCCTACGAGCTGTAGGACATGTCACATTACATACTGATACTAGCTACGAGCCGTTATTCTCGTGGTATCTCTGAAATGCCATACGAGCTTTAGAACGTGTATTATGCTCGTTGGATATGAATGCAAAGGGTTAAGGACTCATCAAATGTGAATTCCAATTATTTAACAAGTTAGAAGAAGAAATTTACTAATATAAGAACAAAATTTATCGAAGCGTTCCTCAATTCGTTTTTGCTTCACCTGAATTTAAAAGTTCGACAGTATCTAGTTAATTCAAGTGTGGCAGAGCCGTCGGGAAGGGCTCCGATATATCGGAGAGCGTTTCCCAGTACTGATCATATAGATATTCGTGACGCCCTACGTGGCTTCCAACTCTTCACATGATTTTGTTCTACCAGGGGGAACAAGTCCCCGAGGTTGGTCCCTGAGCGTTAGCTCTTACCCTAACCCCCGACGGCGCACAAGTACGCCGCCAGGTTGGTAACCGAATCCGGCCGGTACCCAATTTGTCCCTCACGGCAACCTCCCCATACAATGCCTGGGTCTGGGGCCGCCCTGCCAACTCTGAGCTACCTGACGGTAAGTCTCAGAGCCCCGTGGGACTACTATATGTGGATTCCAGAGCATCCCAAAGAATCTCCTTCACCCAATCATGCCCAAAAGTCGCCGCGTCAGGGGCCCAACTGATAGGTAGCCGGGTTGAGCCAGACAACCAGGAACTTTTTCATCGCCTACTCACTGCCTCCACCTTGAAGGTAGCTAATGACAGCTACACAGCGAGCGCCAGCGTCTACTCTTGGGTGGCGACAGTACGGTTCGTAGTTGTTTGGATCTGTAGGACATTTTGAATTGTTTGCGTAAAAGGGGCACACAAACAATCATAACAAATGATAAACGAAAAACCAAACTAATTTTAAAATAATAATTTCATTTCACATTTATTGGCTTGGTTAAATTTTAGGTTTGTCGTCAAACCAATCATTTCTAAAGCAATTTCAAAATTGCTCTAAGGAGATTTAATGAAAAACGTGAAAAAATGTCAGAAATAAAAGCGTGGTTTTGAGCATTTAAAAATCAGAACACCCTATGAAATTGCCACCACTCTTCAGAAAGATAGACCCGGACACGCAATCAGCGATGACCACGCAAGAAAGCCACATCCTCGTCACTGGTTTCAACAAAAATAAAACTGTAAATATAAATGAATTTTCATGAACAAATGCCTTCAAATTTCCCGCCGCCCGATTTTAATTTTCTGTATGTGGTAACATTGTGTTTTCACAACTCATGATTACCTATTAGTTTTCTGTGACTCGCTCTGACCACAAAAGCACATGTCAGAGTACAGCTTTATTTCTTTTGAGAATTTTACTGTCTGAGTGTGATGAGTGTTTATTTCGATTCTTTCGTGACGTATGTGTTAATGAATTACTCATTCATCTGATGTAATTTGATAGTGCTTTGGAAGATTTTTACTTGGTCGCTGATGTGTTGGTGACTTGGCGGTTTCTGTTTGTTTGTCATTTCCCTGTGAACAATACAGATATGGCTATCATCGAAGGAAGAGAAAGTAATAATTTGGTTAGTAATTAATGTTTTTTAATTGAATAGTGTAATGCCACTGATTACCCGGTGTACAATTCCTCTTAACCTCCTCCATTTTGACTGATGTTATTTTCTATTTAGGTATCACTGTTGTGCACTATACGAAGGATATTAGTATCTGCGTTGTCAGATGTGGATAAAGAGAGATTAATTGAAAACACGTTTATGAATTACTCACAATTAAACATTCAAGAGTGTGTGGAGCTTGTAGCTCTTGCTTTCAGGTAAAGTTCTGATTTCATTTTTAATGTTACTTCCCCTTTGGTTTAACAAAATCTGTCAGTCTAATTTTCATTTATCATATTTTATTTCACTGATTTCTGAATAGTAAATAACAGAGTAAACATGTTTTTCATTTGATTTGCAGTATGATTTTGTCAGATAATATGGAAGGCAAAAATTCTGCTGGTTGGTGCATACTTAGAAGTCTTGAGCATTCTCAACAGTCCATTCTGGCAGATGTAATAGATGTCTCAATTGTTGAAAGTTTATTTACAGACTATTTTAATTCTCCCAATGTTGGTGAAGTTCCATCACTTGCCAGTTGGTGTCTGAAAAATGGCTTAACTCCTGGTAAGCAGTTGCATTAATTACGTCTTGTTGTTCAATATACATAATTATGAATGTTGATTGATTGTTTGTGAAACATCAATATGTTTTTCATAATTGAAAAATTTGAGCCAATGTGTGATTTTTCAACAAATTATTAATAAATTATGCTCCTTATTCCCTTGTGTAGTTCTGGAGCCAGTTGTGAGGGAGCACGTGGTAGAATTTCTGCGGCATGCTCACTGCAGAAATTCTCTTGCTGGATCTGATTTATTGAGTTCCATGGCAGTTATGCTAGAGAACCACTTGGCCTGTATTCCTAGTGGGCCTGTGCAATTGACTGAATTGTGTCAAGCAATGATCAGAAAATTAGCTACTCTTGAGATGCCTAGGGACAGTGCTGGTGTAGCTCTCTTTATAAGTAATATACGAAACGTTGAAAAATTGCTCAAAGTCATTGCTGATCACACTTCAGATCGTCGACAGCTTTCTGCTATGTACCTTAGAATCCTGTATGCTACTGTATCGGATTCTGGTAAGAAATGTTTAACAAATTTATTTGTATTATGAGTCTTACTTAACAAACCTTAAACTATGTATTGTAACGTAGTGTAAAATTTACATACAGTAAGCCATATGAGTGTCTTCAAAATTAAGTTTAATGGTAGATGTTGTAGCTACTGCTTATCTTATAAATTCTCAGATATGTTCTATATTCTCTTTTTTGCATATGCATTATGGCATGTGCCTGAATTAATGCAGTATGTACTTTGTTTTTTGCAGTTAAATATCCTGACCCGAGTCCTGCTCTTGCAACAATATTACAAGTTGTTGATGTGGACATAATCAATGGCTCTGTCCAAAGCATTCTCTCAGATCAGTCAGATAATGAAAGTATTATTCGTCTTATGACAATGCTTTGTGGTTGGCTTGTCAAGTGGCCTCGTGCAAATCATGTGAATCGTTGGGTGAGTTTAGCTAATTCAGTTTTCATTAAAGTTAGTTCACTTTGCTTCCTTCACTTTGACATATATATAATTATATTATGTCCTTTTATTTGATATCGGCAGCCAGTTATGGGTCATAAAATAAACACATTTGTTATTTTATCTCATTCATTAATGAATTTTCCACAATGTTTTGAAAACACTTTTTCCCAACATCAGATGTATGCTTTGTATAGTTTGCATTACATATCCTTTGCAATGTTACTGCTTACCTAGGTTAGATAAGACACCAGACGTGACTTCTGTCAGTGTACAACGTGACATGACTGAAAAAGAACAGTCTTGTAATATGTTAAGTCTAATAATGAAAGAAAGCAATGCCATTTGTGCCATTCTTTTACACTGCTAGTGCAATTGTAAACCAGTTTTTGTAGTGATGAATGTTCTTCAAACTTATTCAAATACCTTTGATCACCTACAGCTAAGAAAGATCTTGCCCATCGTAGACTGTAACAAAGTAAAGTTATACGTTTTGAACAATGATTCTGATGTAAAATAAAATTTGTTTCACTGAATTTTAATTTCCTAACCTCACCCATTTAAACCACCACTACACAACAAAAAGTTTTTTTGCTGTTTCATTATTCAATTTTATGCTTAAAATGTTTGTAAATAGGCTTCATTTGCTGTTGTAAAAACATTGTTTTAAAAAAATTCATATTTGAAAAAATATTCTTGAAAAATGTTTAAAGTAATTTCAGTTGCCATTGTATCTGCATGGATGTTTTTCCACAGTAGAAATTGGAGATGGCTTATGTCGAAAAGATCAATGTCAAAAAAAGAAATTCAAACTATTTTTATAAACTAAAATGAAGTGTGTATCTTGTAGAAATCTTATATCTCATAGAAATAACATTTTTAAATACTTTTTTTTCTCGTAACTGATTTAAAGTAATAGAGACAAAATTGAAAATTGGTGATTTAATGAAAATTGTGAGACAATAAAGGTGCCTAGATATGAGCATTTAGGAAAGGAATACACTCTCACAAGACAAGTTTCCCTATAGGAAATCATTCTGAGTAAGGAGAGCCTGAAAAATGTGCTGATTTCATTACTCAAATAATAATAATAATAATAATAATAATGATGATGATGATGATGTAATATAATACACTATTTACACAAGGAAGAGTAGCGTAAGGGATTCCAACAAGAAATTTAATATTTGCTTGCACCAGGTAGTAATGTGGTGGAACACTTTCCAAGGCATCCTAAAACTCTCCTCTGATACGTTCCATTTTTGACCTTCCAAAGTCCACTTTTCTATTTTAGTTTGTGTGAATCACGGAAGAATTCATTAGTCACATAACGGCAGTCACAACAGTTCAAGTGTAAAGGACATAGACAAAATAGGTTGCACATTAATACGAAAACTTATAAAATAACAGTTTGATAGCATAGCATAATTCTTAGGGATGCCTGTATGTGGGACATTGCTAGTTTTTAGGAATGTTCCTGTTTTCTTTTGCTTAATGCACTTATTTATCTTTTTAACTTAGTTGAAATGTGTGTGTGAGTGGGTTATTTAATTAATTTTTTCAGATTCTGTCTCTGATATCAAAATTAGAAGAAGAAAATCGTACTGATATTTTACAAGCTGTAGTAGAATTGAATATAGAATCTCTCTTTAATGCATTGTTATTACCAACAATGAGACCTGGTGTTCTTCCTGTTGTACTGCGGTTGTTACCAGTGCATTGTGCATCTGCGGAGGTTTTTCACAAAGTGAGTTTAATTATGCAACATTTTTTAAAGAATAATAATAGTAATAAAGAATGAATTTTTGTTTGTTTAGTTGATAATTTAAAGTGTAATTTAACTATAGATGTTAATTCTTATAAAAGTGTTTCAAATTTTGTGAAATTAGTTTCTGTTATGTGCATGATTGTGCTGATCAATTTCAGATAATCAGATGAGTAAAAGTTGACGGCACTGCCTGATTTACAATGGCTGGTAAACTGGCTGAATTGGGGGGCATCACATTATTTGTGCCATTTTTTGGATTCATTTTAACATTTTTCTTTGTTCCTGTCTTTTATTATATGTGAAAACATGTAGAACTATGTGTATAATCTTGTGTATCTCTCTTAAGTTCTTCCCTCTGAATATTCAAAACTTATCTAAATGCAAAAATATAATTGTGGTATTAAATGTTATGACAGAGTGGCAACAAACTTTAAAATTATAGAAAAGGCAGAATTTTCAGTTCATGGAATTTTCAATAAAAACAAAATCAATGAATATCCTAAAGCAATTAATTCACTTTCAAATTCAGTTTTTACCGCAATGCTAGGTTATTCAGTTACCATTCATAATTTAAAATAACAAGATACAACAAGATAACAAGTTAACAACAAGATAACAAGTTCACATATTGCATTGATGTGCTTCAGGTTCAGGAACAATTTTTGTGGAAAATTGAAAAGTTACAAAATTTCTTAAAACGTTTTTGTTGACACTCTGTTAAAGTTATCACAACTGTTTACATCTCCTGTATTGGTGATTCACAGATAGTACCTCGAATACCTATAGTCATTCTGCAACTAAGAAGGGAAAAAAATAATCCAGTAAGCTGTGATGACCTACGTGCAGTACTCAATATCACTGCACAGTGCATGCATGTGTTCCCTGGCCATCGTCAACTATATGAGCCTGTTATAAGAGTTCATGAGGTAATTAATAAATTAATTAATTCATCCATTCATTCATTTACAGTTTCATAGAAACTTATCCAATTTTAACTTGCATTGAAAAATTATTTAGAAAATGTGCAAGCTATTAATATTATTTAATATATTAACTTATTGGTAAATGACCTCTAGTCTCAAAATTATTTATATTTGACCCTACATAATATATTTGTAAAAAAGAGCTAATATTGAGTCAGAATTAATCCTCACAACGTGTATAACAATGTGAGCAGGCTCCATGTTTAAAGTGAAAAAATACGTTTTTTGAAGCCTTCATTAATTTTTGTTTTGTAAATGAACTTCATTAACACAGCTAAACATTTTTCTTTCTCACTCTGTAGAAAATTTTTTGTACTTATATAAAAAATTTGTAGGAAGTGTTTTAGAGGAGTTAATTAATTTCCTTTTTTCTAAAGTGTGCCTGTTAAAATTTCATCTTTTATCACATTTGCTGGCGTTTATAATACCTGTGTACGACACACTTGTCCTATAAACAATTTTGAGAATAAAATATATTTAATTTATATGTGCATTATTTAAAAAATGAAGTGATACCATAAACTTATAATACCATAATTTAAGCATGTGGTATCTGGTAATTTGTTGTACCTCTGAAATTTATACTCAGCTATATTAGATGAAACAGTATTCAAGTGGTTCACTGTGACCAGTTCTGGTAGCACATGCATGACCATTGACAATCATTTGCAGTGGAATGATATATCATTGAAACTGCATTTTCTGGATTGCTATTTCGTAATATTATAATAAGGCAGAAGTTTAGAGAGTATTACATCATTTATCGTATTACTCTTTCAAGTAAAAAAGAAAGTTTTTTTTCTGTTTCAAAATTTCTGCATTGGTATATAAGATTTTGAGATTTATTTTCTGAAATAGAAGTAGTCTTATATGGTGGCAAATAGTAACGCGCCTAATTGTTTGTAATTTTCAAATGGTTCAGAGAATTTCTGTGAAGATCCTTCAAAATACCTTTTAACCTTTCGGTTTAAATACCTTTCTAATTCCACTTTTGGTCATGTGACTGTGAATGCTGTTGTTTAATTTCGAGGTGTCTTTTTGCACTGTAGTATATGGTTGTGTAGACCTCTTTGGGTATGTAGTTAGTGTTCAAAACTTTCTGTACTAAAGGCCAGAGGTTTGTGACCAGTGTGCCATGACGTTTTATTATTTGTTGATTCTTAGACTGCAGCCCGGAGTCCTATATTTATGTGTAGAGCCATAAAGCAAAGTTATTGCAGCAGAAGGCAGTACAGCCACAAATAAATATTTATCCTTGAAATGAAGGAATATCAAAAATCTTATGTTAATGTTATGTATTCCATTAATTCAATTTAAAATTACAAGCACATTTCAAAAGCTTGTTTCACTTTCTTCATGAAGTGATCTCAAAGTTCAAAAATGTTTGAAGTTATGAATACTAGATACAATGTAAATTTAAATCCAAGAACTGCGAAATGCAATTGAAGGAATCACACTTTATCATCTGTCATGTTGCATGGATGCCACCTGATCGTGTAGATAACAGATCACTTGATAAAGAAAGCAAAACAGCTTTTGAAATGCTGTCCTTATAATTTTAAATGTAATTAATGTAGTAAACAACATTTAAATATGAATTTTGGTTGTCCTAAATTCTAAGGAAGAATATATATTTATAATATAACTTAATGCTGACAATCATTTGAAGTAATTTTTATAAAGCCATAAATCTCGATTTTCTGCACCAGTTTCCAAATTTTAGTAATTTTTGGATTCCCATTGGTTTTAATTTCTTTAAAAGCTTTATCTCAGGGTTTGCTGTATTTCTTTTCACCCTACATCTTATAGCAATATATCTAAAATAAAATCCTCGTAAATTCAGATGATATCCAGAGTTCCTCAGATACTTACTTTTCATGCATGCTTTATTACAACCGTAGTATGTGGTAGCCAGCAGACTACATCAGCAATATTAACTTTCACTTAATTTTATGATTTTTCAGTGGTAAATAATAAGATGATATTAGGGTTCTTTGAAATATACCTCTTGACATGGGTTCTGTGCTGTGTGAAACATTTAGTTAGCATTTTCAACATTTGTTTGTATTTGTAACATTCAACATTTAATTTGTATTTAATGCCACTTGGAAAACCTCAATGCAGCTCACATTGTTTCTTACAATGCATAAAGTTCATTCCTTTTGTATTTTAATGATGAAGTCCTGTGCAAGTAGTTTCAAGACGTTCTTGAGTGCTCTCAGTGATGATTATATTCCAGAATTGGAAGTCCTTAGTACGTTAGGAAGTAGCTAAGGTTCTGTAATGTGCATTGCCCATTAAACTTGTAGGGAACTACTGTAATAGGTATTCAGTAACTGCAGTTCCTTGTGCCCTATTTTCTCGTCCAGAGTATGTATTTCTATGATATTTTGTGTAGAATCAGTGTGTAACTGTTGATAAATGTATTTTGTTGTGGAGGTGAAAACTAACGATTACCATTTTCTGAATGTTTATTATAAGACGTCTTGTGATAATTTTATTAAAGATGCTCCTTAAGATAAATATTTTAATTATTCTGCAGCTCACTACCAAAGAAAAAAAGCTACTTATTAAATATTTTGTGTCGATAAGTTGTGTACTTTCTTTCATAACCAATGGTCGCTGCGGTCCAGGCATGTTGGCAAGATAAAAGTTTCGCAGGGAGCCCAACGTCCAATGCAATGTCTTCCTTGTGGCGTCTGTCGCCCCCTCCACCTGCAGCACGTTGCGGTTTGCACAATTTGGGCAACACGTGTTACATGAACAGTGTTCTTCAAGCCCTCTTCATGACTCACAAGTAAGGCTCCTTATGAATTAGTATTTTATGTTTGAAGTATGCAACCAGAAGTCGCGGCAGGTATTTTTTTTTTAACTGAATGTTTTGTTCATTTTTATTAAATATAATTTTTCTTTCTTTAGTTCAACTTGTGGAAAATTACAGAAAAGATGTTTTCTTTTCCTGTTGGGTGTGCTAACATTGAAATAAAACTGCAGGAGGAATTACTTTCTAATTGACAGTGCCCCCAAATGATCCCTTTTTTTCTCCTTTTTTTTTCTTTCTTTTTTCCCCCTCTTTCCTTTTTTCATTGAAATCCATAAAAAAAATTCCTTTTTTCATCACAAGTTCCGAACTGTCCCTAAAATACTTTTACCACTGACAAATTATGAGAATAAATTTCATTTTGTTCACAATTGCATAAAGTGTATTTCAAACAAAATTTATTTTACATGCATAAAATATTGTAATATGTAATATATTATATGTATTTTGACCGTATTGGTCAAAACACAAAGAATAGGCGCTCCACCACATTCAAAAGTAGCGCGCAGAGTGAGGAACCGCGGCGGAACGGATCGACAGAGTCGTGAACGAGCGCACGGGGTAGTGGGAACTGATCGGTCTGACCGCGCAAAAGCGACAGTTGGCGGTTGAGCAGCATGGCGTGAGGACGGTATGCAATGGTGGTTAGAGAACGATGCTTTGATGTACAAGAAATCCAGTGTAATCGGGACAACAGGTATTTAAGAAAGAAAAATTGTGATGAACTGTGCAATAAGCGAGTGTAAGGATTGTGGTGAACTTATTTAAGAGAGAATAATTACGAAATTTAATAAAAAAGGGGAGCAGTGCACGGACACGTGGGCGATGCGGGTTAATGATAGTTGGTGCGGCTGTGCTGATGTGTGATTATGCGGTGGAGCTGCTGAGCTGATACGATTAAAGTCATCGTGTGAAGAAAGAAACCGTGGGGAGGCGACGCCGGTGGATTGGAAACGGGCTGCGGTGACACGTGGGCAGACGGAGCATCGCGGGCATCAAGGTTACTTCCCGGCCTCAGGCGGAACGGGCAGCAACGCGTCACGTAGAAATCGACGATCGTAACGATCAGATAAGTAATTCTAATTGTGAACAAATAGAGGAGAATTAAATGAAACGCCAGTTCAGGATGCTCACTGTGTAGCGTTGAAAATAATGATGTGCGTAGTAGCATATGAATGGCACGTAGTTTTTCCAAAGGGTTGGAAGTTGCATAAGCGGGAATGATAATGTAATGGTGGGAAGGTTAGAGATGTACAGAATGAACCATAGAATTATGATCAAAGCAATGATGCAAGCTATGTTGGTAATGTAATGATGTCTTATTGTTCTTTTGTTCTAATAAATTCTGTTTATATGATAGTAGGCCTTTGAATCCAGATACTGTAGATTAAAGTAACCCCCTTAAAGAACTCCTGTACCCACACATAAAAAAAATTTTATGATATGTGTAACCGTGAGCCAGCAAAGGTAAGTACGGTCACATATTATTGGCGCCCGAAATTCAGGGACAGGGAAAGATTGGTAATTTGTAATTAGATTTGAACAAAATTCAATCCCCATAAGTGCATACTTTAATCAGCAGGTATCTGAATTAGTCGCATGACTGGAAAAGGCAGAAGACAGTGTAAATTTCTTGATAATGTCAGCATTCCAGTTTTAAATATTTCAAAGAGAGTTTAAGTGCATTAAATATATCAATATTCTCTAACATATTGCAGTGGAATCAGTGAAGTGTTGTTTGAAATAATTTAGTTGAAAATCAAAAGAAATGTTGTATGAGCATTAGTTACAATTCAGAAAATATTTTGATAAGTGTTAAGTGCCAGTTTCTGTATCAAGATGTTGTTTGAAATAATTCATTTACAATTTAGAAGAGAATTTGATGAATGCTTAGTTTAATTTCATTTGCCAAAGGTTGTGTGAAATAATTCATTCACAATTTAGAAGAAATTTTGATGAGTATTAAGTGCCAATTTCATATGCCAAGGTGTTGTGTAAATTAATTCCTTTGCAATCCAGAAAATATCTTGATAAGTATTAAGTGCCAATTTCTGTGTCAAGGTGTTGTTTGAGATAATTCATTTACAATTTAGAAGAGAATTTGATGAATGCTTAGTTTAATTTCATTTGCCAAAGGTTGTGTGAAATAATTCATTTACAATTTAGAAGAAATTTTGATGAGTATTAAGTGCCAATTTCATATGCCAAGGTGTTGTGTAAATTAATTACTTTGCAATCCAGAAAATATCTTGATAAGTATTAAGTGCCAATTTCTGTGTCAAGGTGTTGTTTGAAATAATTCATTTACAATTTAGAAAACATTTTGATGACTATTGAGTTTAAATAACAAATAGATGGGAATTTTAATTAATGTGTTTTAAGGTAGTGCAGATATTGGAATGTAGTTTTCTTTTTAAGATTGTTATAACGTGGCCAGTAAAAAGGCGCTGAATTCAGTGTAAATACCAGGGTAATTATTGTAAGGCATTCCTATGTGTATATCATCATACAATACAAGGATAATTTTTATGAAACAAGATCATAATGTATATGTGGCAATGAATAATATGTTAGGGCATAATTATTGGAAAGTGGTATTACAGTGAGTGTGTACATGAGTGTAATTATCAGGGTATAATTTTGTTGAAGAGTCCTTACAGTGTGTATCTAAATAAACACAGTGTGTTAGGGTATGATTTCTGAAGTATTATTACAGTAGGTGTATTCATTGAGTTCAATGAGCAATACATTAGGAACAAAATCCTTCATGTTAGAATATAAATTTGGGTTTTAGGTGCTGCCCAGTGCATTTTGAAGCACTGATTGGACGTGTGTGTAAATGAATATTATGAAGTTATGAGCTATTTTGGAGACATAGTAGCATTAATTATTTGATGAACATTACAATTCAAGTAGTTGCAACTGAATAAGATTTATCGAGATTTTTTTATTTAGGTGGATGAAAAAAAAAAAAAATAAGTTGCATTCAGTAATGTGCAGGAAGACTATCTGAGACTGATTCAATGATAATCTAATGAATATTTTGAATTCAGTTGAATTATGTCAATGTGAATTTTGTTACAGATGTCAGTGTAATTACATTTAATTATTTTGTGTGTATTTCTAGGTGTTTTGAGCTTGAGTGCATTGTGTTTGTGAATTGTTCCCAGGTGGATGACGGAGGTCAATAATTTGTTTGATGTGTGTTTTTTTCTTGTATGTGTTTTTGATGAGTTATGTATAGGATCGTAATATATGCGGCATCACTCACATCTAATTCAAAGCAATTCAGATTGTGTTAGGGTCATTTTTGAGAGTAATTAGGATGCCGTTGGTGTGAAGTGAAGTAATTTGTAGTGTTCGATGTACGCCTCTGTGAGCATTCTGAAGTTGGGCAATAGATTTTGGGTGGAATCAAGCGTGTAGGAGGGCGATTAGTCAGAAATAGGTGTAGTAGGGTGCAATTTGGGGGCATAATGGAAAAGCAAACGGGCACGATGATGGGAGAGGAAGAGAAGCGCGAGGACAGAGATCATTATGATGAGGATGATGGAGGTAAATGGGATGAGTCGTTACTAGAAGATTCGGATAGAGCCAGAATGGAGTTATCGGGGGCGAGTGCGTCGACACCAAATCTGGGAATGGTGAAGAGAAACGGAACAGAGGACTTACTGAGCATGCTTCATCAAATCATGGCAGGACAAGAGAAGCTCGAAGAACGGGCACATAGAAGAATGGTTGAGGAACTAGAGAGACAGGAAGAAAGGGCACAAAGAAGAATGGTTGAGGAGCTAGAGAAGCAGGAAGAACGGGCCCAAAGGAGAATGGTTGAGGAGCGAAAGAAAATCATTGATGAACTGAAGGAACATAAACAAGAGCAAGTGAGACAAATACAAGAACAATACCAGGTTATAGTGGAGAAGTTCGAGTCATGGGAACAAAGAATAGACGGGCGAGTTCAAGAGATATGCAGTGAACTTAGTCGAAACATTACCACAAAGATGGAAGGACGGATTGAGGCACAGGATAAAGCCATCGAGTCACTGCATGTGCAAGTGAAGGGAGTATCACAAGGGATGGAACGGAAGATAGAAAACTGCAAGAGGGAGTTGGCAGACACAAAGGTAGAATTGAAGGAGTCGGTGGCAGCCTGTAGAAAGGAAGTGCAGAAGGACGTTCGGAAATGTGAGGACGACATCGCGGAATTGCAAATAGAAGTTCAAGAATTAAAAGAGGTTAAGACGGCGCCAAATGTGGGAGGGGGCCCAGTTAATATAGCAATACCATCCTCATTAAAATTTTCGGGCGATGTAAAGGAGAATCCATACTCGTTCATGAGAGCTGTGGAGCGATACCTAGCGGTTAGTTGTCTCCCTGAGAAGAGTAAGACGCAGGTAATATACCAGATGCTGCAGGATAACGCGAGGACCTGGGCAGACACCATCACACCATTTCCGAATACTGTAACGGAGTTTAAGCAGATGTTTTTTCGAAGATATTGGAGCGAGGATATCCAGCTAAATTTTAAGATGGGTCTCATGAACAGTATGTACAAGCCATCAGGTGGGGGCGGAATGAGAGATTACGCGGCTAGGCGCATCATGGATTTCCGATCGTTATCGCCACCCATGAGCGATCAAGAAATCATGTGCATCCTAATCAGACAATTTCCAACAACTACCCAGAATTTGCTTAGGAGCGCGTGTCATACAGATTTAGAGAAGTTTCAAGACGCATTAGGGAGCTTCGATCTGACGTTCGCTAATGCACCG
Organism: Acheta domesticus; assembly: GCA_031308135.1. Taxonomy (NCBI): domain Eukaryota; kingdom Metazoa; phylum Arthropoda; class Insecta; order Orthoptera; family Gryllidae; genus Acheta; species Acheta domesticus. The sequence continues at coordinate 181,332,350 of JAHLJT010002406.1, forward strand.
AAAAACAGAAATGAAGTGAATGTAAATGCAATGATGGTGAGGGGCGCTCAAGAGCAAGAGAGGGGAGGAAAGCAAAGCGCTAGAGTTTGGGGTGATCAGAGGGGTGGAGAAAACCAAAGAGGATATGATAGGCAGCAGGAGAGCGAAAGTCGAAGGAACGGCGAGCGGTCGAGACAACCTAATGGAGGAAATGGAGGAGAAGGTTCACGTGGTAACGAAATGAGACCAAATACCAGCGGGACGGGTTACAACCCAAATTTAAACGGATGGGGTTCGTGTTGACGGGAGGCCCCAACACGAACAATCGCAGAGTAAGCAACGAGGTTTCCATCAAGTCATTTCAAGTAATCGACTACGAAGATGAACACCGGATTAAGAAGAAAAATTGTCAAAGGGTTTGTCGGGAGTGTCCAACCGCAATGAAGTCGTGTCTAAATGAGGAAGCAGACGAGGGTGAAGATAGAGAAAGATCTGAAACTAACTGGAAAGATTCTGTGGAAGATGGGTATGATGCGGAGAAGCAGGAGTTGGGCTCTACAGCTGTTATATTCGTGAATTCTGAACTGGTGGATGAGGATGAAGGAGAAATTGAAGGTGAAGAGAATGAAGACGAAGGAGGGATTAATGATGGGGGAGGAAATGAAGACGGAGGAGAAACGAAAGAGGAAGAGAATGAGGATGAAGGAGAAATTGAAGGTGAAGGGAATGAAGATGGAGGTGGGGATGAAGACGGTGATGAAGTTAAACATGAAGGAGAGGTTCAGGATGAAACGATTCACGGCGATGGAGCAGTCAAGAATGAAGAATACAGAAAGAAGGAAGGTACGACATCGACGGTTGTGACAGGACATACGAACGTGACGACAGTATCAATAGGTCAAATACTTGAAGGCATGAATGAGTATTCCTATTTTTCCATGGGTACTATGGTGCAGCGTTCGGCAGTCAGATACTTCCTAGAGGAAAGAGAAATCCAGGTCGCGGGTCCAGCGTTGCAGAAGGCGGTGGGAGTGTCGACGGTGATAATGAAAAATCAGGCTTGGATGGGATGGAAAGGTGGGACACATGTCGCACAATTGGAAGGAGTGCGAGCATGTACAATTGATTTGGTGCTGGCGACAGATGGTCGAGGAAGAGATCTAAATTGTGGATTAGAAGATTATTTTTCACTGTGTAAAAAAAATCTTGATAACGTGGGGGGTTATTTGACCGTATTGGTCAAAACACAAAGAATAGGCGCTCCACCACATTCAAAAGTAGCGCGCAGAGTGAGGAACCGCGGCGGAACGGATCGACAGAGTCGTGAACGAGCGCACGGGGTAGTGGGAACTGATCGGTCTGACCGCGCAAAAGCGACAGTTGGCGGTTGAGCAGCATGGCGTGAGGACGGTATGCAATGGTGGTTAGAGAACGATGCTTTGATGTACAAGAAATCCAGTGTAATCGGGACAACAGGTATTTAAGAAAGAAAAATTGTGATGAACTGTGCAATAAGCGAGTGTAAGGATTGTGGTGAACTTATTTAAGAGAGAATAATTACGAAATTTAATAAAAAAGGGGAGCAGTGCACGGACACGTGGGCGATGCGGGTTAATGATAGTTGGTGCGGCTGTGCTGATGTGTGATTATGCGGTGGAGCTGCTGAGCTGATACGATTAAAGTCATCGTGTGAAGAAAGAAACCGTGGGGAGGCGACGCCGGTGGATTGGAAACGGGCTGCGGTGACACGTGGGCAGACGGAGCATCGCGGGCATCAAGGTTACTTCCCGGCCTCAGGCGGAACGGGCAGCAACGCGTCACGTAGAAATCGACGATCGTAACGATCAGATAAGTAATTCTAATTGTGAACAAATAGAAGGAGAATTAAATGAAACGCCAGTTCAGGATGCTCACTGTGTAGCGTTGAAAATAATGATGTGCGTAGTAGCATATGAATGGCACGTAGTTTTTCCAAAGGGTTGGAAGTTGCATAAGCGGGAATGATAATGTAATGGTGGGAAGGTTAGAGATGTACAGAATGAACCATAGAATTATGATCAAAGCAATGATGCAAGCTATGTTGGTAATGTAATGATGTCTTATTGTTCTTTTGTTCTAATAAATTCTGTTTATATGATAGTAGGCCTTTGAATCCAGATACTGTAGATTAAAGTAACCCCCTTAAAGAACTCCTGTACCCACACATAAAAAAAAATTTTATGATATGTGTAACCGTGAGCCAGCAAAGGTAAGTACGGTCACAGTATATATAATATAATATATAATATATTATATTATATATGTATATTATATTATTGTAATGATATTTTGGGGCAAAATGAAATCGGATCTTTTAAAGTGTTTTTTGAATATAGAATTAACGTGTATTTTGGTGTATGGACCTAATTTATCTAGTGACACCAGCATTGATTACTATCGTGTATTGGTATAACTATTTATTGGTTATGTGCGTCTCTAATCCCTGTTAACCCTACAGGTTTGTTTAATGCACTTCTACCTACCTTTATGTTAAGAAATTTAACATCCTTAGCAATGTAAATAAATAACCATCGATTCATCACAAGTCAACTGATTATTAAGAAAGAACATGGCAGTGTACAAAACAAATCAGTATAAAAGTAACTCCTATTAGGTTTGGGAATAATTATTGTTAATCGTGGTATTACACAATTAGAAAAATATATATTAAGTAATTTAATATCATTTGCCTGGCATTCCACCAAATGAAACTCTTCCCTGGTAATCATATTTACTGACAGTGTGAATGTGCATCTCAGCATTGAATAATAAACCCGTAATAAGGTTGTCATGTGCTGTGACTTTGTAAAACAAAAACGTAGCAAAAAGGTTTGTCTTTATAAAAGGAATAAGTAGAAATCAGCTTAACAAATTCTTAAAATAAGCAAACATTGTGTCTTCTTAAATCCCAGTTTGTGATTTTGTATTTGCCATGCTTTAAATTCCTGACATGCCTGGTCACATCATGCTTTTGATTTTTTGGGGTTCAGATCGTTTGTGGCTTGTGCAGCTGCATCTAAAATTTCTGTAGGTATTTATTCGTATCTCTCTTTCATGGTATATAAATAATGTCTAAATAGATATATTGCAAGCAACACCCCACAGTATTATCCTAACATGCCACACAAAAAAAATTTATTTGTTTTCTATTGCTGTAATGACAATTTTCACATAAATCATATGATTTTATGGTGACCGATATAATGCTGAACTTACATACACAAAATGTTTCAGTGGTTTTACTGCCTTGTCCAAATAAAAAATCTCGACTCCAGTATTCTCCATCATGATTTTTAACCTTTGGCATCCGTTGTAATAACATTCATAACATTACAAGATATGTTAATAGCTATTAACAGGGTGTATACTAGTTTGAAAATCTAGAAATATACTATAAAAGGAAAGAAAAATAGTGAAAATTAGCAGTGATATTTGGAAATACATTTCCAAAGTCGAAGGGAAAGAAGGGAAGTGAAAAGTTTGTGAAAAACATTTAACAGTTTATAGTAATTCAACAAAGTTTTGGAATTCCCTGTTCAATACTTGGAATTCTATAAAATACAAATACCCAACTTCACAAACAGACAATTAGGCATTTGCCTGTTGGCGTTATGCCAGTCCCTGAGTGAGACATATTTCTGAAGCGTAACTTGTTTGAAGAGATGTCAGGAGTCAATTCACACCTAAACATTTTACTCAGATGTTCCTCAGCTCTTAAGCTTTAGATTTGGTCCACAAAATACCATAATACCTAGTACCACACAGCTGTAAATTTATTTATAAGATCCCTATTTAATCCCTTTTTTGGTCTAAAAAGTCTCTTATATTTTAATAAGATATCTGCTATCAGCACTTATTATTTTTGCTATTGAATGTGAAAAAACAAAGTATTAATATGTTTTTCTCTTTCAAATGCAAATGATTCACTTATAAGTTTTTGCCTTTTACATTTAACACTCGTATTATGTCGCACTTCATGGAAGTTGTTCAACACAAACTGTGTGTGCCAGAGATTTCTCCCGTTCCAAATGCCATTTCTCCCACCTTTGATTCCATTTGCTCGTTCTTATGGCCCATCAGATATCATTCTCCCCATTCCTTGCTCCCACACTCATGCTACCAAGGATGGCAGGGCATACACTTTAACGATGAATTAAACTGCTCTAATAGTGGCTTTTGCCATGCCTTCTCACAAACCAAGCATGTGATAAATCAAATAGGTAGGTAAAGAGAATCATGAATAGGCAGAATAGAGACCCAGAATAGGCATCATATTCTCAAAAATGAAATTATGATCATTAAAGACCGGATTTTTATGTAATTACATATTTTTTGTCTTCCTACTTACCGTTCTCAAAATTGTAATCTTGGAAAATCATCGCCCTCCTAACACAATATCGATTTTTTTGTTACATATTTAGTACAATATTACACATTTTGCTGTTTTCACAATATATTTTCTTATTTTATCAATTTTCTTCAATTTAATTCCATGTTTTTTTATGAAAAGATGTATTCTTTTTTAAATCATCATTTTTTCCACATTATTGGGGAAATTTAGATGTCCAAAATATCATTGACCCTGCGTTTTGTGATCTGTAACCTTAATTTCCGAGAAAAATTTGTGATTGCCGGCATGCAATACTTTGATGAAGATGCTACAGTGTGTTTCCTGGTCGTAGATCTCACCAGTTTGTGCAGTGGCGTCTATTGCGATTAGTCTGGCTGCTAAACTACGGTCCTGGACTATAATAGATTAAGCTTTTACTACTGACGAGAAAGTTGTATGATGTAAAGTTGTATGAGCAGTTTTTCTAAATGTAATTTCTTGCTATGTAAATGTTTTTTAATTAGAGAATTTTAATATTACATATTATATCCTATTTTACATATTTATTACTTATTCTTACTGTTTTCATTACATATTTATGTACATATTTTGACCTTTATTACTACATATTTTTCCGGTCTCTAATGATCATACCATGATCCATTACTCCAGAGTGTTTCTTGGCTAGTAGATTCCCTTACGTAACACGCATTATGGGTGCCCCCATCTCCAGAATCTGTATTCCCTCTCCTTTATCATCATAGTTAAAGTATGTAATAAAACATAGCAAAATGTTATTGAGATTTTCTTTCTTTCTTTCTTTTTTTTTATGTATATATTTGCTTCCATATAATAGAAACTTCAGTAAAAGTCCATTAATGTGCTTTTGCACTTGTATGTTTCTCACATTTATGCATTTTTGTCTAAAAGTCCCAGCTAAATTCCTTCCCTTCTTAAATTTTTTCAGATATGCACTTTCCGTTTTCATACTTATATGCCCATAATGAAAGACCTGGCTGTATAACAACATAATGATTAAGTTGTCTGTCTGTCTCCTTCTCCTCTCCTCTCTCTCTGCCTGTCTCCTTCCTCCTGGTTGGGTAAGTCGTGTGTGCAATAAAAGAATGTGTGTTTTCCCTTTCCCTTTTCTCCCTTCAAAGTCCTCACAGAATGTCTGAAAGTTTAGTTTAGCCTTCCAAATTCTCGTTACCATCTGTCCCAGCAGGCAGTTAAAGAAGTTTTGCTTGTCCTTCCACAATGTGTCCAACATACACTGGTGTTCAAGTGCAAAGGTTTTACTGTTACTTACTCCTTAGCCAAGGTCCTAAACTATGGATGATTGTAAGTTTATATTTTTATCAAGATTTTGGGAGTGTGTGAAGCTTGGAAAGTCATTTTTGACAAAAGCCACTGATTCATAAATCAAGGCAATGGTAGAATCCTAGTTTAATAAAGAGTGGCGTACAAGAATAATGTGTGTGGGATTTGCTTATTATTAATACAATTCTTTTCTGTAATCTAAAAGTTGTAAGTTATAGGAAATGTTTCCTCAGAATCTTGTGCCATATCTCAGAAGGGAATGAATATTTGCGAAATACACAAAATGAGCAGTATGAAGGCTGTCAGAATTTGAAAGAATTATGGACACTTAATGAACTAAATGCTTTGTTCAATTCATTTAAACAGATGTTCCATTTAAGGTTTGACTGAATTGAGAATTATTGATCAAAGGTTTGGAGTGTCAATTATTTGTTTATTTTTGATGGAGTATTCAGTTGTTTATTTGACGTGGAAAAGTGAATTGAAACTGGTTTCCCTTTGTTTACTATTAATTTGTTATTGTGAATCCAATTTGAAATATCTGACACTATTGTTTACTTTTTTTTATTGCAAAGTATGTTTGTTGAATCATCAAGGGCATATCGTTAAGTATAGTAGGAAGAGAATAGGGCCTAAAATTAAACCCTATTGGACCCCAAGTGCTATTGTCAATGAATCAGTTGAGTAAATATCCATATAAAGCTAATTTTATGAGTAAAAAGTAATGATCAATAATGTCAAAAACTTTTGAAAGATCAAAAAACATTCCAATAGGTGCTTCATTTTGATCCATGAATAAAGCGACATCAAGAATACAAACTAGAGTTGGTAGCTCAGGGCATTAATTGATGTAACTGCAGTGTCTCTGACCAGGAGGTCCTAGGGTTCAGCACCAGAGAGTGGCAGGATTTTTGATACTGGCCTCCTAGCTAGGTCTAATTCAGCCACTGGAGGAGAATTCTAGCAGGCAGCTGCTCTGATTGGTATTTTCCCTGGTCTCTCTAATCGAAACCAGACAAATGCTGGAGCAGTACCCTACCAAATAGGCCATAGACCAAATGTGATCTTACCTTCCTCTTCCTTGTCCTATCCTCACCCCTTACTTACATGCACTACACTACCACACATGCTGGGAGACCAAACAGGAGCTTAGAGCTTGTCCCATCTGGGGCAGTGCCCTGCTGGTGGGGGAAACCCACAAACTGATAGGTAGGTCCAGGAAAGACAAGTTGTTTTCATACGTAAAGAAAATTAATATTTTTGAAAAAACTGACAAAAGAGAAATTGGCTGATAATTCTGAATTTCATTGTTGTTGCTTATTTTGAAGAGAGTTTAGTCTTAGTTGTTTTGAAAGAAAACATGAAAATGTTCCAGTGCTTAAGGATGCATTAAATATGCGAGTTAATGGGTGTATAATGGGATGCGCACAAGACTTCAACAGACATTCCGGAAATTCTTCTTAACTGGCTGTATGTTTATTTTTTAGTTTACTGATTATTTTGAGAATTTTTATAGGAAGAAGTTTTGGAGACAATATTGTGTTGGAAATTTTTGTGGAAACTACTGAGTTTTTGTTTTGGGGCTTAAACCCTTAGTGCATTTCTTGAAACATTTGTTGAAGAGACTGTCTTTTAAAACAACATTCTCAACACGATTTGTGATGAGGTTGTATTTTTTTACTGTATTCCATGTTGCTTTTGTTTTGTTCTTTAATTTCAATCCTGATAATGGATGGAAATAGTACGCATTGACCAGAACATTGCAACATATTAGAATTAGAGTATTCTGAGCTCAGGCTTTTTGTACAATTGTGAAAGGGTCTACTCACCATACTATCATTTCTAGCTTTGCAGTAAGTGCTGTTGCAAGGCGGATAATAAATGTATGTATGTGATATATTAATTGAATGAAAAGGAACTGACATCAAAGATAAATAGTTCGATGAACTACGAAGAGGTGAACATTGTAGGCCTCCTTACAATGACAGAATTGTTTTTTAACATATGTATGCTTTAGTACACTTTTAAAGTAAATGATGCTGACTGGGAATGTAAATTTCTGAAGTGTAATTACCAGAAAAATGTGTTAATGAAATTCTATTAGCCTAGAAGGCAATGGATCATGTGGCTTCAAACTCAGTTTCTCTATCATTTTAAGTTCGCTTTTGATACTTTTAGTTAATACTGTTATTTTTAATTCCCTGATTAGTTCCTGAATCAATTCCAGTGTCTTTAGAAGTTAAAAATTCACTAAAAGCTACAAAAATCAGTAAATTACTAAAAATTCATTTTCCAGAAAAGCTTATCATTGATTTTCAAGTTTTCGAGATTAAAAGCAAGTAGAGTTTGCATGTTAAAACATAAAAAAAGGAAGGATTACCAATTTTGGGGATTTTCAAAAGGATTTTTAAAAGTTAATGACATTTTAAGTTGATACTTTTTTTCCTCCCAAGTCAACTCAATATTTAAGTTCCAGAATTGTAAGCTTCTCATGGTTTAATATAATATTGAAGTCTGCGTGTTCATGTCATTCTTGTAATTATGTTTTTAACTTTCTCTGCCAAGTAATAAAAATGACATCTATTATACATGTCACAAATTAAAACATTGGTGTCTACAATATCGACCCAGAATTTCAACTTTTTTTAAAAATAATGCCTGTGGTGCCACCTGTAATAATTATTAAAAATATAACCAATTACAATATTAGTTAATACGTGAATAAATAAACTTGAATACTATAGAAGAAAACAAGGGAGTAGACGTACATAAATGCTTTGAACAAATTACAGTTCTTTTGTCACCAATGGTAATATTTACATAAAGATGTTCATTGTTCACATGTATTTGAGGACTACAATAATCTTTATCTATCACAATCAAAATCCCACCACTCTTCTTGAAAACACTAGTTGATGAGTCTCTCTCCTTTCTGTAAATATTGTTATTAATGAAACCAATTTCAGCATTTGCAAAAATATCATAAAGCCAGGTATCTGTTAAAATAATAGCATCCTTATCTCCTGAATATTGATGAAGTTTAGTTTGAAGACCTCTTATTGCTGTGTTAGTTAACTCTTTACTTACTAGCACAAACTTCACTTTTTGATGAGATGTTTTTTGTAGTGATGTTGACTTGAATTTTTGGAACACCTTTTATATATTTGATGATTTTAATAGTTTTGTCAAGGAGAAGCATCCATGACATTCTGACATTTCAGTTCATCCTGGAGAGCCTTGAGATAACCTCCTCTTATTCACGGTTTTATCTGAAATGAATGGAATTTGATTCATGTATAGATGTTTGTGAATCAAAATACCCCTTGCTGTTGGAGCATTCTTGAAGACTATTTTCAGTGTAGTCAATTTATCTTTCATAGTGGAAAATCTAATGGCCTTTGAAATACTGGGACAGTGTATATTAAAGTTTGTTTTTTTTAAATTCACATTAAGTAATTGATTTTAATTCTCTTACAAAAAAAATATGCAGTAGACTCTTGGTTCTAAAATTGAAGTCACAATTAAATACAGTTTGAAATACTATACAAAAGGTTAAAATGAACATGAGGATGAAGTTTTCTAGCCCGTAATAAATAGGAGAAACAGTGAGGGCCCAAAATGAGAACTTGGGGAACACGTGTTGTTAACAATGATGTTTCTAATTAAAAACTACTTGTATGTAGCATTTTGAAGTCTAACTGTTAAATAATTCCCCAACCATTTCAATATTTCTATGTTTATGTATTGATTTTAATGAAGCTGGAAATAAAGGATCTCAGAAAAATAAATTTAAAAAATCGCATTTCAAGTCATAATCCTGAATTTTGTGAAGTTGTGGATTGTTCATTTAAACAGTGAATGTCATTGAGGAATCAAGGCAGTTAAAAATCTATTATTGATATTGTGTTTCAGATTTTGTACTGCTGTTCTCGACAGTGAAATGTCTGATAGATACCAACCTGTGTTATGTGGACTTCAAAGGTTATTTGCCCTTTTGCTGCATTCTCGACGGCCAGCGATTTCTGCTGAAGATTTGCTTAACTTGACCAGGCCTCCAGGATTTTCTCCCGGTCATCAGCAAGATAGTTCCGAATTCTTGATGTAAGTTTAAATGTTTGTTACTCCTAGAGCCTGATTCCTAAGATTTAAAAACTTACTTAAGGAGACTTGTGTGTATATAATGTTCCAGTAATGAGGCAATATTGTAAGAGAACCATAACACCTATTAGACTGCAAAATGTCCCATTATGATTGCTTCTAATGCGAGATATAGAGGCAAATAAGAAAGTGAATGAAATTTTCATTTTAGGCATGAAAATAATATTTGTGTTCAAACAGTCCTTTCAAACATTTTTCTCTTCACTGCAACTTGATAATACTATTTTTGTTTTGTTCTTTATTCTTTGCATAAATAGAGTTGACTCTGGTTATAGTGAACTCTTGGTTACAATGAACTTAAGTCACTGGTCCCATTTCACTTACATTACCAATAAGCATAAGAAGATTCGGTTATAGTGAACCTGAACCTCAGCTATAGTGAACTTAGGAAATACAATGTCCTGTAAATTAATTCCCTCCTGGAAAAGATAATGTCACCTCAGTGCCACAAATTCCAACACTGGGCAGCTTGAAAAAAATATCGTCAGTCGAAGTTCATAATCGAGTAATACTTCCCTGAGGTGAAGGTAGCAGACCCAGAATGAGGGTCTTACTGATGCCCTTATGCCACTCTTTCACTGCATAAACATAGGCCGTGTCCTGCATGGGCTACAATTGGTAACGGCAATGCACGATGGCATGCAATCAGTTTCATTAGTCGCTTGCACCATCACACTGCCAAAAACATCTCGTATGTTTATTAGGTGAGTAATAGGGCCTTCAGAGTGTAGGATGGTGATCCAACGGTGCAAGAGGCATTGAAGGGTTTCAAGACTGCATTACAATACTTTGAAACGGAAGACTATGCAGAATCAAGTATGCAGAATCAAGTATGCAGAGAGCACAAACTCTGGAGAAGGATCTAGAGAAATTACTAAAGAAAAAATATACGAAGCAAACTATTGAATATAATTGTTTATTAAGGACAAATAAAGATATTAAAATTTTCAGATTGTGCTGTCCATGTGCTGTCCAATCAAGTATGCAGAGAGCACAAACTCTGGAGAAGGATCTAGAGAAATTACTAAAGAAAAAATATACGAAGCACACTATTGAATATAATTGTTTATTAAGGACAAATAAAGATATTAAAATTTTCAGATTGTGCTGTCCATGTGTTTCTCTATGTTAAAAAATAAATTGTTGTGGAGAAATTCTGTTTAATTTTGACATCATCTGGTATAGTGAACTAAAAATGTTAGTCCCCAGAAGTTCACTATAACCAGAGTCAACTGTATTGTATGATAAGTACAGAGATGTTCAGTGATTGAAATAGCATGGTCTCCCAGTGGTTATGTTGTGTGTGTTTTTTCCCCTCCACATATATGACTGATTTAGCAAGAACATGGTATTCTCTAGCTTGAAATAGCTAGGTATTTAAGTAAAGAATGTCCTTTATCTCAACTACAGTTGTTGACTGAATACTGCGACTGACCTATGGTTCACAACCCACCCCCCATCTCCCATGAGTTTACAAAAATCATATTGTAAATGCTTAAGCCAACAAGCCAACACCCTATGGAAATTTTGCAGGACCAACAATATAAAGCAGTTATTTTCATATTAATTTGTGTTCAATGTGATGTTCAGTTTGAACAGTAGAGCCTTACCTCATTTTTTTATTCAGTGCTGCTCAAATGAGTGTAATTCATCATAAGTTGAGAATGAAATTCTCTCTTTCTGTGTCAAAAGAGGTACAAATTCCTAAATTATTTCTTCCTTGGTTCTAACCAAATCAATTTGACAAGATGTTTGCTTATTTCAGATATCTCCTGGATGTTTTACATGAGCAAGAAAAACATTTACGTAACCAAAAGGGTTCTGAAAAAGAAAATGCAGATCAGGGTCATTCTTCCTCCTCCTCTGCCCAGGATGATGGTCCATCTGCTTCGTCAGGTATTTATTTTATTGAGAAGTTTCGCTCTTGACACATAGTAAAATAATTTATGTATTCGTTTCACAGAAATTGTAATGTGACTCTCTTTGTGAACACAAAAAAAAAAATTGCACCCAAGATTTCTGTGAATAAAAATTTCTGAGAAGCAAAGTACAAGTCTTGTTTGTGAATATCATTTTATTGGTGATTCCAAACATTTGAATAAAATATGTTCTTACCAACATTTTTATTTATTATGTGAGCAGCTTCTGATAGCTTAGCCCTTAGGATCAGGTCTGAAACAAAACAGATTTAAGTTAAAACACTGTTCAATTTATTTACCATCCAATAACTATTCTGAATTGTACCACAAAAGTTTTTGAAAACTTAAAACAAGATTTTATCAATCCAAAAATTGAAAAGAGTACTATTGATCAACATCATCATTTTATTAGCAAGCGATCTAGCACCACTAATCTATTTTACCTACATCATTTCCAAGGCTTTGGACAGTAAAAAATTGGTTCACATAATTTATAGTAACTTCAATAAAGCCTTTGATAAAGTAAAATTGAAGCTTTTAATAAACCAAACTAAAGCACTAAATATAAATTGGATCTCTTTAAAATAGCTTACAAGTTCTGTAACAAATAGTCACATACTAGTCCAGTATAAGAGAGTTTAAATCTCTGCTTTGTATCAGCAGTTCTGGAGTTCCTCAGGGTTCACACTGGGTAAACATTGTTATTCGTAGTTTGTTTTACTTGATTTGATTTATTTTGTTTTGTTCCATCCTCTGTAGCGATAAATGATTCAGCTTCCTGAAATACAATAATAATGTTGTCAGCACATGCAAGTGTTAGTTTTGTTAAAAACCTGTGTGCATCAAGAACAAGCTTCTGTGTCATCTTTTGTTGTTTATTTTTGTACATTTTTGCAATTTGTGCATGGAGACAATCTCAGGCACCTGTTATATGCACCTGTTTGCCAATTGCATATTGTTCATTTTCAATGGCAAATGCAATTGCCTGTTTGAAATGGAAAACTGCTGTGACACAATTTTTCAATCATTTACAATTAATTTGTTATTATGAAACCAATTTGAAATTTCTGATATCAAACCACTTATTTATTTATTTTATCAAACTATTTATTGTTTCCTTTTTGCAAAGAACATTACTGTTGTCAAACAGAACTATTGATCTGTTTCTCAAGGACATATAAAGGAAAAAGTTATGCCTAAGACCAAAACTTAATTGGCAAAGAATTAGAAAGATGAATATATAATGTTTTTTCATGCTTGTAAAGTATGTCTACTCTTTGTGATCAATGTTCAAGGTATGAGGATATCCGATCTAGACAATAACATGAATTCTATGAGAAGGTAATTTTGAGTTTATTTATTTATGTATTTGGTACAGCCAGTGCCCAATTACAAATATATAATTGTACAAAACAAAACAAAATCCAAATTAGTTGAAATCGCACAATAACCTCTCTTTTGCCAAAAACTTAAATTCATGAACACAACTAGACAAATCAATATTTGTACTATTTGCTACTTTACACTTACGCCAAAGGGGCACGTTTAGATAAGCATTAGTTTTACAAAAAGGTGTAGTAAATACAGCCTGGTCAGCATTTAGACACCTGAATACAGGAACCTCCCATGACAATAAATTTAATAAATTGGCACAATCAATATGGCTGTTGCACAAATTATATAAAAATAAACAATCAACATACCTTCTATGAGAATTTAAAGAGCTAAGACCCAGAATAGTTGCAATTTCATTATAATTATGTAAAACATACGGTGATGACAAATTCATTTTATAAGAAACAAAGTTAAAAAAACTCCTGCTGGACAGTTTCAGTTCTATTCAAATGAACTTGATAAAATAGAGACCAGACTGGTGACGCATATAATAAAATAGGACGGACAAGAACATGATATAAGATTTTAAATTACAAGGAATTTTCAAAATCATCAACCATTCTTCTAATAAATCTTGTGTGATAGTCTTGTGTGATTTAGATTTACATAGTCAAAATGATAATTAAAACTCATTTTAGGACCATAAATCACACCCAGATCTTTAAATTCTGTTACTCTTTCAAGTGAATGATCATCAATATTATAACAAAAATCCAGTAAGTGTGTAGATGTACAGACTGACGTATATTTACATCTATTAATGTTAAGGTCAAGAATATTGTGAGTACATCAATTTGTTAATGATTGCAGATCACATTGCAAAAGAAGACAATCATCCAATTTTGTGACTTCGGAGTACAATTTCAGATCATCCGCAAACAATAAGAATTTACAATTAAGTTAGTTAGTACCTGTTTTTTAGATCATTGACAAATAAAAAGAAGAGCAATGTTATGATTAATGGTTATGGTTAATGTTATCAAAAGCTTTTGAAAGATAAAAATATTACAAAAGGTGATTCATTGTTCATTGATGAAGCAACATAGAAAAGAACCAGTGGTGCTACAGAATGACACAGACTTTCCCGTATTAGTTTTCTATTTCCTTGGGTCTTCGCTAGCTATTCGGAATTGCCACAAACTCTTTCTTGCCAGCTGTCATCTATCACCGCCAAAAGTACATTTTTTTGTGATTTTCTTAATTTTTCGGTTTCCTATTGGTAGAACAGAAACATTAATTTTAGAATATTAAAGAACAATAAACCCTAGTCATAAATGGCAATTTCCTTTTAAAAAAGATGTGTTGTTCAAGAGAAAATGGTGTTTTAGCGCTACTAAAAATGCAAAATTTGAAGCTCATTTTCACAGAAAATGATTTGAGTTTTCAAAATACTTTATTTGAAGTTATTTGAAGCACTTACACTCACAAATATAATTAACAGTTAACACATTAACAACATAATCAATTAATGTTTTAAAATGTTAAACTTCATTAGGAATCAAACGGCAAAATTCAGATCTCCACATAACTTCATAACCTTGTAATACTGAATAGTTTCCTAGTAAAGTCTAAACTAATGTACTGCTCCCAAATTTGGTTGCCAAGCACAAATTATTCAATTAAAGGATTTGAAACAAGTTAATGGTACCTGACCCACTGTACGCTCATAATTACATTGATACACTACAAAAAATGTTAAAACTGCCCTCACTAGAATCTAAAATATTCTATTATATTATTTTTATGTTCAAGGTTTTAAATGGCTGTAGAGAAAGCTCCTTGGTTTCAGTCATGTTCATGCCATACTTTAATAGAATGCATAGATAATCATGGAATTCAAATTAGAACTTAACTCATCATTACCTCACCTTGCCAGGTTAACAAATCCATACATTGCTGGAAATTATATTGAACTTCCTCAATCTGTTTACTCAAACAAGGCTAAGCGTGCCAATATGAGTTATGCAATTACTCACTTTCACTAACATATTTCTTTAATTGGGCACGTGTTTGTTGATTAATTTACAATAAAATGAAATGAAAAAAAATCATTGTTCATAGATAAAAGGATACTTTGGTAATTATTATTGGCATATAATACTTTGAACATAGGGAGAATAGGTATAGTATTACAAAATGAATGAAAAGAAAAAGGAAAAATAAAATTATTCTAATACTACTGGCAATAATTTTAATGAATCTGAATGCAAGAAATGAAAAATGAATGAATGATCAATGATCAAGTAATATGCATTGCATTTTAAACACAAGAAGTAGACACACATGCAATCAATACTACTTCCGTCAAAGCACCAATCGTCACCTCTATGGCACCAGCTCAAATTATTACAATTGTGATTCTATACAAATCCAATTCAACAGTAAAAGAGTTGACCAATGAAACCAACTATCTGGACCAATAACATGTGTACCTACTTAAACTTGGGCTGCTGATAACAAATATAAAACAAAAAGAAAGTAAATTTAAGAAACAAAAATTAATGAAACAAACAAAAAAGTAAATTGCAGAGTCTTTATAGAACGCAGTCATAAACGAAGGGATTAGGGGAAAATAGTAGGTAAGTCAAATTACTTAAATCTCAAGAAGAGAGAGTAGTGGTTTCGATTGACTCTGTTTTTTCCCAACAGGCTATAACTTTGAACGCAAATAAGTCATGACGAACCTGTCTTTGCTCCATTTCACACCTTCAAGACAAACGTTTCTTCATTTGTGATTGAATGATGCAACTAACTTGATTTCGAAAGAGAATGACTTGCTTTCCCCCAGACCCTTCATATTAAGAAATCAAAATAATGTATCAATCAAAAAATTACCTTGCAGAGTCTGTCAAATGCGATTAAAATGCGATCTTTTCATTTGTTGTATACTATGAGGAAACCATGAAAATTTAAGTCCATGTGCATAGTCTAGGCCAGGGATGTCCAACTTAGAAGGGTTTATGGGAACACATATCAAATTCTAGTTAAGCCACGGGGTTCACCGTAATTTAAGATGTTTTTTACCCTAATTACTGAGAGTACAGTGAAACATATATCTTAGAAACAAGTTTTATTCAGCATACGTTATGATTAATGTACATACAACAAGAAAATTAATATACCATTAAATAAAAATGAGATGAATTGTACAATTGTATTGTATTTGGTTGGTATGATACATTTTTTCAAAGCAGTCACAGGCCACACAAAAAGATCCAGCAGGCTGCATGTGGCCTGCAGGCCACCAGTTGGAAAGCCCTGGTCTAGACATAGGCATTTATCCAGTTTTATATTTTTAATATTTATCATTATTAAGTTTGTTTTGATATAGAATGTTGTCAGTATGTTTTCTTACAGTTCATATAAATTGCAAATTGTACAGCAAATGATTGTCAGATTATGGTCTCTGTGTGATGGATATTTACACAAATAAGTACACATATGTTGGAAGATTTCTCTTTGGAACTGACCGTTACCAAGCACATAGTACTGTTGCCAAGAGAACAAGCTCTCACATGTCTGCAAGTTTCCTCTTCAATAAGATATCTTTATTGGAAATCTTGATAATTAGTTACAGTCCATCAATCACGTATGTTTCATTTCAATCCAAGACAGAGTACAGAGACTCGCGAAGAGTGATGTTTACAATTTCCTCGGCAATGCAGGTTGGCTGAGGCTGTGATAACTCATAACTTAAATGACCTGCCATTGTCACAGAATCAAAAACATCACCCAACTGTCAGCCCCAACGTTCCATCTCCCATAGTACAGAATGATATTACAGCTTTGTGTATTTTCTGCTGTGCAGCAAGTGCCTGAAGCAGGAGTGCCAATGGACGAGGATGAGGATGATGAAGACGATGTGCCAGGTGCTGTTGGAGGGGCACCAGCTGTAAACTCTGTTGCGAATGCAACAAGTTCTTTGGGCCAAAGGGTGGATCAAGACCAAAGAGACAGAGATACTATTGTTCGGAGGACATTTAGTGGTAAATGGCAAATTAAGATACAGTGCCTGGCATGTAGATCTGAGTCCTCTCACACTGATCCTTTCATTGATTTGCAGGCGAGTATACAACTTATGCTTTTTTTGACATGAAAACTAAATATTACTGTACAGTTTCATTTGTGAATCCATAAAAGGATAATAATAAGATAAAAGTGAGAAAAGCAGAACAATACATTGACAGGAATGTGCATTTTATCTTTCAGTTGGATTATTTCAATATAGGAAATTTTACTGCAGTGTATTTTGTTGCTTTCTTTCCAGGAGTTTCTATTTTCAACATTTTTTCCTGAAGTAAAATACTGACATAACCAAATCATCAGATGATTCAGGACTGCTCTCACTAGCAAACATCCACAAGTGTCAAATAAAAACACAAAATACTCTCACTATTGCGATCTCAACAAAAAATGAAGCCATGTTGTAAACTTTTTCAACTCGCAGAGATCACATTCTTAAACTGCAGCCCCTTAAAGATGTTTATTTTATACCACTGAAAGCAAGCATGTTTTGGGTGCAATCTCACAATGTAATTGTAAGACATGGTCAACATATCATTTTGCAATAGCGAGACTGTATCAAACCATATTCTATTGGATTTTAAAAGTTCCTCTTT
This sequence comes from Acheta domesticus, assembly GCA_031308135.1. Classification (NCBI taxonomy): domain Eukaryota; kingdom Metazoa; phylum Arthropoda; class Insecta; order Orthoptera; family Gryllidae; genus Acheta; species Acheta domesticus. The sequence goes on from JAHLJT010002406.1 coordinate 181,350,109, forward strand.
CCAAGATTCGAAATATCCCATCATTACGGATGGGTGCTATCTGATCTCTCACGAAGAGAAGCAGAATATTTTGAAAATCAAATGAATTGTTGTTTCAGAAACTAACAATCCATGGGACAAATCATCTGTTGTTCACTGTGGATGGTCGAATGTGATTAAAAATAATATATCTTGTAATTTGTTGTATACTATGAGACAACCATGAAAATTCAAGTCCATATACATAGTCCAGGCAAATGCATTTATCAATATATACAATAAACAATTGTGCTGCACATATTTTGTTGTTATCATTTCTGGCAAGTCATACTCATTGGAATAAATTTTCTATTACAACTATTTTAATACACTTTGTTATCTTTCTTACTTTCCTCCTTCAATGTTTTTTTCTAAATTATTCTTGCAACCACACATAACATTAAAACATCTGTTAGTGTTACTGGGAAAGGTGGCTCAGGGCATCAACTGATGTCACTGCACCCCCTCTGACCAGGATGTCCTAGGGTTTGAATCCCGACGGTGGCAGGATTTTTGATTCTAGCTTTGTAGCTAGGCTGAATTCATCCACTGTCTGGAGGAGAATTCTGGCGGCTGGCTGCTCTGGTAGGTCCTTTTCCATGGTTTCTCCGATCAACACAGGGAAATGTCAGAGCAGTACCCTAACAAATGGCCGCAGACTGCATATGATCTTTCCTTTCTCTTCCTTGTCCTATCCACACCCCTTATTTACACACACTTACACTCACATGCACTACACTCCAACACATCCTGGGAGGCCGGTTGGGAGGAGCTTAGAGGTTGTCCCAGCTGAAGCGGTGCCAGGGTGGTGGGAGATACTGGTTGGGAAAATCCCCTGAACTTGACATAGATCAGCACCAGATCTTGCTATCCAGCTAGGGAAGATCACCACCACCTCCCATGATAAAGGGACTAATGACTCATTGACGCACCGAGAATCACTAATCAGTCAATGAGTAAATGTTATTCCAATTTGATTTTTAGACATTTATAATTATATATCATGCATATATATAAAAAAAAAATAAAAGTGAATGTTCGAGATTCATCCCAGATAGTCACAACCCACGCCCCAAACAATATTGTTTTGTTGCTTGATATGTAGATTTTTAATTGAAATCAATTTATCATTTGCTTTGTATAGTGTGCAATAAAGAATTTATAAAGTACATAATTTTGAAACTAATCATATTCTGATTTTATAACTTTTTCCAACATAGAGCTTTCTGTAGCTTTGTGGTCTCTGGCAGAATCCTTCACACATCTCAAGTGAGTCAAGCGCAGTTAAAGAAAGCTTTCCTGACAACACTACGACATGAGGTCTGACCATATTCAAGGAAGCAAAGTTCATAAGTTACTGAGAACCACATTTGCATAAAAAGTACATTTTAAGAGACTGTATTCTCACATGATCTCTGCGTGTTGTAAAATTTTCCAAAATGTCAGTTTATTGAGAGAATGTGTGTGTCAACGATTTTTAAAAATTTCATATTTGCTAGTGTTTGCTTGTCAGTTTATTAACTGTTTCTCTCCTTATAGAAGTTTCATGCGAGAGGGATATCAGTTTAAGCTGAACAAAAACAGATCTGAGGGAGAACATACTCATGCATTTACACTGTTTTACCAAATTTAAGGAGCTAACATTCAAAAGTTGTCTTGTCAAGTTGGAAAAAATTGAATTTGACTCTGGTTTTGTCTAGAAATTTATTTCCAGGAAAAAGTGAAATGTCTTATGTTACATTCAATAAAGTACTTTCTTCATTTAAATAATGGCAACAATGACAAATTTAAAAAATTGTGGTACAATTTTTCATTTTCCTTGGAAGAGTGTAATAAACATGTTATGTTTGGAATGTTTGCTTCTCATATATTATAAACATAAAAATTGAGATTAATTAATTGAAAGATATCAGATCAGAATTTAACCTCAATAATCATAGTGCCACTGCAAAAGAATATAAAGTTTTGTCTTCTTGCTGTGTGTTGGTAACGAATTATTTAATTAATCGATAGTAAGAAAGAAAAGAGTGAGAGGGTGGAGGAGAGATACTCGAGAGTGAGAGATTGAATGTGTTGGGGGAGGTGAGAGTGATTTTATGTGGAAGGGAGTGAGTGTGAGAAAGTGTGTGTGGCAGTGTGAGAGTGAGGGTGTTGGGGGGGGGGTGACAGTGAGTGTGTGTGTGTGTGGGCAGGGAGGATGTGAGAGATTGAGTGCAGTGAAAGAATAGAAAAATGTTCATTTCCTTGGTTCTTGTTCACAGGTGTGCTTCCCAGAGGATCAGGCTGGATCTGATTCTCATCCTCTTGAACTGCAGGCTTTAATCCAAGCTCTCTTCTCCCCAGAGAAGTTGTCGGGTGACAACAGCTATCACTGTGATAAGTGCAGGTCTCTTCAAGAGGGGGTGCGAGTTCTGCGAGTTGTTGAGCCTCCAGAGTATCTTATTTTGATATTAAAACACTTCCAATACAATCCAGTTACGAGGCAGAGGATGAAGCTAATGCACAAGGTGAGTAGATGGGGTCTTATTATGACAGAACCAAGTGATGACAGTTGAACCTGGCTAAGTGGAACTACAAGGTGCAGAAATTTAATTCTAACAGAGGTTTCTCACTTACTGTATCAGTTTCGAAGTTCAAAAAGTGGTCATCTCACTTAAGCAGATTCAAATCATATTTTTATCAGTTTCAAAGGTGAGTATTGAACAGACACACAATACTTTTGCAAGAAATTTTATTGGTAGACAATGTTTTCACACCACTTTCACCATGTGTTTTTTTGTTGTTGTTGAAAAGTAAACCGTGTCTCTTCTTGAAACGAACTCACACTTAATCTTGGGAAAAATCATTAGTCTTTAGTCTGCTTGCAAAATCCATAGCATTTGTTGAATCAATGGTCCATTTATTGTTACTCAAGCTTTGCTTGATCCACATCGTGAAATGTTTTGCAAACTTGGGATATTTATCAGATTGTAATCTTTTTTCTCATTGCTGTTTCAGTTAGTACATGCAAATAAGAAATGATGAAAGTGTGGAAACTTTCAAACATTTTGGGAAATATTATATTTTAGAAATTGAAGAATAAGTCCTCTTAGCAGATATTGAGAAAAGTTGTATTGAAAATTAGTCTCGGTTATACAGGTTTTTCATTCTCACATGTAGAGGTTTTTTCGTTTAAGAATGTCGGGACTGCATACTCAATCTCACTAATTCAGGTTCAACTGTTATCCCCAAATAGGTAGAAAGATAGACTAGGAAAGAAATTTATTGTCATATAACATTATTTACCTTCAATCTTGATCAAAACATTGATGACTGATCAAATTAAGTACATGGCTGTAATGTAATATAGTGAGATATAGTTATTAACGAAACAAGAGTATAAAGAGGGGCATAATTGCATGAGTGGTATGTTCAAGAAAACGAACGATGATAGGAGTGAGTTTTCTTATATACCATGAGTGCAATTATGCCCCTTTATACACGTAAGTTCAATATTTTTTTTGTTTCCATTTAAGAATGATTTAAATTTTGAGAAATTCAAGCAAATCTTTACCATTCGAGGCATACGTTTGATGATGTATTACTTCTGAAAAAGATATTTTGGTAGGCCTTGCAATGTTTGTTTGCAAAAAATATTAGAAATGGAAGGTACTGGATATATTGCAGATAAAATATTAGAAGAAACTGACAAAGTCATGAAAACATTACTTCCCATGAAAAGTAAAGACAGGTATGAGAGAATACATGTACAGAGAAGTATTAGGAAGTAAAAACAACTAGTGACTTGTGATACAGATTTGCTGTAGTGCACGTTTTAGAATGGGTAAACACAACTGATGTGTACATTTTGTACATTCGTAATCCTAAGGCCAAATGTTTTACATGTACAACATTCAATTTATACACGTTCAATATTTTATATTGTTCCATCAGTTAGCTAGATTAGTGTTTACTTCGCCAATTTAGTTTTATTCATTCGTTGTGCATATATAGTTGTAGGTATGCAAACTGTGATGTGAATTTTTGTTCATGTTTCATGGCTGACTGGAAATATCTTGGCTATGTCTGTCGTATAGTTTTCTTAATTAAACGATTTTGCTCCTTTTCTGAATTCTGATTGGTGAGCGTGGAGTTTTAATTGCACGTGGGATTTAATTGCACTCATGCCATAAACGTAGAGATAATAGACTATTTCTCATGGAATTAATGAGCATATTTAGTTTACTAAACGAAAAAAATACATTATAATAAGATCTTGGTCTTTATTAACTAGCTAAATTAATGTTATCTATTAATAATTAAATACCTACTAGTTTTATAATGACTAGTTATAGCCAATAAATCATACATAATAACCATTGTAGTACAAAAAGTCCACAATTGAGACAAAGAAACAGAAAATGCTGAATTATAAATATTTACAACAGTGTAAAAACATTAAGTTAATTGTTCAATTTATATTAAATAAATTACTCAGTAGGAAACGCGGTGGCTGTGGTAGGGCACTGGCTTCCTGACCTGAAAGACCCAGGTTTGAATCCCGAGATTTTTATCTGGTGCTTTCCATTCAGAGTGGCTCGGAGGTCAACTCAGCCTCCTTTCCAAGTGAGTGCCAGGATTTCCTGGGGGTAAAGGTGGCTGGAGCATTGTGTTCATCACACAACCTCCCCCTTGTGCTGATGGCAACGAAAAGATGCAGCCTTTCCTTCACCTTTCGTGTGGATCACATCGGCCTGTGTGCAATTGCACAAGGATATCTTTACCTTTAAATTAGTTTCATTCTTTCAGTATTTACTTAATTGGAATCCCAGGCATATTAAATGGAGTGAGCGCTTTCCTAGTGATATGCCACAATTCACAGAAAAGAAACAATTATCCAGAACAAATTTGTGAGCCATTATTTTGAAGTATCTGGCATCTTTATTATACTGAGAAAGTTGGTAATATATATATGTAGTCCCTTGTCAGTTCTTTGCATACACAGTTCAGTGCTGTGATGTGTGAAATACAGGTTTGACTTGTTTCTTGTTTTGTGGTGATGATTTATCAAATTTGTTTTATGGTTTTGAAGTGTAGTATGATACTGGAAAAGGGGCTGACATGGTCAGAGCCAGAACTTGCGTTCTGGCAGGGATGGAACACCACTGCCTCCTGGGTGATAATGTGCACTACACTTGTGTGTGTAGTGACCATATGAGTTAAGATGCTTGAAACACTGGATACTTGCTCACTCTATCCTCTTACACTACAACAAAAAATGTTGGTAACTCAAGATCATTTTCACCATCTACTCACTCGTGAGTCAAGTAACAATTATACCTGTTGCAGAGCTATATGTGCATATTGGGAAAGGAATTGGTAGCAGTAGTGACAACCACAGAATTAGGACTGTAGATAGGAGAAGCTTCACATCTAAATTAATTGTATTCACTGCAGTGGATGTAGGGAGCCAGTATTAACATTTTTTTAAATTCTGGTTAGCCAGTAAGAGGTGGATAGAGAAATCACATTTAGCGAATACTGGATCTAAGAAGACGAAGGAGGTACAACTCCTAATCCCTCAAGTACGATTTAGATTTTAATTGTATACTATTGACTATACAAATATTGCCTGTAAATTAACTTATTATTAGTAGATGGGAAGTTTCGGTGTTAAAAACTTTGTTTGGGATACACTTTATCTATTGTATTTATGCCATAGATCAATGTTTTAGGTACCAAAATTCTATCTTTAAATATATTTTACAATTGTAAAAAACTGCAAATAATTAAAATACGCTAACACACTAATGACTAGGGGGTGGATTTTAATGAAATGTCTTATCTTTCTTTTTTTTACCCTTCTTTATTTTCTTTCCCACTTTAGAACAATGCCGTCCAGTATAGAAATTAATTTTATGTTATAACAAAAGGAATTGACCCTTTTTTATGTCTTTTTTTCCCTTCCCCCCCCCCAGGTTGACCAATAAGTCATTTTTTACTTTTTTCCATCACTTTTAATGCACCTTTTTGCAGATTTCACCAATTTTAATATCATTTTAATGCTCCTTGCTTCAAACACCAAAATAACATTATGTTATGCAATAAATATTCTCCACAGATTTTCTGAGCAGCCTATTTGATTTCTTCGCTCATATTGCCAGACATTTTGAGTATGCAATTTAAGTTTACTGTGAGGCTTATCAGTGCCATTGTCGGTTCAGTCAATTTCAGGATAAGTAAAGACAGATTTCCTGGTAAAGAACAGTCCAATATGAAAAGTTTGAAAGCTGACTTCACTTGAACAAATAAAAGAAGCCTTGATTACATCAGTAATGTATCCAACAGCTTGCAATGTTCATCCAGTTTATCTAATTTTTATATCATTTTTTCGTTGCTTTTAGGGCGCTTTAAAAGCATTTTATTGATCATTTTTGGCAACGTTTTAGATCTTCAAAATCCGCCCCCTACTAAAGACAATTGTCTTTTATTTAGTGCACATCAGTCTTTCACTTAGCATGTTGCTCCTAATAGAGCTCATGTTTAAATTTATATGAATTCAATAAAGCAACATTATAAATGAGTTGCATTTGCATGTTTTCTGTAGCAGCATTTTATATTTATAAATGAATCAAAATCATTTTTGGAAACAAATGTCAAAAGCAATTCTGCAATTGGAACATATGATGTTGGTATTATGACACCACGCAGGGAGCACAAGCAGGAAAGGCCAAAGGTAAGGACGTGTGGGATGACGGGCATGGAACAGGCTAAGCCATGAAATGCCATTTTATGAGCGATTTCTTGCAATGGAAATGGTCATTTTAATTGCTAACAAAAAAATTATTAAAAAATTAAAATACCAAAGCTCTCACTTGTATATGGTAAGGAATAGAATAGCTATTTGCTTAAAATCCGCTGACCACTTATCAGATAATAAGTGAAAACTCTCAAATCAAAAGTTACTTTGAAAAACAAATAATTGGTTTAATTGCCAAGCACAGTGTACAAGAAAACTTTGTATCAGGAATGGTTGAAATGAAGAAGTTTGGAAGCAGTTTTGTTTCTTAAGGATCTTGCAGGGAATTGGCTTCATTGCCATCTCTTCTCAATCGGTCTCTAGTTATATAACATAGCAAAATGCAGTATTATGCTGCATCCGGTCATATGATGGAACACGGTTTTTCTGGAGTGTGTAACATAGTGTCATGGCAAGTTGGTTTGTGACTTTAGAGTTATCAAAAAGTATCAGTATAGTTCTGGTTTGGAATACCATTTTATTTGCCATTTGATTATGCAAAGAAAAGTTCTTTAATTGAATTCTTCACCCAAAGATCTTGCAATTGCTTTATTTTCTCTTGACTGCAGATGCTAGAAAAATAATTAGATTAATAATATTTTATGTTTTGGAGAGAACTAAGAGAATTGTATTAATCATTTCCCACTCTCTGTTTCTCAGGTGCATTACACAGAGACATTAGAAATTCCGTTGGCATCAAATGCCCAAAATGTAGCCAGATACAGGCTTTATGCTGCGGTAGTTCACTCAGGGCGTAGTGTGGATGCTGGACATTATTACACCTTTACAAGGGATGCTGAAGATACATGGTTACGAATGGACGATGAGACTGTCTCCCCCAGTAACTCGGAGCAATTGAATTTGTTGCGACCACCAGAAACCCCTTATATGTTATTTTACTGTGGTTCAGGTGGAACTTTGCAACCTTCAGTGGGCTCACCTGAGCAGATCCCACTTTCAAACCTGAAACCAGGTTTGGCTCAGCTTGTCATGAGTGATAACGCAGCCTTCCTTCAAGAAGAGAGAAATCGAAAAGCACGGATGATCCAAAATAAAGTTTTAGACAGACGCTATCGTACTGATGATGATGATGACGATGACGATGATGAAAATAATCATCCAGGAAGCAGTTGTGGGGGGCAGGTAGCAATGAACCCACCTTCAAATAGGTTTGTTTACTAAGTGAATGTTTTGATCTGTGGAATATATTGAAATGAAGTGAATGGTTTTTTGTGCGTATTTGGAAAGTAATTTAAATGTTTTGGTTCTTGAAAATATGTCACAATTTTCTGAGTTTTTAGACTGTAGGCAACTTTTTGTGTTGCTTTTTGCAAAAGAGCTGTGAATAGAAAGTTCAATTTATGTCTGTGATCTTAAATGTGTTAGTTTTTAGTGCTGTTGAACATGAACAGCAATTCCTATAAACATAATTGTATATTTATTAATATTTGACGTTTTACTTCACATCATTTAATATTTTCATTGTATTTATATTGTGAGTGTTGCCTATGAAATGCTGTGTATTTTCTCTGAGATTGTTTCCAAATGAATGAGGAGTGAAAAATACTGTTCCTGCTCTTTATAGAAGTAGGTATTTGTGATACTACTTTTGTATTACTGGCTAATGTTGGGTGCAGCGGCCGTTGTTGTATATTGGTATTGTCCAATAGGATTTACAGTTTCAGAATTAAAGGTATAAAATCTTAAAAAATCATGTCATGTATTTTTTTAACATGTATGAAATGTAAGGTGAGTAAATAGTTCGTATAAGGAAAATTATATTTGAAACTCGCAAAATGTTCTCTTAACAAAGATTCTTGGAATAGGCTAACCTATGTAAGAACCTCCTCACCTCTTATTTTATTTAGTTTTATTTTATGTTTATTATTACAACATGCATTCATCACATTACAATAAAATCTTATGGACAAATCAGCTACAAAAAATTCATTACCTTCTAATTTCTAAAAAGACACATGTACCTCTTTTTTAACTGCTTCTTTTTTTCCCTTTTATTTTTGTTGTTATTATTATTTTCCATTGTGTAATCCCATCCACCCCATCCCCCTCCAGTTATCATCACTGTTGACATCAACTAATGTTTTACAGAAAAAAATGGAGATATCAAGTGTGCGAACCATAGGAACACATTGATGCTATTTGGAGTGATGGGAAAAGTATAGCCTTCGGTAAACATTGTGTATTTCCAGGGTATTGGCATTGTTTCATTAACGAGGAATACAGTTTGATATCTTCAATGAATATTACATGCAAAGGTAGTCATTTATTACAAATGCAAAGATTTAAAGTATTATCATCATCTTACCATTTCACTTGTTAACAGGTCCCTTCAAACTTCACATTTCTGTGATATAGAAAGAGCTATCACTTCAAATCCTTTTTCAGACCCAGACATTAAGGAAGCTGTGGTACCAGGTATCTTCACCAAAGCTTGAGAACTACCAAATTTCCAGTGCTTCCTGAACAGAAATCATTCTTTAATTTTTATCTAAACTAGTATGTCCATCAGGGGTACTTTTGCTAGTTTCCCATGTTCCAAACTGCTGGCACTATCCCCCTCAAAGAGTTATCAAAAACACAATATGAAATTTCTGGGAAAAGTTGTAGCATAGAAGCATCTTTAGAAAAAAAATGAAGTTTTGTGTAGCCAAGTGGTGAACATTAAAATTTAGTATTTATTATTAAACACTTAATATTTAGTTCCCACTACAATTTTTTTTTTTTATTTAGGGAGGAATTTTATTGAGATGTGTAAAATGTGTGAAAAATTATGTACTTTGTCACAATTACAATGAATAAAATCAGTATTACTACAGAAATAGAACATGAGAGTTAATGAGGCTGTAATTCCAGTATTACTACAAAGGGAGCAAGTTGTTTTTCTTTCTTCCTGTAAAGTATAGAGATTCTGAGTTGCAGTCGTTCAACCTACAGAAATTTCCTTCATTGTCTCATTCCTTGCACTGATCCAGAACATTTGTTTCTTTCTTTTCTCTTTTCTCTCCACTATTTAATATACAGACTCATTTCTTCAAAATTGTAGAAATTCTTCAACAGGCAGTCAGACATTTGCAAGTCCATTATTTCTTTTAAGAAAGTATATTTCATAGTTTTAATTTTGGTTTTCTTTTGAATACCTCCTTATAAGTTCAAGGACAGCCCTTAGTTTCTAGTCCTAACAGATATGAAGTCTCCAAATTAGAGTTGCAATTTCATGTTATTGGAAGATAAAGGATTTCCTTTACTTCTTTTCCACTGATCTTAATTTTTGGTCTGTTTATTGGTGTTTCTCAATATTTTTACCCATATACTCTTTTCATAACATCCATTTTAGTAAATAGAAATAATGCAAGTGATCTCTGCAGGGAAGAACAAGTATTTGCTCTCCCTTGCAATCAAATTGAGAGCACTGGAATGTGTTTTTCTCTCGCTGGATTGTGAAGACACTGCACCATTTGTCAAGTGTAAAAATGAAATGAGCTAGAGTGAAGGAGTGTAACAGTAGATGGCAAATCATTACAAAATCATAAAATTCTCAATTTTTGTTGAAGTGAGGCTTACACCCTTCTCTGACGAGGCCCCTGATTTCTAATAGTTTACATTCTAACTTGCAGAAGTTCTGAACTTGAGTATTTGATAGTTCAGCAAAACATTTTGCTTATATATGTGAGCATTTGAAACAATTACACAATGGATGTTTCCCAGATCATTGTGTTGGTATGGAGAGGGAGAGGAAAAAGTGGATAAAACTTTCATTGTATTAGTTTTGTATGATATGGTAGGTGGGACTCCTCAGATGTAATTGGAAATTGTTTATGGAAGGTGTATTATTACACTTTCTGTTTATCATACAAGCAATTCATTCTGTCACTAGACTAATTGATTTTAATATTTATGCAATTAAGATCTTTCATTAGCATAGGCTCAAGAAAACCAAAGGAATATTTGATAAGTTATTAATTAATTAAATTTCCTAATACAATAAATGAACAAAGTTGAACATTGCATGATGTGCATTGTCAGCATTTGTTTGAAGTTGTGGAAGAAACTTTTTGGGTCAGAGGAGATTAAATAAATTCTCACATCATAAAACCTCATTTTAGCAATATATTTTTTTTTATTAATTTTATGACAGTAATTGCCTAAGTATTGGATAATAATTTTCTGGATCAAATTTTTAATAAAACTACTTGTATTAACATGCTTTCAAATGCTTGGAAAATATTTATCTGCAACAACATGGACTACTCTACTTCAAAAGTTTAATCTATCCCAGGAATGTACTGTCAACTTAGTCACTTAAGGATTTATCATTAGATATGCTTTAAGAACATCTTATGATTCTTGGCAATTTTTTTTACAAGGAAGGACAATAGGAGCAACCTTCAGCTCAGTATTTTTGTGAGGGTATCTGGGAAAAAAAAAAATTTAAGTTCCAAATTTTTGTAAGTTTAGAAGAAAGGTGTAGAAAGCATTTGATACAATTAATGGGGAGGTTGTTTTATTAGTCTATTTACATACGATGTCAATAGTGAATTTGACCCATCTTGTAATAACAGTGGTGCAAGGTTCTCATTTAATAATATGTGATCACTTTTCTGGAATAATGTTGAAGCTAAAAAAAGGGGAAATTGAGTTTTTGAGCTGAATCAGTAAAAGAAAAATCTATTTTTGTATGTGAAATGAGTTTTTATCTCTTAAATTATACCAATGCTGCTTGGTGACTGATGAATTGCTATTTAATGAATGGAGATCATCATTTCATTAACTTGCAAGGCGATATTACTTATTATCTTTTAATAGGAAGCAAATTAAGTTGTGTTAAAAAAGAATAGAAAGAAAGAAAAAGTTTTTTGTGTTATGACATTCCGGAAAAGTGGCAATATGAGAGAGAAACTTGTGAAGTGTACTAAACCTTGTTTCATTTCCTTCCCTTACTTCAATGTACACCTCATTTCAGTTTCAGTTTTGCTGATTAACCAAATTTTTGATAAATATTTCAAATGCAGTCAAGCAGTTAAACATATACACTGAATAAGAAATTACCTGAGTACCAGAACTCTAAAATCTGAATGATTGGTTTCTTATTCAGGAAACAATTTTCTCCATTAATTCAGGAATGACAGTATTGACACATTCTTATTTTTATTCAGATTTCATTGACTTACTCATTTTTAGCTTGTTTTTAATGTGTCTTGCTCTTTCTGTTACTTTTAATTTGTTTTTACTTTCTTCTGGATGAATTAAAATTATGTGTATATCTTTACCCCTATAATATATCTTTGGATGAAAAATAGGTTGACAAGTTAGAAAAAATTAGCATGATGATAGTACCCATGGCAGAAGGGGATTCCCTAATTTGAACATATTTTTCTTATAGACAAAGCTTGTACTAAAACTTCAAGGCAAGAATAGCAGCTCCCACATCTGAGTAAAAAAAATATGTCAATTGCTCCCCAACCTGTTGTGTAGCTGTGTATCCCTTGCAAATTAAACAACTATTTGCAGCAAATGATGACTCCAAACAAAGGAAATAATTTCTTTGGAAAGAGAGTCTTTTTGTGCAAATTCTTGCAGTATTTTTCTAAATTGCCAACCTGTATTTGTGATACTAGTATTAAAAATAAGGGTAAGTCGAAGACAGCAATGTGATGGTAGTTTGTTTTCTCTCTCTCTCTCTCTCTCTCTCTCTCTCTCTCTCTCTCTCCTTTCTTTTTCCTTTTTTCTCTCCCCCCCCCCCTGTGAATGAGAGAAAAAAGGAATAAGTGAAGTTCCTTAAGTTCCTACTATAAACTCCAGTGGTCTCTAAATCAAAATCTATGGAGAATTTGAAGAGAAAATTGAATTAACTGATCTGATTTTCTAAACGTTTAATAAAGAAAATGTTATACCTAATATTTAAACTATACCTTATCACCACTTTGTTCAATAGTGAACAAGAAATTCTATTGTGAAGTCTGAATTGTCAAGAATTCTTTATTGCCTCTTAGTAAAATTAATTTGTCCTTAACATTATGATAGGATTTTCTTTGAAAATATCCAGCCCTAAATTTGAATTCGGTCAGTATTAGGTCAATGTTTTTTGGCATGGATTGAAATAAGAATTTTAAGGGGAACAAAACTTCTTAAAATATTCAGAGTCCACTGTGTTTCTTCTGATGCTAGCGTTATTGTTGTGTCATTAGAATTGAACTCATTTATTGTTGTGAATATATGTAGTACCTTCCACATATATCTTCATTGCATGAATATTTAAATAACATAAGGATATCTATGTGTTCATTTAAAAGAAATTGTGTTGCCAGAAACATGGCACTGAGATTTTGAACTTCAATTTCTTGCAATGAAGAATAATGTGTGGATGTCATCAGAGATCATGAAAACTCTTATCTCTTTAATGTTATAAAGTGTCAAGTATAACAATATTTGTGTTCTGCACTGAGGCTTTTGGATTCTTTCCTTATTTACTTTTTAGAAGTGTTCTGTTCCTTTTATATATGTAATATATACATTCTTACTAATGTATGTATTTTATGGAACAAATGTCATCATGCTCAATCTTGTAACTAATGAATTGGTGCATTGGAAATGTTATCTGTCAAATGTATTTTCTTGTAAGGATTACTTGATGGAAAATTCCATTTGAGTTGCAATAACAAGAAACACATTTAGAATTGTGTTAAATAATTGAGGATACCATACAGGGAAAATATTTTGCCACTGAAATTTCACAACTTATTTGCCACATACAATTATAAATTCTTCTTCAAACTAAAGAATTTGTTTGCTTAGCAGTAATATTATGTATTGACAAAAAGAGTTTTTCTTAAAAAGAGCAATGAAAAAATGTAATGAAAAATAACTTTAATGACTAACAGATGCTGTGAAATATGACATCAGAGGGAATAAGATATCCGAAAGAAATATTTTTAATGATGAATATAAACTTATCTTCAAATTGTATTAAGAGTTCTGTGAACATGCTCCATTTTGCATTGTCATTGTTATTTTATCATCATAATCACAAAAGTCTGCAGAAACATATTAATCGATGTCAACTCTTTCCTTTCATTCAGGGACATGAGTTAACAATGACACATCAAAATACCAGAATTCTTGTGATAACAATACATTTGCTTGTGTGTCTGTCTGCAGATGTCATTGGCAGCTCATGCTAGTTTCATGCGAGGAGGAAATCAGTCCATTTTAATTTCTGCTTTGAATGAAACATACAACAAATTAGATTACATGTTACATTACAGATTACGTAATAACATCATTTGCAACAGGATAAGAGATACAATCAGTTCAGTTTCCTCCTTCACCTAGACTTCTCTGAGGCCATGGCCCGAGATTATACTGTACGACAACCTCTTCCATTGTCCTGGTCCTGGGCACAGTGTGACATGACTCCTGGTCGTGGTGGAGAGGCCCAGAGACAAGTTCATATAGTTGAAAGAGATGTCTCTAGATGACAGTTTAAGGGAGGAGCTGATCCTTACAGACCAAAAAGGCTCTGTCAAAAACTGGTTTCTCTTCGGGAGTGCCGAGTGAGAAGGGCAATTACTACATGAGAGGAGGAAGAACTGAGAGTTCTTTCTGAAAGCAATTTTGCATCATTTTTGGATTGCTTAAATGCTCACGTAGTTTAAAACGTGATCAAAGACAATTTCATAATAGCTGTGTACTCAAGCATTAATACATTTTGCCTCAGACACAAAAACAAATAATTTACTTGGTAATTATGTTCAAAAGATGAAAATATGTCGAGAACTTTCCTCCCTCCTCTCGCCTGAGAAACTGTCACTTGAGATGTGCTTGTCTAAAGATAGTGAAATGACTATGAACCTCTCTGTTTAAGAACTCATTTTGATTTTCTGTAGGTAGAGGTATATATGAATATGAGGGACTGAACATTTGTAAGTTGTGTATCATAATAAACAGTACTTTGGTATACCCAACACTCATCTCACTTTCTTGAAAAGCGCATACAGTACTTCCCAAAACACTGATATTGTCCAGATTAGTTTTTTGCAACGATACCATGAAAGAGTGGTGAATTAGTTTGGAGGATGGAAAATGAACAATTCAATAATTATGTTGATACATTCCAAAAGTCTGAGAGCCAAGTCTTCATTTTATCTTTCAGTAACTTCGATGATTGCCTTTGAGAAAAAAATAAAATTAAACATTGATTTGCCAGATAGTAGTTGCTAATGTGTACACACAATTCAACTATTAAGGAAAGGAATGAAATTGTGATTTGGCTCACATTTGATTAGAAGGAAAACTTCAAGTATTTTTTTTCAACTTTACTTAAATTTCTACAATACAATTTTATACACATTTCTTATAGTATGTATGACTGAGTACAATTCAAGAAGTGTAAACCTAAAGAATGAGGTCACTGATGAACCTAACTAAAACTTCCCAAAAAATCAGAATAAACTCTAGGAAAGTGTGAAGGAGCATTAAAAGAAATTTTCATTCATGAGGTAATTATGCACTAAGTACGGGGTATTTTTTTTTTTCCTTTCCTCAGAAAGTAGTTGCAATTTTTTTAAATAAAATAATGTCCTGTTTTCAAGCAATTTCAAACATTCTGTTTATGATTTATCGTTAGAAAAAATTATTTTTTGCCTGCTAATCGATGTAAACCATTATTTATGTCATTAATCTTGGTAATGTAATCAATGATTGGATCTTAAATCATAGCTAGTGGAGAAAATTGTTACAATTGATTAAAGTTAACTTATATAACATTTATAATATACGTATGTTGATATATTGGTTTATTCAGACAGCAATCTCATAAAAATGACATAAGATTTGTTTGAGCATACTTTTATAATTTCATTTCAATTTCCACTCTAACATTTACATTGTGGAAATAGGTCATAATGTGTGACACACACAATGAAATACTTGAGAGAGCTTTAACTTCATTAACTCATATTGTCACTTCAGGAACTAAATGTTTTCACTTGTGAATAAAAGCTTAATTTACTCTAATGCCATGGCTTAATAAATTATTCAATTTAATGTTTTTGTTGTTGTTTTTTTAATTAAAAAATGTGAACAGTGTAATAAACACTTGTGCTTTAATTATTTTTTGATTGGTACTAGTGTCATAATAAAACATTTCATAAATTTCTTTGTTTAATTCCATGTCATTTGGTGTCTTTGTTATGATTATGAAGAATTACTAAAATTCACCTTAATAATAGATGCCTGTTTGTTTTACATTCCACTACTTCTAAATACCCATTTCCTCATTATCCTACTCATTGTAGAATTTATAAATAACAGAATGATTTTTTAAAATGTCCAATTACTTGTGTAATTTATTTTGATTAACTGTTGGAATCAAATGGTTGTTTCAGGTCAGGCCTTTCCATAAAATTCTGTACATTGTAATATTTTGTAATTTTGATTTTGTTCTTGGAGAGAAAAATATAAGAACATAATATTTTCCTTTCAGGAAAAGGGAAGGAGATAAAAATGAAATATTGTAGTAGAACAATAAATTGTGTCATTTCGTTGGACTAATATTCCCTTTTTTAAAATTAAATTAAGGATGCTTAAGTAAATGCAAAGAATGGTAAATAAAATGAAGTGTTAAAAAATGCTGCTAGAACAGACACGTTTCCATTTGTGTGTGCTTTGTTTTGAACATATGCAAAATCCCTGATTTAACCAGTCTGTTGTCATCATTATTAAATGTGTCTTTTGGCAAAATTAGGAAATTTGTGTATGGAATTTGCCAACCACATGATCTTTAATTTGTACCTAATATTTTTGTTAGGGAAATTGTACTGAAAATTCTGCTATTCAGTTAGATCTTGCATATTAACTTTGCTTAGCCCAATATTTGCAATTGTCTACCTAGACTGTAATGGTATCAAAATCGGTGTCCTCAAAAACTTATGGAATTTACCAGAGGGTTTCTGTTGAGGTAATTTTGTAAGTACTGACACTTTTCACATAATGTATTAAATCTTTTAAGTGTTTTATTAAGTGTATGATAGAAACATTTATTATGTTGATTAAGCTTTAGACTTTGGTACATTTGTAAGGACTTTATATATTTATCAAAGAGCCATAAATTCTATGTGGGGTGGTGCTGCTTTGTGTTCCTACTACTTTAATGAATATTTAACATAGTTTGGTAGAAACTTGTATTATAAAGTTATTTTCCTTCAAAAGATGCTGAACATTAATTTTGTCAATTAAATGTAAATAGAAAGCATGAAAGCCAGTTTCAAATACATTCCTCTCATGTAAGCACTGGCTCCTTGCAAAGAGACTGATATTGTCATATGCTCTGCTAATGTTAAGTAAGAATTTTATATTGTCTTCTGAAAGCTTTGATCTGTAGTCAGATAGTTATTTTATTACAGAAGCACGAGTTACCAGTTGACATTCCTAGTCACTTGTTTTTAGAAAAAATTGATATTTTTTAATAGTTGGTAGCTCATTTGCAGTGAGATACCTTCTTGCATTGACATGAGTAAGTAAATCATTATATTGTTATAAGACTATTTCAAAATGTTTGTCAATTTTTTTGACAAAACAAGTGGGCAGGGCTGTATCAAGATATTTTTGTAATGCTCTTGTTTGCAAAATATCTGCAAAATTACAGAAAATTATCAAATTTTATATGGCTATAGATCTCCTGATTTTGTAACCCTAAAAATTGTTTCTAATTTTTATAATTCATTGTAGATTATGTGTATTTTTGTAACTCCAGAGCTTTTTGTTTGTATACAATAATTTCTAATAGTCTTAATTATAATTGATGAAATTAATAAAATTATATTAATCCGACAACAGTGAATCAAGGTTTTGAATTTGTGTAATTACCTATACATTTTTTAATATGGAAAATAAATATGTTTTATTTATCAGTGAAAAGTATAATATTTTTGCAGTTTTGAATATTTTTTTATGCTGTTGTTAAAATCATTAAGTGAATAATTGAGGGGTTTTGTGCGAGAGGGTGTTTGGGTTTGTAGATCTTAAAATAATTGCTTCACTCTGATTAAATTCTTCCGGTGATTTTTGAGGAGGAGGTCATGAATTCTTTATCTTGCCCACATCCCTGCTACTTAGCGAACTTGCAAGCATTGCAATAAATTCCATATTAGAAACAAAAGTATTTACTTAAATTCACAACACTTCATTTGTTTTAATAATGATTTAATTGTCAGATTTTTGTGAATTTTGAAATTTTGTTAATGTCTGATTATTTCTGTGAACATAAATTGTAGTACAAATTATTTTCAATTTTAGGACAAAACATGTGTAGGCTGTTAAGGAATTAGTAATTCATTATTGAATGATTTATTTAAGGGAAACGTAATATTTTCTTTTTATTTGTAAATATACTGTTTTATGTGAAATGATATTTTAGAGAATGTATTGGTTTTACTCTAAGTCATAACAAAGTATTAACAATTTTTGTTTGTCAGAAAACTTTTAATGTCAAAAATAATTAAAGCAGCTCTGGACAACTTTCTGCTAACATGTAACATAGAGGAATGAGTTGTTAAGAGGAATAAGAGTTTTGTGTCATGTTACCTTCTACACTTGATACTTCATCTGTTACATTAATGCTCAAAATTGTTTGTGTTGTGCTTCCTAATTCAGTAATTGTTAATGTCATTGTCCATTTTTTGTTATAAAGCTTCTTCTGCCTAGCACATAAACTTCATTAAATGTGTTTCTTCTACTTGAAAGTACCAGTTTTGTAGTAAATGTGTGGGAAGTGTAAGAATAAAGGACAATGTATTGTGCATTAGTTTTCATTTGTTTATAACTCAACCTCAGTGTGTGTGTGTGTGTATATACACACACACACACACACACACACACATATATATATATATATATATATATATATATATATATATATATATATATATATATATATATCTTTATTTATTTATTTATTGAAATGTACCAACAATGTCTCGTCATAAACTATTACGAGATCGTGCCGTTTTAACTGACATCCTTCCCTTAGGACTTATATTCGTGACCCTTCTGAATTTATAGTAAAATTTTGGGCGCCAGGAACAGGTTACGATCATTGATAATTAAAACCAATGCTTCCACAGCTAATTTTAACGAATGGATAAATGTCCGGCTAGCTGGGTCAATGGGTCACGTAATGGATAATCGCTATCGCCTAGATAGCCGATTATTTGATCTGCCCACTATACAGTATGGCGAGGAATCTGAAAGGAAATAATTATATATCTCTAACTACTGAACAGTTGTAATTGACCAAATGAAAACCCTCTTTTCATTTCCAAAAGAAAAATTTAAGGATTTGACAATTGTTCTGCCTTTAGGTCATGACCTCGTTTTAAAAGAAAACCTTTGTACTGCGGTACTTATCTAACGTGATCTTGATCGACGGCGCCCCGCAGTATCTTCTCACTTGAATGCCGATAATCGCAAATCCAGCATCTCTTCTAATCTTGCGACGCTGTCGACGAATCCAGCCCTCACTGCCTAGAATATCTACCGGTTCTTACTTGATATTCACATTTCCTAGTTCTCCCCAACTACATGGTAAAACATTAATGTCCAAAACCGCAATATAAAAATCATTCAAAGTCCTAAGCGAATTTACTGCTGCACATCAATTTTCAGAGTCCGAAAACCATTGAGTCTCACGTCAAACTTACAAGTCCCACTCCCTTAATATTATACTCGCGAGCGATCTGTACCACTTGACGACCTCTATCAGAATGTCATTTACTCCCCCTTTTTCGCCCTCAACGCCTCGGTATCCGTCCTTCATTCTTATTTTTTTAAACAAAACGACAAAATTCGACAGTCTATTCTCAGGAGTTGACAGTCTATTCTCCCTTAGCCAATCCATTCATTTCTTACCAAATCAAGTAGCCACGCCCTCGATAGTCATTCCTTTCTAGACCAATCTCAAATTATCTTTTTTTAAATTTTTTTTATTTATTTATTCTTGCTTGGCCTGAGGCCCTCAGCAGCCGTGAACGACTGGTACAGTAGTTGATTTTATTTTATATAGTAAGTTTGCAAGATATTTTCTTTCATCGTGATTATTACATTTTCAGTAGCACTTTATATTGCACGGAAAGGCTAATCGCTTCCAGTCTGTTTAAGGAGGGTCAAAAAATTCTCTGGGTAATTTCCTTTTTAATCGTTTACGATGAGGGTTCTGTTTGCCAAGTTTGAAATGGATAGCTGAAGGTATTCGAGAAATTTGTTATAGTATTTTGCGGATAGAAAGGGAAAAATGTACAGTGATAGGTGTGATACCGAGTTCTTGATGGATTTGAGAGTTTGGGATGAACCAGGGTGCTTTTGTGATTATTCTTAGGAATTTATTTTGGAAAGTTTGGATTTTCTGAATATTTGTTTTGGATGCTGCGGCCCAGACAGGAGATGCATAACTTAATATAGGTCGTATCATTGTTTGGTAAAGATGAATGGCTGTGTGTAGTTGGAGTGGGGATGATTTTTGAGTAGGGGATATAATTGATGTGTTCGCTTGGTGGCTAGTGCTATTCTATGCATGATATTGGGTCTCCATGTGAGTCGTCTGTCGAGTAATACTCAAGGTATTTTGCCGTGGTGTTCGCAGGAATCCATGGTATGTTGTGGTTTTGATAGGTGAGTGTGGGTGGGTCAAGTGGTCTTCGAAGAGTGAATATTTTCCCTTGGCTCTTGCTTGCGTTTATCAGAATGTGCCATTTCTGTGCCCAATCGGAAAATATAGTGAGATGGTTTTGCAGATCCTCTATTGCTGTTTCTATGTCTCGTTTTGTGGAGTAGATTGCTGTGTCATCTGCAAAAGTGGCACTGGATGTTGATGGTGTGGTGGGTACGTCAGCTATGTAGATATTGAATAAGGTTGGAGAGAGGCTCGAACCCTGCGGAACTCCTGCTTTGATAGGGTATGGTGTTTGAGAGTGCACCAGGAAGTCGCACTGAAAAAGTGCGTTCACTAAGAAAATCTTCTATTATGCGTGCGAGATATTGGGGAGTGCCAATGCTCCGGAGTTTGAATATCAGTCCTGGGTGCCATACTGTATCAAAAGCTTTTGCGATGTCAAGGAATACTGCAACTGTATGCTTATGATCATGAAAACCTTCGATAATGTCCTCTGTCAATCGCAATATTTGGTGGTATGTTGAAAGCTGAGGTTGAAACCCAAACTGATGAGGTGGTATTATATTTAATGTGGTGAGATGATTATTTAGTCTGGTAAGGATGCATTTTTCAAGTAATTTTCCCATGGACGATAGCAGACTAATTGGGCGGTAGCTTCCTGGGTCATCATTTGGTTTTCCTGGTTTGGGAATGGGGATGATATGTGCGTATTTCCATGTATGGGGGAAGTATGACATTCTCAGGGCTGCATTAAATATTGCTGTGATGTGTACAATGACTTTTAGAGGAAGACGTTTGAGGTAAGTACGCTGAGATTTGGTCGAAACCGTTTGATACTTTGGGGGGTTGACAGAGAAATATATTTAATGATTTCTAACGGAGAAATGAATTTTGGACATTCTGGTACTTGTGATTGTTGGCCTTAAGTTTTCTACTGAGATGAAATTGTCATGTTCAGGATTGTTTGGTGGGGTGGGGTGTGAATGATGTAGCAAAGTATTTTCCCAACACTTCGCATTTTTCAGATGGTGAAGATACTGTACCCGATAAAGTGGTGAGGGGAGGTATTTTGATAGGCTTATTCAGGATACGCCGTGTTATGTTCCATAACGAGTGGTCTGTAGATTTTGCCGTTTGTGTTTGGAAGTGTAACTTCTGAGCATTAGTGATGGCTAAAAGTTTTCTCACAATTTGGTGAGTAGGTTCAGGTACGATTTTAGGAACGGAGATCTGTGTTTCTGCCAGTGATTTCTTATGTATCGTTTGTGATGAATCAATTTTTGTAGTATGGGTGGTATGGGTGCGAGTGGAGAGTTGGGTCTTGTTGATGGGGCAGTTAAATCTAATGTATCTAATATGGTGTGAGTAAGTACATTGATTGCTTGGTCTATTTCTTGTGTGGTTTTTAGTGTTGGTAGTGGAGGTAGGAGTTGTGTGACAAGGAGTTGATAATATGGCCAGTTCACTTTTTGGAGATTATAAGGGTGGGTGGGTCGTATTTCGCGGGGTGAAGTATCGAGAGTGATATGAGTGGGCGATGATCTGATTGAAGAGCTATGTGAGTTTCAACATGAATATTATAATTGATGTGTTTTTGAGACGCCGAAATCAAGAACGTCGGCCTGAATTGTTGGACAATAAGGGTAATAAGTTGGAGTTTCTGGTGCATGGATTGTCAAGTTAAGTCTTTGTATATCGTTCAGAAGAGATATTCCAGTCGGAGTATTCAATCTGCTGCCCCAAACTATATGTTTCGCGTTCCAGTCACCCACAATGAGGGTGGGTTCGTTTGGAGTAAGTAGTATGTCAATATCACCTGGCTTATATGGGATATTTGGTGGTTTGTAAATTGATATTATATTGAGTGTAGATTGTGTGTTCTGGTGTATGACTACTCTTATATTTTCGAAAGTATTGGTGTGGTTTATTGATTGAACGTGGTGTAATATATTATTTTAACAAATATCGCGACTCCTCCACTGCGTCTTTTTCTTGGGCGGTCATAGCGATGTAATTCATATCCTGGAATGTAAATCCTCATCGAGGGACTCAGGTGTGTTTCTTGAATGCAAGCTACATGAATTTTATTGCTATGTAGAAAGTGAGCTAGTGAGTGGATGTTAGGTCGTAATCCATTTGCATTCCATGATATTATGCGGAGTAGATGGTGTTGGGAACAATTATTAGACATTACTTTGTGGATAGTACGATGTCAAAGATTGAAGAATTGAGTGTGTGAGGGCTGGGAGAGTTTGATTTATTAGGTTAGTAAAGAAAGTGTTGTATTTGCTGAGAGATCAATTGCATGATTTGTGGTGGATAAGGATAAGTTCTGTGATAAGCAGGTTTTAAAAATCTGAGTATAATGGGCGTGAACTGGGCTGGTACGGATTTGGTATAGCTGATCGGTTGGAGTGCACTATACGCGGTTGTGGGGTCCGAGAGGAGGGGCCGTGGGGGGTAGGTGGGGTGTTGCAGTGGGAGTGCTGAGATTCATGAAATTATTTGTTGGATGTTGTAGGGTTTGATGTTGGGTAGGGTTATGGGTAGGAAGTGCTTTCCTGATTAGCATTTTTTGATATGATTCGCATTCGCGACTGGATGCACGATGAGCCTTTTCGCAATGTATACATTTTATCACATCGTTTGTACAATCGGGTGTGGAATGTAGGCCTGAACATTTGCCACAGCGTGGGGGATAACCACAGTTCTCTTTAGTGTGTCCGTAAGCCTGACATTGACGGCACTGTACTGGTCCTGGTCTATGACGACGTTCTTCTACGGATATTATTGCATTAAACAGACTTCTCAGATTGTAGATTCCCATTCCGGCACTGTTTTTTGAAAGGGTAACTGCGCACAAGGGCCACGGTTTCCGGTAAAGTCTGTCAGCCTTATGACTGTTATTACTGGATAGCTTTTGGTGACGAGTTCTTGTAGGATTTCGTCTTCCGTGTAAGAAATTGGTACATTTCTTAATACTACTGAAATTGTTGATCTTGTTGGATCCCGGTATGTATGATAAAATAGTCCTTTTGTTGATAAGGTTTTGCGTAGTGTGGTGTAGTCATCAATAGTGTTGACCTTAACTTCTGTATATGGTCCTCTGACTCTTGTGGTGAAATTTGAATGTTTGAGAAGGTCTTTTACTTTTTCTAGTAGTTCTGCATGCACTGGTGCATCATGAATAAGTATTGGTGGGATTTTTGATTCTCCTGTATGGGAGGAATCACTGGAAATTGTATTGGATGCATCGGGATTAGACGTAAGTGGTGAATATCTGTTGCCTGTTGGAATGTTATATATTGGCAAGTTGTCGGGAGAGGGAGGCTGGTTAGTTTGAGATAAGTTGCACTCAGGTGGCATATTTTGGGGCTGAATTCTTGGTCTCTTTAGCGAAGGCTCATGCATGCTACTTATCTGCATTGTTGGTTGTGAAAACTGCCGTTTGCGGTGTTATCTGCTGCGAGATATCTTGGTAGACTGGCTGGCTAGATGCGTAGAGCTGTTGCTGGTGGGTTCCCGGAAAATGCAGATGATGTGGCGTATATGTATAATAATTATTAAGCGACTCCATGGCTGATGATATCGCTTCTGGTAAAGAAGGGAATTCTGCGTTTGTTGCTGTTTCCATGATCAGGCGTTGAATGAACTGTTTTGCTTGTATGAGTCACTCCCTTCCACTGAATATATTATTGCACTGTTTGACGCCCACGAGGGCACGTCGCCGCAGGTGTGTCGATTGTTCCCCGCGGAAACTGTTTTTGAATAGCACTGATAAATAAAACTTTCACAGCACTGCACTATGAAGACCACAACTCTAGTCCATTGAATGGTCAGGTCATAAAACTTTTAATAGAATGAGTTAAATTAAGTAACACATATTCTTAAAGACGTGTGTTCGTAATCATTGGCCACCTGATTCATGTCAAATTATCTTATATATCTTTCTAGCCAGCGCCCCCACCTATTCAAGGCCTGAATGCAGTTTATTGACCTTGCCAACCACTACGCCGGCGTTGCTAAGGCTGTATATTGCCATTTGCAGACCCTTTTAACCCAACCCATTTACAGCAAATGCTATTGTCAAAATATTTAATATATTGGTATATCACTATATATATATATATATATATATATATATATATATATATATATATATATATATATATATGAGTGAATGTGGTTCTATTTTAGTTTGAAAATAAAGAATACTATTTCCAGAAAAACATTCTAGCATATCCTCATAACTGTACATAGGTGTCTACCATACCAGCATGAGAATGTCTAATGCAAAACTTCGAACTTGTAATAAAGAAATGCACCAGATTTTCGTGCAGAAACAACAACATAATATTTTTGTAATGGAAATGGACACGTGTTTAGAATTTCTCTTATAATTTGGATGTGTAACGTGGAATCTATTTGGGAGCATTTCTGACCCCAGCAACATTAAAATCAAATTACTTTCAACCAAAAAAAAAAAAACTTAAAGAAAGGAAGACATTACAACACATGTAAAACTGGGCATAAATAGCATATCTAAAAGGAGAAGTTCATGTGAATAATTTTCAGAGTGTCGCAAAACATTACTTGTACCTCGGGTCAGAAAAGACTCCAAAGGGTCAGAAAGGACACCTCAGGTCAGAAAAGAATTGTTTCCGTCCATTGGCCCCTTCGTCATTCTTCATAACATGTCAACATAATCAAAACACAATGAATTGCCCATAAATGTCTTCAAGTTAACAATTCTGTGGTCACAGAGAAAAAAAATTCTTAAGTCAAAATTCTTAGTTTGGAGAAAACAAGGGTTAGATTATTGAGCCAATGCTTTTTTCTACACTCAACAGTACTTCTCAACGCTTTTTTCTTGTTAAGGAGGCAACATTTGACTTAGGTCGTTTTACTAAAATAAAATATAGATATTTAACTTGTAGTTCCAGTACTTAACCCAATTTTGCCAAAAATTGACTCAAGAACTTTTACTCTGTGACCACAGAATTTTTTACACGTATGTTTCGATAAATACATTGATTTACAACAATTGAAGATGCGTCCACTTCTGAATTGCTGAGTTTCTAATCTTCATTGTTGCTAAGTTTTGGTAGTTTTTTTCCTGGCCATAAAATTTCTACAGTGCATATATGAGTATTTTCTTTCGTGATAGAATATTGTTGCCAATACATAGTTATAACTTGTTGAGTCATCTAAATATCCTTAGTAGTTGAGTAACCAAGTTCTGGAAAGCTCAGGTGCAAAAATCAAAATGGGGCCTCTCTCTGCAATAATTGTGAAATTAAGAGTTTTAAATCTGATTGGTATAATAATCTGGCTGGTGTAATGGAGAAAATATTCATAGAGTTCACTTTGTTTCATTTTTGGAATCGCCCGTTGGCCCACGGATGTCTTTATCAAGAGTCCCTTACGTCCAGAAACCGGTCCGATGCACCAGTTGCATCAGACTAGTTATGCTCCTCATCCTAAGATTGAACAATATATACAAAAGAAGAGAAATGAATTTATTATTTCATTCTTTTGTTGCTCTATATCAGAAAATAATTAATTATCAAGTTCATTTAGGGGTCGTCCATAAATTACATAACGCTTGTGGGGGGGAGGGGGTCTGAGGTAGCGTTACATAAAGGTAATGTGGGAATTAGTTAAGTGTTCAGTAACACTGATTTATTATTTTTTTCTTCAACATTTGCTGAAATAATTCCTTTTTTAAGTCCTGCTCTAAAACGTGAAAATATTCACTAATTAATTGGTTTTAAAAATATAAATAAACTAAAAGTTATTATTTGTAAATTGTTACAATAAATGGAAATATTTTTTCACCTTTTTTACTTTCCCGTATACGTACGTATACACGGTGTAATATACGTACTATAGGGAAAATTATGTAATGCTGCGGAAATCTGATTTCGAGATTTTAACGGAAATGCACGTTTTGGGGTCCCCTGATACCGAAAAAGTGGTTCTTTTCAAAACGTCCGTCTTTCTGTATGTCTGTCCGTCAGTGAACACCACTAGCGCCTAAACCATGCGTAAGTTTTTTTTTCCAAATTGAAGAAACTCGTGCCCTGGTTCGAATCGAAGCTTTGAAATTTTTGAAAAACATTCTTCAAAATTTGGGTGTACTTGACATGAAGCCTCCCGGACATTTTGAAAATTTTCTTAAAATCTCTTGTAAGAATAGAGTAAAATACACTCATTAAGGTGGCGTAGGTGCCATTTTCACGGTTAGCTCTAAATTTTCGGAAATTGCAAAAGTTTCAATTTTCTTCGGCCTCTTCCTACAACTACAAAATTAAAGATAGAGATTTTTCCTTCAAATAAAATGTGTTTTCAAAAGTGAGTTCTTTCATTAAGGTAATGTATATTTCTTGAAAATTTCAGTAGTATTGCGTGCAATATTTGCAATTTTAGAAAATTACAAAAACAAGATTTTCTCAAAAACGGCTCCTAACTTTTTTCTTTAAATTTTTGCTAGGGATAGGGCCTAATATATTCTATGAAATAAACGTAAATGAAATAACGTAAACGTCATATGGTAATTTGTTTTTGCAAAAATTTAATTTTTTGACTTGCCTCTCGCGTCAATAATATTTACATCAGCGACGATTTATTTTACATTATTATATTTACGATTACATGTGCTTTAAATAATGTCAAGTAAATTTGCTCGAGAACTCAGCCGTTCTCTGCGAAAACTAGCTCAAAATTCCGCATTTTCAGAAACGCTCAAACGCTATTTTCTCATAAATAACTCCATTTTTTTTCTTCGAATGGATAGTGCTAATTGCAGTATCGCTTATACGCAATTTTCTTAAAAAGTGCTCCAAATATTTCAAAGAAAATTGCCATTTAGGACGAGGTTTTACTGTTCTTTAATATTCTTAAAATAATATTTCCTTTGTACCATTAGGAAACCGAAAACTAGAATATGTCAAAAACTTAGGCAGCTGGCAAGAGTATATGGCAAGTATGAATAGCTAGCCAAGACCAAAGGAAATGTAAATCTAATACGCGAAAGTCTGTGCCATTCTGTAGCACTACTAGTTTTGATCTGGAGGTTGCCGAAGGAGGGGAGGGAGCTGTCAGCGAGCCAGAGCACGGACAAAGGGCGTAATAACTTCCTATTGAGTTGACGGAATTACGTAATACTTTAATAACATTATATATATACATACATACTGTAACTATAAATTGAACTCGATATCGAACCATTTTATATCAACAATCTGAATGGAAGCTTAGTGGGAAGAAAAAAATATTTCCACCATACATGAAAGACGACATTTAATCTGTTTCTCTTATAGCATGTGCTGGAAAAATTTCACCCCATGTCACACTTAAGGTTATTACGGTAGTGTTTTCACCAATATCACTGTTATTTGTAATTTCAGTGTTTGTATTAAATTATTGAATAAAAAACATCATAATCTTAAATTGTACATCAATTACCGTAGACTTAAAATCCTGGGATTTAAACGTACTAGGATATCTTCATCCTGGTACATGCAATTTTCATTAAAGTCCTGGTAAAAATACCAGGATCCTGGTACGTCTGGCAACACTGAGTGTAAGGTTAAAAAGTTAATCCAAGATTAAAATGTGTAGTTTAAAAATAAGCACCCAAGACAACTGCATGCTATCAAGGTTTAAGATCAATATACTATTTATATGAAATATGCATCAGTTTTAATATTCACAAATTATGCCGAGAAATAATAGGAAAGTACTTAATATGCTAGAAAGAAATGTAAATATTCAGTATTAATTTTAAAAATGTCCAAATATGCATTGTACATGAATTTCTCCAAAAAACTCCAAAATGATGCAAACATGCACGGAAAAAGTATGCATCTTTGAACGAGTTTTTCATGAAACATATATTTACAAAGTTAAAAATGTTTACGTAGCTTAAATAAACACATGCATGAGCGCAGAAATTCTGTCTCTAGCTTTCAGTGGCTAAGATGACGCTGAGAATCCCCACGTAAAATATTAATCAAAGAAGCCTAAATATTGTATTGACAATCTTCCAAGTGAGTGAAACACATTGAGCGAAACATGTTTTGTGTAAATTTTCAAGTAATTTCCTATGATTGAATTCCGCGCGTTTTTACAAGCTGGCCTTTGATTGCTTGGACGCTAAAATGCTTCTAGCGTCTGCCACTAGACTGCGACGAGCAATGACGCATGCGTAGACGGCGAGGTTCTCCCCTCCCCTCTTCCCCCCGGCCGTGGATTCTCGTGTCCCGAAAAGCTATAAAGCTATTTAGCAGACGGCCAGCATACGGCTGAGAAAAGACTTGAGCAGTTGCTCATTTGTGCACGAGAGCGCAGCACGCTTGAGGTTGTCAGAGAAATATTTTTCTTTCTCACTCTTGATTCTGTGCTTGATCATGGACACAAATAGTAGATATGGTGCTTACCTACTATCGTGCGATTTTTCTAACTCTGCCCCTCAAGCCCCTATGGCCACGATGAAATATCACAAGGCATTTCGCGTCTTTTCTCCGTCATGCCGCTAGAAGTAGCATGATCGCAAGCACTGCTTAATAATTAAGAAATGCGCACAAGTGTGCATGGAGTTTACAGTTCAGTCTTCGGAGCTGAGCTCCGTAATTGTTTTCTTGTTTTCCTTGCATGAAAGCACATGATACTTGGTACACTTTTCGTTGCACAGTTTGCACACGCATAGATCACTGGCGGTGTGATATGTAGTTGTCTTGCAGAGTTTATGGTGGAATCCATGCACCGCTAATCTGTTTACTACACTTCTCATTTCCTGGTTTGGTTTTGTCCAACTCCTGTCCAATCATGGCACTCGTGCAGTAGAAAAGTTCTTCCACCTCTTCTCTCTTCTGTTGTCTTTCCGCTAGCAGTTTGTTGTATGCTGTGGTAGATGGTAGCAGTAGATTATATCTTAGGTCCTCAATTAGGAAGGGCTCTCTGGTTAGTAGATACACGTATCTGGATGGTGTGTATTTGGATACGCCTAGTACTTTCTTCAGGTACAGTGCCTTGATGTTTTCTAGTACTTGTAGATCTCTTAGTTTCAGGTATTCTCCTATTATGTGGATTCCATATGTTAATATAGGTATTATCTTTGTTTTGAAAATTTTCATTGCCGTTTCTAGGGATATTTCTCGAATTTGTCTGATGTCTCTCATTGC
The DNA here is from genome assembly GCA_031308135.1 of Acheta domesticus. Taxonomy (NCBI): domain Eukaryota; kingdom Metazoa; phylum Arthropoda; class Insecta; order Orthoptera; family Gryllidae; genus Acheta; species Acheta domesticus. The sequence goes on from JAHLJT010002406.1 coordinate 181,379,774, forward strand.
AGCTATGGCGGCGATTGCTTTTGTTTTACATGCTTGTTGAAGGTGGTTCCTGATGTTTGCATGGTAATTCCTAAATATTTGTAGTCATTAACTACTTCGAGATTTTCGGATCCAATCTTAAGCTTTTCTTTCTCCGCTACCTTCCCCCTCTTCTGAAGATCATTAGTGCGCTTTTGCTGATGTTGATTTTCAGTCCGTTTTCCTCGGCCCATGTTGCGAGTTTGTTTAAGCTATTTTGTAGATCTTCGTGGTTTTTGGAGGATAAGGCACTGCTTAATACGGTAGCGATCATGCGATATCTGGTGGCACGATTGAGAACGTCGCGAAATACCGTGACATATTCCATCTGAAGACGGGCCTTGATGGACAAAGAAAAGTCGCAATATATAATTCTCAATTAATATCTAAGATGTTGAATTCGAACTTAAATATATTACATTTCATAAGTCACAAGTGATCTCATTGTCAATTACGCATGAGAACTAAAGCTGAGCTATTTCATAATTTGCTTTCAAGAAGTCTCCTGACATACATCTGTTTAAGTAGTGCAACATTTGTTTCAATACATAGATTCTAGAGAACAATGAGAATCATGACGTCTTCAGTTCGCGTTATTGTTGAGCATCCCCAAACGCGCGAGTCACTCTACGCCACTGTTAGCTATTACAAATTAACAATGACTTTCGCACAAATAGCGTAGGAAATACTTTGCACTAGAAAATAAAGCACTTTGCACTAGAAAATGGTCCGTTCTGAGATTTTTCCGAGGAAGGCAGGTTTCCGTCGTATCCAGGTTCCGCCTGGTTTTACAATGTATAACTGCAAACTAATAAATATAATGAGATGACTATAGTCATGGCCATTTGTGCCAATATGACTATAGTCAGGTGGTCATGCTATAGTGCGATTTTTCTTACTCTGCCCCCCAAGCCCCTATAGCCACGATGCAATATCACACGGTATTTCGCGTCTTTCTCCTTCGTACCGTTAGAAGTCGCATGATCGCAAGCACTGCTTGATATGGTAGCGATCATGCGATATCTGGCGCCACCACTGAGAACGTCGCGAAATACCGTGACATATTCCGTCGGGAAGACGGACCTTGAGGGGCAAAGTTAGAAAAATTGCGGTATATGTAAAAATCAATTGATTCCACAAAAAAAATCCGTTAATAGAGGTGAACTCTTAATGTAGTTGGCCGTTAATTTGAGCAGGTAGTTGCCACTGTAGTCATAAAACAACGAGAAGATCGCAAAGGATTCGCTAATATTATATTATAAGGAATCGCTACATCGCGCATCGACTCGAGAGATCACTTCCACCCCGGGTTACTCAACCTACCGCAGAAGTTCGTGTTTTTTTGCGTGTCGAAAGGACCTCCTTCGCCATCGCTACAGCAGGAAAATCTCGGCTGCAGCGTTGCCAGACGATCACATGCATATCCCAGTACCAACCTTCACAAATCCTGATACTTTCACTAATATTCCTGGTACCAATGACAATTTATTTAAATTCTGAAATTTTCATTTTATAACTACGATTTTTATAAATGAATCGATTTTGAGCTAAGTTTATCGAACTTCATACGATAAACTAAATGAAAGATTGTTGAACTATGTGGAATGGTCATATCCTTTTTTACTATAATATCTACTATAAATCGTGGTATTTTATAAAGACAACCTGGTTCAAGGTACGTTTATTAAAATCCTGGTAAAAATACCAAGATCATGGTACGTCTGGCAATACTGCTCGGCTGTTCAGTGGTTCAGGTTATACCCGATGAAACGCGCCATTCAAATTCGTAGAATAATCACTTCTCTCCATAGCTCGTCACACACAGTTTTAAACTGTTTTTGACGTAAATAAATAAATAAATATTGCAAGTGAGTGTATTTAGGGAAAATATTCTGACGTGTCAAGACATTTACAATACAGTTTCTGGTGCATTACAGAGCTTACCGTCGTGATCTGGGATCTAACGCCGCGGATTTTGTCCAGATTCAATTCCCGGAAATTTCAAGGAAAATTAAAAAAAAATCTTCTTTGAGAGGAGTAAACTACTCTTACAATATAAGTCCGATTATCATTAAAACCTGTGAACTTTCAAAACCTTCCAAAATTGTAAAGTCGAATCTCCCGCGCTTCCAATGCTGAAGTCTTTCGCGAGATAGCTGGAAGTTAGAAACAAATTGCAATACTAGTATATGAGTATTACTTATTCGTTACAAATAACCCGAGAAAGTATATGCGGTTGTAGCACCACTAATTTCGTAAGTAATGGGGCTAATAATATTTTTATCGAGTGCCCACCGAAGGCGATTGCACAGCCATCTATGGTCAATTGGACAAAATTTTAAATCGTACGGGGACGTTTAGCGCGATCTTTTGACAAGAATTTAAAAGCAATTCAGTACAGAAGATTTTTCAGAATATCTTCTGCAACCTTCATTCAATGACATGAGCTGCGATTCAGCTGTTCGATTTACTGCTATCGACGGCAAGTGCCAAGTGTTGGTTGTGCATCTGTATTGTCTATGCATGCATAAAATTCATCAAATGCCTGAAAATCCGGCGGAGAATCTCTACATCGTTGCCATGATAGGTATTATATTTAAATGTCTTACTTTTTTGTCATTGTAAATCTTGAGTTCGAGTTTCGTGTTTCCGAGGAATGAATCATCTTTCTAGATGGAACTTGCTGAACCTCTTAGCTCTATGTGTTTGTGTATGTAACGAAGTGCATTTTGATCTTTGTGTGGAACTTTTAAGTTCACATGAGTGCAGTTGCTATTAAATAGAGTTTTGAAAGGAGTGTGTCACATTTAGTGCATTGTTTTAATTCTTAACATCAATTGTGTACGTATTGTTCTATATCATTTTCATAATTCATGGTTTTGTATTTATTTATTATTTCTGACGATGATTGTCTGATTGAAGTTTCTGACGTTTTCAAAATACGTTTAATGAAAGAATTTAAGATATAAGTTGAAATAATGAAACCCAAACAGTGCAACATATTGTCAATGATGTGTAGCCTATCTCTTCTGAACTCTTGTGTACAGTGGTTGGTTAAAGTGAGGTTGGTTTTACTGTCATCTGTGAGAAGTGCAGAAGTCTTCAGTGACTAGGTGCAATAGCGTGGTATGGTGTTGTTGATTGAGACCTCTTGGTGTACTGTGTCTAGTGTAGACAACAGGAGAAAGTTATGTCAAGTTGATTATTATGAATGGGAAACATTCTCATTTCTTGAGTGATTTTTACTATGGGAATTTAATTTCACCTGCTGGAAATTGCTAGTGACTAGCGTTTGAGAAACTGACAACATTCGGTAACAAATAGAGCTACAGTGTCAGGGTGTTAAAATGCAATTATCAGAAAGTTGAGAGAAGAAATTCCATCATGTCTAATGAAAAGCAAGTATATTGGTTTCGTATTACATTCAGTGCAATATTCAATCTGAATATTCTTTTAAGTGTTACTGATTTTGCTAAACTTTTGTTTACATTACTATTGTGCTCTTGTGACACGTTGGGTTATTTGTTTCCTTTCTAGTCCATTTGAGAATCCCATGAAAGTGGTGTATCCACATGATGCCAATAATTTTATTTATCTGAAACAGAACGTTAAAATACCTACATACAAAACTGGAAATTTAAAGGTAATAATGATGTATATTATAAGTGAAATTTGAGACCTTTCCAGAGCAAAATTAATTTTCATATGATGCACTATACTCAACGTAATATCTTGATTTAATCCCGTTTAAATGCAAAATTTCGCTGAGTTGTAAAGAGAATAGAATGAGAAGAAGTAGGCACATTAAGGATATCAAATTACAGTTCTGGGTGATATGATTCTTGCTAGAGAATTTTTGTTAATTGTGTGTGTTACTTTACAGTATTATTTGGATCCACAGTGTGTTATACCAGCAAATAATAGAATTCTTGGTGCTGCTTTCAATGTATACTGGAGTCATCATTATCACGAAAAATTAGAGTACTCTGCAATGCCAACGGCTACAGGTAAGTATTTGAATTTTTTTTTTTTATTTTAAATATATTGTATTGCTATTCACTTTTTTATGTAGTATATTTTTTGAAATAGTACTATGTCAGTGGCAAGTTTGAAATGAGAGCAAATTTTTTTAAATTCATTTCTTACAATCATCAAATTTATTATGATTGGTTTCACTCAATAACAAATAGCGAAAAAATTTATTATTATTATAATTATTATGTTGGGTTTGATTTTACATGATATGATTATCTATTTGCGTTAATAAAAATCAGGAAAGTTGTATCCCATATTCAGTCCATTTCAAATTAGTTTTTAAATATGTTTTTTTACAATTTCTCATAAACTTGTAGTTGGGTAAATGAGTATTGTGTAAGTCTGCAGTTGAAGAGAAAAGTTCATTTATGAAATGATTTACAAGTAGTAAAAAATGTTTCCTTCATTGTTTTTAGTCATTGTTACTCCTATTAGCCTTTTGTTTATTCATATGTTCTTTTTGTACACAAGCTTGGTGGTTGCCCTAATTATCCTACCATTAGTTGAACAATCCTCCTGTTAACAATTGATTTCTTTGGAAATAGAGATAATGGGATATGGTTTGTAGATTTGGATATGGATTTGCCTGGGCAAACTGAATATTTTAATTTTCTCTGACCATATCCCGTGATCTCTATTTCCAATTTCTAATGCATGGTTGTGAATCTAGAATGGTTGATTAGCCTTTGCGATACATGAATAATTTTTGTGGAAAAGTGAAAAGGGAGCTGTAATACAATTTTGTCATCAGTCTGCTTCAAAATGAAAATTAGTTTTAATTGAAAGTTCTAAATGAAGAAAAATGAATTCCTGATTTAGGATGATGAAACTAATTTGATGGATCTTCAGAAGAGAAGCTCTGAAGAACATCAGTTCTTGAGAAGTGTGCTCATAAAGTAGAGGGATTCTATATTCTTATTGAATGAAGCCTATACCCAAAATGCCATTTATATAACCAAATGCCAATATAACATTAATTAAGTTTTTAGTTGAAGAATGAAAACAAGAAATTTAAAGTGTAATGCTGTTTTTGTAAACCTCACAACTGATAGAAATCTACACAATAAACGTCCTTTTAAATAACTTCGCAATGAAGTAATGTTGTTTGTAAAAGCTCATTGGAAATACTTTGTTTATATTATTAAATATTTATTTTCTCTTTTTTTTCTTCTTTTCTCTGATTTTTAATTAACTCTCAAAGAAAAATGACTCCATATTTACAAAAATTTTAAAATGCACAAATCAGGTTTCAATGGATTCCCAATCACTACGACATCTCAGGCAATGAATTGGCAGAGTGGCTAAAACAGCAACAAAATGGGGGCTGAGCCAAAAAAAATTATATCTCTTAATAATTCAATTTTTCAAGGCTGTGCAAGGTTTGAGGAAGGGAGGATGTTCTGAACTGGATGCATAGGACTACTAGTTCACTTAACATCCAGAAGCAACCCAACGATTTGTCACTATACAGATATGGGGAAGAATAGCATTGACATTTGGGGGAAGAATAAGAATGGTTATTGAAGATCCCTTTTTTTTTACATTTTCTTTGATTGCTTTATGTTTTGCAAAGTATTTAATGAAGTGGATTGTATTGAACATCCCTGCCTTAAATGTTATCACAGTGAAGCAAAATCCGTCTCAAACACAAAAATAGAGCCGAAAGCTCTTTCTCTTCTCCTCCTCCTCCCCCTTCGTCATCTCCTCCTCCTCCTTTATTACAGTATGATAAAGCAGTATGTTCACACACAAATTTTGTGCAAAGAGAATATCCACGGCTTGATCCGTGAATCGTATTATTAAGGGGCTGATTAATCTTTTCATAATGAAAACGATTAAATGTGAAATGAACAAAAATGTCATTGGCAGGACTAACCTACAACCTACAGATAATTGAATAAATAAATCAGGTGATTTAATGCCCTTGTACTGTGTGCCCTTGTATGTGTCCAACCCCCCCCCCCCCCCACTCGCACTCCCCTCTCTCAGTTGCCCACTCCCTGATGAATGGAAATCAATGTGAATTACTTAATGTTTCACTTTGTAAACAAAAAAAGTAAAATTTTTTCTTAATTAACTTTCCAATTAATATGTTTGATCCTATTAAAAATTAATTTAATTATTTCATGGTGTTTGTATTCCTTGGATCCCCTTCCCTGTCATTACACTGGATAATGGAGGCTCTGCTGTAAATGAAAGAAATGCTTCTCAGAAAGATTGTAGAAAAGGCAATAATAAAATTTCATGCATAGTTGGGAGGTGGGGTCCAAGAAAATAATGGTACCAGAAAGAAGAAAATTGAGGGGTTTGGATTTTAAGCAATGCGATGGTGTTTCTGTTTTATTTTGTAAATTCTCCTGTTTCTTCTTTTAGCTTATAAAGAAATGGTTAAATAATAATGCATTTTACGTATCTGAGAATCTGTTACAGTCAAATAATAAGGCATTCGCATTGCAATGACACTATCAATGCAATGCAAATGCCTTATTACGATTATGATAAGTGCAGATTAGATGCATTGAAATGATACTGCTCTGTTTTGCTTTCTTATATTTGGATGTTTAGCAGTGCTCCCTCAGTCCATTACAGTGTGGCTGAATAACTGTTAATGGTAATTCATGGTGAAGCCTGAATTACTATTAATGGTTCTTAATAGTAATTCAGGCTTTAGGGATGAGAATTGATACTGAGATTTACATTGATTTTTTATTGGGACATACAATACTTTCCAACAACCAGTTTTCAAAGCATTGAAATTTAGTTGCGTGTAAGTCATGAAACTTCATTATTGTTAAGGATAATGAATAATTCCATTTGTGAGGAGAGGTCTTAGCCAGGGTTTGATTCAAAAATAAAAACTGGATATAAAGATTTAGTGATAGATATGAGAAAATTACGGAACTAACTGTTGTGAAGAGGAAAGTAGTACATTGTTCATTACATCTTAAGAAACAAAGCAAAGTTGTATTTCTATTTCTTATAGGGGTCATCATCATTTAAATTTCTTTTACTGATTTTCTTTTCAATCTTTTTACTTGCCTCTTTTCTTCTGCCATGTTCTTAATGGGTTGTGAACAACCAACATTTTTCCTTTCCCAATTTTTAGCTTTCCCATTTTAGAGTCCCAATTTTTAGCTTCCTTAAGTCATTGTGAATCAGTAAAAGTTTATCTGCTCAAGTACTTTTGGCTTCTACAATAATTGCAGGATATCTCTCTTACTATGATCAGAGTTTATACAACCCTTGGTTTTGGACACTAGTGATTTTACTGCAATTATTTTTTAAATGTGGTGATGCCTTTACTTGATTGGAAAAACACTAATCATTATCTTTAAGAAAGAATTCTATTTGAATGGCATTCGAATTGGTCATTCTGTTATTTACTTGATCACAAAATTTTCAAAATTTATTATGTTTGGAAAAATATTGAAAATAACAAGAACAAAATTAAGAACTAAACAAAGTTTAATTTATAATTTAAATTTTACTGAAGAATGTCGTAGAGATTTCAGAGATTCACATTTCTTCAAATTTGTTGGTTGCCTCCCTAAGTGCAAAAAACAATAATTATGTTAATTAAATAAGAAATTACTTCCTTAAATTGAATGATGAAAACAAATTAAAGTGCATTTTTCTCTCCTAGGAAACAATAGCAGTTCACATCATACAAACATTCCAAGCAATGAAGAGTGTGGTATCAGGGATGTTTGGAGACATAATTTGGAAGAGGAATTCAAGACAATTCGTCAAGTTGTACAGAAATACCATTATGTTGCCATGGTACGATTTAAGCAGGAGTTCTTGAGTTATTTTGCTGTGTTGTTTTCTTAGGTTGTGAAGGATAATAGGTTTTGAAAATTCTATTACTATTTTAGGATACTGAGTTTCCTGGAGTTGTTGCAAGACCAATAGGGGAATTCAGAAGTACAGCGGATTATCAGTACCAGCTTTTGAGGTGTAATGTAGATCTGCTTCGGATCATTCAACTTGGTCTGACGTTCCTGGACGAAAATGGAAAAACTCCTGGAGGGTCGTATACAACATGGCAATTCAATTTCAAATTTAATCTATCGTGAGTATAATTTGTTTCTCTTATACTTATTAACAATTGCTCATTGCTTAATAAATTTACTTTGTGCTTTATTAGATATACATTCAGAATATGATTAGATTGATTTCTTTAGACTTAGATTTTACACTTGACTCTTTGCACTCAGAACATATTGGTGTTATAACTTTTCCTTTGGAAGACGTGTGGGATGACTGCAAAACCTTTGGCATCCAGTTTTAATGTGTTGCATATGATGATAGCTGTAGAAGTTGGAAGGTGTTTCTCAGATGACTTAACCAAATCAATGGTTCAGAACTCACCTGAAAGATCACTTGTACAATTAACGAGTTTTACAAATTAGTTTTTTGGTACTGTTGTTTTGTCATATTTATGTAGTACTTTCTCTAGTTAATAACAATACCCTCCTCCAAATTAAGCTAATTGGACTGGTTGACTTACAATATTTATTTGAAGATTCTCCAATGGCAAGTGTTTGGACGTTATGTACTTGGTTATTGACCTCTGCCTTTAGATTGAACAAAGGAAGCCAGTTAAATTAAGAAAATTAAATCTTCATAAATCTAATGTTTGCATAATATTTTAAGTATTGAATTTTGATTTAAAAATTCCATCAATAAAAAATTGAAAACTTAATCAGTTTACCTGGGAATTTTGAGGCCTCAACTTTTGCTGCCCTGATTTTCCATCTATATTCAGTTAAGTAATAGGTAATGAGTGCATTCAACCTGAAGTAATAAAAAAATCACCCTAAAGATGATTGACCCTTGATTAATTTTTTTAATGTTATTTCGTAAAATTTGGATTGAAAAACACTGACCACCGAAGCCGGATCACCCCTACATCTACGATAATAAAAGTCCAGTAAGCGAGTCATCTGACAAAAATTTTTGAAGAAAGGAGAGATTGAATAGCTAAAATCCATAGGCCATTGATTGAAATATATGACAGGAGTAGACATTGTCCACCATTTTGCCACAGCATATTAAGTTGGCTGCTAGACTTCTTGTCCACAATGCCCAGTATTGCGTCAATTGTCCCCTCTTCAGGGATACCCTCCAAGCAAATGAATATGTGCAGAATCTCAAAGGGCATTTGGGTTGTTGTAAGTAGATATATGATTTCAATGCCTTATCAAATAGCCAAATGTGCATGATGCATGGGCAAAATATGCACAGTGAAATTTTAGTTGATTGTTTTCTTGTTTTGATGTAGTGAAGAATTAAGAATTTTTCTAAATGTTCTAGACAATCTATACACTACTCTTTTCAAGATGTAATTCATTGTTGTGTATATAGACTGTTTGCCAGATAAATGAATAAAATAAATGAATTTCCTGCTGTCAAATTCATCCTTGTGTCAGAAAAAAAAATGACAGAAAATGAACTTTCCACATCAAATTGCAACTTGATTTACTAGCTCTCTGCGGATGGCACCATCAATATCAACCATCTAATGATAAATCTTAGCATCATGAGGAAAAAGAAGGTTATTACTGTGTTTTAAGATTGTAGGGAGATCATTGCTAAACAAGTTGAAAAATTTAGGTTACAAAAGTTTAACATTAAGTTACAAATAATGTTTACTATTATTTGTAATGTTGTTAAAATAAATGTTAAGTAGACACTACATGATGCACTCGCCCATGTTTTCTTTAGTCTGCAATAGAATTTGAAAAAGAGCTATTCGTTTCAACATTGCAATGTGCAAATTCACTGTGTACCTGAAAGGTGCAATATTTGATATTCACGTCATCTGGTTTAATGTCACCAGATGCAAGTCTGTCATCCACATCTACAACAGAATGTCACATGTATGTTGAATGTCTCATTGAAGGCCGTAAATTATTTATCATCTACTTCTGTATGGAAGATTCAGAAAGCTGTGTAGCAAGTTTCAGAAAGCTGTAAAAAGCAAAAATGCCTGTCGGAATTGTCAAAATCTCTATTGATATCAGAACCATCATCTCAATCAAGTTACGATGATCCATTTTGCATTGTACAGGCTAAAGAGACATGGAAATAAAATTAATTGGAATGCCTTTTCAGAGGACCGTTGGTACATAAAATTATTGTTTCTTGTGCTTTTCAAATACTAATTAATGTTCCTTCCGAAGTTTGTATTAATTTTTGTCGTGATGCACATTTTTATACCAAAAGGAATTCGCAGTTGTGGTACACACTAGAGCTCTGCAATCAGGCGAAAACAACCGCTCGAGACTCTCGGGCTCCGCGCCGACGCTCGGCGAAGGGTGGGGGACCTTGCTTGGGGGGGGGGGGAAGAGATAGCTCTTTAACGGACATTTCGACCGGCCGCCTTGCGGCTCCCGCCGAGACGCGGGAGTCGCCGAGCGCCCGGGCGCTCGAGCGCTCGAGCGCTCGGCCGCTCGACCAAGCGCCGGACAGCACAGTAGCTTCGCCCCTCAATGCATGTACGGGATATAAAGTCGCCGCATGTAGTGATCGCAACACTTTCAATTCATTGTAATCGAAAGAAAATACAATTTCAATTAAACGATTAATTTGTTGAAAAGTAACAATTTATCAATTGACTGGAAATAATTTTATAGAGACAAACAATACATTTTTTGAAAGAATTAAGACAAACAAAGACTCTGAAAATAAATTTTTATTTTTTTTCTATATTTATAGTGCTTGAGGGAAGATAATTCGTTGCGTACCAATTGTAATGTCATTAAGTTTATTACAAACCCGAATATAAGGCATATTTATTAAATACAATGAATATTTGGTCATAATTTCACGAGTATATAAGAAAAAAGCATATGATAAACAAAAATGAGGTGGCTACTATTTTCCTTGCATCAAAACGTCTTGTCGTCATTGGGCGTAGTAATTTATTGTGAAATAGTTTATGTAAGCCGCCATGGCCTCTGTATTTGTCGACTCAGTCGGCGGCCAAACAACAGCGGTCACGGCACATCAGCCTATTCAACTCAGTAATTCAAAATACATTATTTACTATTATATACACACGTTTAACATTATTTTAAATTCTGATTCTGAAGCGATAACAAAGGTCGTGCGAGGTGACTCGGTGGCTCCCACGCAGCGCGCCATCGCCTTTGCGACGAAATTTCCAGGAAAGGACAGGAGCAGTTGAAAGAGAAGGGTCGAGATATGTGCACAAAGCTTTCCTCGAAAGATATTGAGAAGCTCGCAAGATTATAAATAAAACTAAAAGTACAATGAGCTCAAAACAATGCTGAGGTGACTGAGGCACCCCGCACGCCTACTGCCGGGTTAAGAAACTAAGACCTGCGTTTCAGATGCCTGAAAATTACAACACCAACAACAAAAATATTTGGAAAAAGACGGCAGAAATACAAAATTGGAAGGGAAAGGTACTAATATATTTCATTGCACTTGCATCTAAATGTAGCAGAGCATTTGTATTTACACCATATAAAATGAAGGAAAATTAATGCTTTTATGTTCATTAGAATAAAATAGGCAATTTTCAAAGCATCCGATACCTAGTCATTACAAAGAACGGAATTCTAAAACTTTTGAGTGCCTTTTCTTTGAAGTCACAGGCAGAACTGCAATAGATCCACTTGAGGTTCTCCGGTGCGTCCGAGGAGTCGATTTTTAAAGCTTTTTATTCTTTTTTATATTAAAATTTATTATTTGAAAATTAATATAAAAATTCGTCTATATTTTAAATTTTGAAAAAACGAAATTATTGGTCATTTATTTTAAAAACCATTCAATACTCCTTCCTTTTCCTCAAACTTGGCATTAGATATTTACTCCGACGTGTCGGCCGATTGTTATGTGGCGCAGTTCGCTTGAACGGGGTCCGCCGGTTGTCGAGTCTCGGCCGTTTGTCGAGACCGGCCGAGTCTCCGTCGGTCGCCGGCTCCCGGGAGTCCGCAACCGGCTGCGGACAGTCGAGCGCGTGGTCTCGAGAGAAGAGAGGCGAGCGAGCGCTGGTCGGCAAAAATCGCGGAGAATGCAGACCTCTAGTACACACTTAATTCAAAAACTGTTATTAATTGAAAATTTGTATCATTTCAGAGTATTTTCATACCAGGTAGAGAAATAATAATTAGTGTTATTATTAAGTAAGCAAAGCAATGAAAGTATTCTGGTAAGGTGGATAAAGTATACAAACTCATTTTTTTGTTAAAATCTTAATTCATGGAATATTCAAATCACAGTATGTTATTATTTATATCAAATTACAGTAATATTATTCTTAAAATTTTGTTTTTCATTATTTACCTTTTGTAATAAACATAAAACAGAAGAACTACAAAAAATAATAAAACAAAACCTAATTTTAACAAAATAAAAAAGAAACAATTAAATTACCATTTTTTTATCCTGAGCTGTTGAGTGCAAATTACAAGATAAAAGGTTGCAGTTTTGGGAAACCATAGAGAATTTGTTTTTATCTCTTTTTATGATGTGTCAAAACATGAGATTTTCTTAAAAAATGAAATAATAAAGTAATTTTTTTCCCCTACTTTTCCTTTCTTTTTTGTTGATTGTAAGGGTCGAAATTGGATATAAATGTCTGAAAAAATTCTTGAAACATCTTTATAAACTATAGAAAATTGCATGGATAATTAAAGTCAGTATTCATGTGTTTAAAAAAATGTTAACTTGTATAAGAAGCTTAAAAACGTTTTTTTTTCATTTGTATGAAGTACTTGGTAAATGGATTTAATTCCGGTGAAAAACTTTTGTTTTACACTTCAATTACAATTTTCAACATAAAAAAACGTGTATCCTCTGGGGGTAGTTTTTGTTATCCTATTCTGCTATTCCCCCTTGGGCATTGAATTTATATTTAGCTTTCATTTGATGCTACCTAAAAACCTTCCCCACTGGGTCTCCAGATTTTCTGCATGTCATGCTCTTATTTGTGATCTCTGATTCTTTAATATATCTTTCATAAAATGTATTCGAAATTTGCATTGTTTAATGATCGAGTTGTGAACCGCGACATCATACTTATCTGTTTTGCGAGGAATGCATGGCTGATTGGCAAACTTCCAAGTTTGAGAAGTTTTTGCTATAAAAATATTTTTTTTGTCACTCTGTCTTTGTAGTTGTATGTAGAATGCATACTTCTATCAGTATGATTTTTTTTTTTTATTTCTATCTCTTGCAACATGCAGATTCACACTCACCTGGCACATTTTCACATTGCATTTCACTTACTGTAATGACAATACAATGCCATACCATAATAAAACAGTGCCACTCAATTGAGATTCTCTCTTTATCAGCCCAATGATTGGTGAATTGCTAGGCAAATTCACCATGGATGCCAATAATATGTCCACGTACATAATTAGTTAATACATTATATTGAATAATTCAAATAAAAATATTTTAAAAAATGTATTCACAGGGGAGTCCAGGACCTTCTGTTGGATACACCACTGCCGCAAACACCTTTTTTCTGTCATTTCAGTGGACAGAGCAATGTTTGAGCACTTAGCAGGCCCCCTCATGAGACTTTGTAGCACTTTGTAGTTTATCCCATGAAATGTGTCTTACTGGCACCCATTCTCTCACTAAGCTTCTTTGTTACTATCTGCACATAGTTCCATTACCTCAGGCTGTAAAGGGAAAAGCAGTTGGCTGAAAGACACTGTTCTGGGGATTTTAATCGGAGAGGGTACCATGTATACCGTCGATGTTAAATTTGATATTATATATGTTCCTTTTCTAGAAAATGGTTACCTAAAAAATAATGATATTGTGCGTACTTAGAGATATGGCCATTGTTGTTATTTTGATATTCATTATATCAATTATAACGTTTGCACTGATTTTTCAGCATTTTTGAACAAATCTTATTATTATATATTTTATATTATTGAAGAATGTTTATATAAAAACGTCAATTTATTACCGATACTATAATGAAAGGATCCTGTAAATTTTCATAAATTGAGAGCGAGAGTTTGAGATAAAAGGAACATTGAATTTAATTGAATTGCCTTATTTTACTTGGCGAGACTCAGGCCATGAGGCATTAATTACATTACATTATTACATTATTAATTACGTTAATTACAAAATAAGTACATTTTTGGTAAACAGCATTTGAAAAAGTCTGTACTTGCCTCGGCTCTTCTAGAACATTCTTGCACCATATTCAGGATTATCTTTTTCAGCAGAAAAGACCAATGCTACCAATGTGTGAACAATAGTATGTTTCAGAAACTCATTATCAACCCAACATATGTTCCAAATTACGAAAAACTAGCCATACTTGTAGGCAGTGTCAGAAAAGGGGGTGGGGCTCTTACGCACTAGGACATTAAAAACAGTTAAAGGGAATTAGAAGAAAAATGTTGATATATTTGGAAACGGCAAGATTTGAACTATTTATTGAGCCATAAAAAAATAGATAATTAGACCACTTCATGGCACTCTCTCCCTTTAAAATGTACAGCTGAAATATAAAAGAGGTAACAATAACATCTGTTGATTGTCCAAATCTACAAATTTGTTATTTATGCGTTGTACACATTAATTTTAAGGTTAACACAATTTATGCACAAGGTTTTACAGAGTACTTAATATTATAGGTAAAAGTCTAACTATGCAATAACATATAGAAATGTGTATAAACATGCATTTTGCATATATTTCTCCAATAAATCACTGGAAACATACAAGTCCCCGACAGCAATAAGACAACAATAAGTCCCTGCAAACATACAAGGAAAAAGTAAATTTTTCAAATGAGTGTGCCATTAAGTTTGTATACAAAACTTGAGAGCTTTAGAACTCTTAATTCAAGATTTCCCAAACTTTCTTTCATCCATTCATTCTAAAGAATTTTTTGGCTCCATTGAACCCCTTACATTATTCTCAATAATATGCATAGCGTTCATAATCATGCATAGCACAAAGAATTGCATGTAATTGTCTTAAAGATAACAATTTCGTACACCAATATTTGGTAATTATCTAGTTTTTCAATAGTAGAAAATGCTTTTGCCTCTGAAAAGCTGAATTTCTAATTTGCAAAAAGTTGTTGTGCAATGGTTACAAAATGTTTAGTGATTTTAACTCATCCTAACATTTCTCCGCGGAGTAGTTTCTCTGCGGGGAGTAGTTTCTTCCACAATAAGAGAATTGTAAATACGAAGTTATAAATTGTTGGGTATACTAAATATCCTAAACAATTTAGTAGCTAGGTTCTTGGATGCATGTGCAAAAAGTCAAAATTGCCCTAACTGCAAAAAATTAAGTTTTAAATCTAATTGCTATAAAAATATGACAAATGCAATGGAGAAAATAAGCATGGAATGCAATTGTTATATACTTTGCCGATATCTGTCTCTGAGGATTCTTATTACAGTGTCCTTAACTCCTTTGGTGAAGCAGTGTGGTTGCAACAGCCTATCTATGCCCTTAATCCTGAGGATGAATGACAGTTACGAAAGAACAGAAGTGAATTCATAATATATTAGAATGTTTAGTTTCTTTGTATCAAAAAACAATTATTTGTCAAGTTCATTAATATTTTATATAATCAATGGGACTCTGATTATACCTATTTGCCAATTCATATTTTGCCCCAGCTCCCAATTGATGTCTTGACCATCATTGATCCCCTTCAAAATTTCATCTACCCCTCGGGGTCCATACCAATCCCAATGGGAACCTCTGTCTTCAATGCAAACCTGCTTTGGCATGGAAATCCTGTCATCAGTTACTTGCCTTCTACAGACATGGACAAATCATTAACAAAATGGTATTTAGTAGAAAAATATCTTTATTGTCTCGAAACAGAACTGAAGTAGAGAATTGAAGAAACTACAAACTTTATTAATACTTGATGTGAGCATCTTTACCATGAAGTGAAGCATTAATTCGTCCAGGCATGCCTTGAATATATGAAAAATGCCTTTACATAGTTCAGCAATTTCATCATATTCATTCCAAATGGTAATGAGTACTCCACGAGTTGTTCCCTTGTTGGATGTTTTGCTTTCACTTTCTTATTAGGAGCATCCACAGTGATTATATTATATTCATATGCAGGGTGTTTCATGGCTAGTTGAGCACACGAATATCA
Organism: Acheta domesticus; assembly: GCA_031308135.1. NCBI lineage: Eukaryota > Metazoa > Arthropoda > Insecta > Orthoptera > Gryllidae > Acheta > Acheta domesticus. Next base: position 181,395,969 of record JAHLJT010002406.1, read on the forward strand.
CTGGAATCCAATTCCTCTTCAGTTTTTGATTGGTGGCGAGCACCATCTTGCATGAACATTTCATCCTCAGTTGGAAACCATTGCTCATTGCTGGATCAAGACATCACTGATGACCTCTTTATTTTGTTGACAATTCGTACTGCCTTTTACTATACGAGTTTTTCCCAGCCCATATATTGAAATAAACCCACAAATCATTACTGTGGTGGAAAACTTCACTAGTTGCATCACATTCTTTCTTGATGGCTTCCCTGGACGTCTTCTAACATATTTGGGGCTGTCCTCCAAAGCACAGATGATGGTTTGATCGCTGAATACAACCTGATGCAAATTTACTAAATAATATTTTATTTATCTGCACATTAAAACAGTAGCCGCACATCCTTATTTCTGTCACAAATGTTCTAAAATTGGGGAAGAATTAAATTTCATTTCGTTTCTGCCATTTTTTCTTTTCTTAAAAATGTTGCTTCATCAATGGACCTTTAGAATATTTTTGGATATTTTGAAAGCCTTTGATGTTATTGATAACATCTTGGTCTCAAAATAACTTTCATATAGAATTCATGGTATTGTCCTATATTGAATAACCCTGTACCTTAAACATTGATCTCAAAGAGTAGAGATATCAAATTGGCATGATAGTACATTATTTATTTATCTTTCCAATTTTTTGCTAATTGAGAATGGAGTCCCACAAGGTTTCATCTTCAGTCCTAATCTTTTTCTTTTATATATAAATGATATGCCCTTGTCCATTAAAAATGGAAGAACAGTTCTGTTTGCTGATGACACAAATGTCCAAAAAAAAGAAACAATAAATAGTAAGATTTCAGAAGTTTCAAATTTATTTCATAATGGCAAATTAATAGTTAACAAAAGAAAAACGATTTCAATGCATTTTTGCATTCTGTGATCGCATGCTGCAAAAAGGCGATCGCATGAAAATGAACAATATGCAATTAGCTGATGTTAAGGTAACAAAATTGCTGGACACTTTGAAATTTTGTTGAATCTGTTAGTTCAGTCAAACCTGAAAGGGAATATACATATACGGTAAAACCTCTCTTTTACACTATTGCAGGAAATTGCAGGAAAGTGTAAATTATGTAGTGAGGGGAAAAACCCTTTTACACATGTAATAAAATACTGAAAATTTACAATCCACTTTTATTAAATATTTAAATATTTAATAAAACAAGAAGGCAAACTACTATCACCATCATTAACATCACCAAGTCACTCTCACTGTTGCTTTCTTCCTGAACTGATCAAACTTTCTACCAACACTGTTTGCACAGTTGCAAGTTCATCATCATAAAGGAGGAAGTCTTTAACTTCATAATCTATTTTTAATTTCTTCCATGGAGAAATAAGATCACTATCTTTTCTTTTTCACTTCTTCCTTGTGGGTTTGGAAGAAGCCAGCTTTTCTGAAGCTGTTGCTTATGGTAGATTGACACGCGTCCTTCCATGCCTTTGCAATATAATGCAGTGCATTCAGGAGTGATATTTTGAGTGTTATTGCCTTCCCTGACTCCATCAAACCTAATAATTTCTGTCCAACATTTTTTCTGAAGGAAGTCTTGAAAGCATAGATTATTCCTAAATCCATTGGCTGTAACTTGCTTGCGCAGTTTGTGGGCAATTCTGATATTTCTCAAGTTGATTTGCTTTGGATGTGCAGAGCACTGATCAACATATATAAGAATTCTTTTGTTCTGCGCTCCCATCTTCGCATCAAGTGCATACATTTGCCTCTCAAGAAAGTTGGAAGTCATCCAAACCTTTTTATTAGCCTTGTATTTTGTGGGCAATGTTTTCCACCTTCTTGAAGCATCGAGGTTTCTTGGGCTTTCCTATGAAAAATGGGCGAAGCTCTTCAGATTCGCTACCAACATTACAGAAAGTCTAAGTTTACAGTTTTTGTCTTCATGGAAATTCTTGCCTTTAAACGTGAAAGTTTTGTTCGAAAGAACATAAAAAGAAAAATAGTCCAGTTTCATCTATGTTGAAAATACCCTTCTCCACCATGAATGAACTAACTGCAAGCAAGACCAGTAGCTGATGAGCTAAATCTCGTTGCAAGAGAGAACATTGCGAGAGAAAGCAAAAATATCATGAAACTAGTGGTGCTGAAACAGCATGTACTTTCTCGCCATTAGTAATGGTTATGTAATACTATTTATACCACAATTTCTCTGTATTAACACATCTAAGACATTTTTTGTAAATCTAATTTGAAATCTTGGAACATTTGGTGCGAAAATTAAAGTTTTAAGCAACAGATTTTTTTTTATTCTTTCAAATTCTGTAAGTCATGCAGCTCGTTGTTTGTATTTTGCAAATGTACATTCCCACCTGAGATATAGAGTAATATACTGGGGAAGCTCATCCTATAGAACCCAGGGCACCCTATTTTTCGCTTCATTTTGCGTGAAATAGAGGCAATTTTTGATTTTGTTTAAACATTTTTTTCTCAAAAATGGCCCTATCATTTTAAATGAAATTTTGTTGTTGGATCGTCTGAATTTTAAGAAGGGTGCAGATCGTTTTAAAGAAGGGTGCAGGTCTTATTTTGGTTGAAATTCCTGATTTTTCGAAAATTGAAAAAATTCAAAATTTTTTCAGCTTCTTCATACAACTACAATTATGAAGATACAGTTTTTTTCCTTAGTGAAAAGTGTTAATCAAAAACAGATCTTCAAACAAGGTCAGGATGAATTTTTTGAAAATATGAATATTTTTTGCGTAATATGGCTCTAAACAAAATTGCCTGCTTCGTATTTACTGCGCTTCAGAGGTGTTTGGAAGCTGTTGCTATTCTTGTAAAAGAAAGTAAATTGAATTAAGGTAATAAATTTAACTTAGAATTAAGAAATTACTTTTTTTTCCAAGAAATTTTGATCGCTGATTATGATATATTTCATTTCTGAAAGTTAGAAATGACTGCTGTTCTTGGCCATCAAAATAAACGCAGGTATCCACCTTGGGTGCTTCCTTTGAATTGGTTAGGTTTGGATATTAGCATTATTTCTAATACTTTACATGAAAGAAAACTTAAAAATTTAGTACCATTAATTTTTATGAACATTTTAACTTTATATTACTACATACGCTGACTTGGGAACAATGCAGTGATATATATTTCAGAAGTTCATTGTTGAATGGTAACAATACAAGATAATGAAATGTGAAATTCTTTTGAATTCTTCTCTTTGTTGAATGTTGACATGCAGTCATGAGGCTTTGTTTTATTTATTTATATTTTTTATTTAATGTCAAAAACAGAAAAATTGAGTGTGACATACAATGGGCAGAAATTTATTTATGAACGTTTTCATATATTCTGGTATCCCCACCCTAACCCATTTACGTGTTGAATTCTGAATACAGATGGAAATTAAACGTTTTTTCTTCGATTAGTAAAGACAATTTGGGGAAATTTTCTTAGGTGTGAAAACGTGTAGAGCATTTAGCATTACATGTTCAGACAAGATGTAACGTAAAATTGCTAAAAATCTCTTCAAATATTCTTGTGAATACACTGCATACCTACCTTATAGTATGAATTCAATGTCAGAAATACATTTTCATTTACAATTTTATTTATTAACTTTGGGACCGTCAATAAATTACGCAAATTTCCAGTATTTTCAATTCCCCCTCTCGCCCTTGTAATGCACCCCTAACATGCGCTTGAACCCCTATGTAACGCAGCGTAACTCTGCCTCAGACCCCCTCCTGTCCCTTCAGCGTTACGTAATTTATGGACGACCCCTTTTAATTATTTTACTTTCTCGCATACTGCTTACGCAGAATATTTTAAGGCTAAAAATCTCAAGCGATATGTTTGTGAATACACTGCATACCTTATACAATGAATTCAATACCAGAAATATATTTTCATTTAAAGTTTTGAGTAAAACATCTATTGCTTGAAACTATTCAATTTTCCCACCAAATGTTCTAAGATTTCAAATGAGTTTTACAAAAAATGAAGACTGAGATGTGTTAATTCAGTGAGAAATTGTGGTATAAATAGTATTAAATAACCGTTACTAAAGGCGAGAAAGTATGTGCTGTTTTAGCCCCACTAGTTTGAAAATAAATTTGTTGCGTCTTTGTTTCGCAACGCAAATGTGAACCCTTTGGGAGTGAGGAGGGTGTTGAGCCCCTGCTTTGCAGTAATCCGCTATTATAGTGCGATTTTTTGTAACTTGTCAAGCAGAGTTTGCGATCAAGCGACATCTACGACATGTCACCACATATGCAACATCATAGCACCACGAGCGAGAAAGACACGAAATGTGATATTCCATCGTGGCCATAGGGGCTTGAGGGGCAGAGTATATATCGCACTATAGTATACTGCGATTTTTATGTAGCTGCCTCTGCAGGCCCGTCTCCACGATGGAATATATCACGTCATTTCGCGTCTTTCTCGGTCGTACCGCTAGATGTCGCATAATCGTAAGCTCTGCTTGATACGGTCGCGTTCATGCGACATCTAGCGACACGACCGAGAAAGACGCGAAATACCGTGACATATTCCATCGTGAAGACGGGTTTTCAGCGGCAGCTATATAAAAATCGCGCCATATCCGTCAAGTCTCGTCTCGTCACAGTCAGCCATTCCTTTTTTGGCCAAGGACTCGGTGCCGTTAGATCCCGGGGCTCCTAGACGGTCACCCAACCAAGAACCCGTGAGTTCTCGAATTAGCTAATATTTATTTATTTATTTGTCAAAACACAATAAAAACTGTATATGACGTGTGGGGAAAGAAATTTATCAGCGCATGTTTTCTAGAGGGCCAGAATAAAAAAAAATCCGTGGCTTCACGTAACGTCAGCTAGCGATGCTTGCTTTGAAATAGAAAATACAGAAATAATATTCAATATGGTTAGGAATAATGCCGTGGAGGAAGAGCAGATCCAAAAAAATTCTTGCTTGCAATGATTGGAAATCAAAAGATTTGCGTATTCTGGTGTTGTCCTGTTCTCACCATGCCATCGGCATATTGTCGAAAAAGGCTAATACTGTGAATAAATTATTCTGAATACGCTTTCTTTGATTTATATCCCGTTGCACGTATATGGACCAAATATTCAATGCTTATTCAAGTAAAGGTCTGACAAGTGAAAAATAAAACAATTTAAAAGTTTTAACATCGGTAAAATTGAAAGCACAGCGTAGGAGAGTTAAGAGTTTTGAGAACTTTGCTTGTAGTCATTATTTATTTAAAATTAAAAAAAAAAAAGTTAAGAACTGTGGGCAATGTAATATAAGGAGAAGTAAGTTCTGTGTTCATTTCCCCCGTAATTCTGGGATCCCTACTCTAAAACATACACAGGCGTTGGATATAATGTGAACACCTGACATATACAAAGTATTTATTTAATAATGTGTTGGGCCACCATTTACTTCAAGAACAGCTGCAATTCGTAGTGAAATAGATGTCTGAATAGTTTCCAGTGGAATGTTCTCCCGTTCTTGTACCAAAATTTCCGTCAATTTCTTCAACAATGTTGGAGCTGGAAATCTACACTTCCCTCTCTGCTCTTACCCTCCCCCCTTAACGGTTCAATAATGTTGAGGTCTGGTGATTGTGTTGATCAGGAAAGATGTTTGACGATATTCCGATGCTCTGCAACCATGCCTAACCTTTTTACTTTACCGTATATGTACGTATATATGGAGTAATATACTAGTACGTAGTATAGGGAAAGTTATATAATGCTGCGCGAAAAAATGACCAATTTTCGTCAGAAAAAAATTCATTGCCCGGCAAATCCAGTTGCTAAATTAAGAAAAAAATCCCCGAACACGTGGTGTAGCCAGAATCCCTGTTTTATAAGTCCTTGATACCGAAAAACCCATTGAAAGCAAAACGTCTGTCCGTCTGTTCGTTCTGTAAAATTTGGGGGTACTTTACATGAAGCCCCCCGGACATTTTGAAAATTTTCTCAAAAACTGCTCCAAATTTTTTCTTCAAATTTCTTGAAAGAATAGAGCAAAATGCACTTATAATGGTGGCATAGGTCTGAATTGCGCGGTTAAGTCTAGATTTTTGAAAATTGCGAAAGTTTGAATTTTTTCTGCTTCCGACAACTACAAAATTAGATAGATTTTTTTTCAAATAAAATTTGTTCTCCATAGTGAGTTCTTTTTTTAAGGTCATGTACATTTTTTTGAAAATTTTAGTAGTTTTCACACATTGCGTGCAATATGTGCAATTTTAAGAAAGTACAAAAACAAGATTTTCTCAAAAACGGCTCCCAATTTTTTCTTTAAACTTTTGGTAAGGATAATGCCTTATGTACTCTATGAGATGGCATAAACGCCATATTGCTCTATTCTTTAATTTTTTTAAAAATTACAAAAATGTAATTTTTTTGGCTGGAAAAATGTAATTTTTTTGGTTGGATTTTTTCTTCCATGTCGTTAATATTTACTTTAGCGGCGATTTGTCCACATTATTATATTACGAGTACATGTGCGTTAAATAATGTCAAGTAAAGTTTCTCGAAAACACAACCGTTTTTTTGTGAAAACTAGCTCAAAATTCCACATTTTCAGAAACACTCAAACGCCATTTCTTGTAAATGGCTCCAATTTTTTTTCAAACTTTTGGAACGGATAGTGCTAATTGCACTCTTTAATATGATGTAAAGTTTGATTTGGGGTATTTTTTTGTTTTTTCAAAAATTACACAATTATAATTTTTTTGGAACATCTCTCACATCTTTAATATGCACATTACCATTAATTTGTGAACATTATTATATTTGCGAGTGTAAGAGCTTCAAATGAAGTTTTTTGAAAACTCAAACATTTTTTGCGTAAAAGAGCTTCAAATTTCGAATTTTTTGTTGCGCTTAAACGCCGTTTTCATAAAAACAGCTACAAATTTTTAAAAGAAAATTTCCATATAGGATGAGGTTTTTGTGTTTTTTAATATTCTAAAATTAATATTTTCGTTGTACTATTAGGAAACTGAAAAATTAAGAAAATGTCAAAAAATTGTAGTTTGGGCAGTGATAGATGGCAGCTGGCAAGAGTATGTGGCAATTCTGAATAGCTAGCCCAGACACAAGGAAATAGAAAACTAATACGGGAAAGTCTGTGCCATTCTCTGGCACCACTATTTTGCTGTGTGTATGGGCGCATTGTTATCTTGGAATATGTCAGTGTTTGGCAACAATATGCTAGTCCTTGTAAGCATTTCATTGTAGAGGATTGCGAGATATTCATTCACAGTAATTCAGCTAGTGAGGGAGGGTAATGATAGGGCCAGATGAATACCATGACATAGCCACTTAAGTCATAACAGAACTTCCCCCATGCTTGACAAGGAAGCAGGCGGGAAGGATGGTAGGGTTGTTTTGGGATTCTACATACATAAAACCGGCTGTTTGTAGAAAACAATGTAAACGATGATTCATCGGAATGTACCACATTTTTCAGTCATCAAGTGTCCAGTTTTTGTGATTGTGGCACCACTTCTTTCGCAGCTTGGTATTTTCTTCTGTTCAAGGGTGGATTCAGAAATTGTCGGGGGGGGGGGGAATTACTTTCTTTTGTCCAACAAGACTGACAATGAATCAGAATTTTAGGTTCAGATTTTCAGGTGTTTATTTATAAATACAATAGTTAAATAATTATGTTAAAATGTCAATTTTTTTATTTTGTGAATCTGTCTGATATCATTTGGGCTAACAATGGAATATTAATTAGATTATTTTTGTTCAGTCTGAAATAAAACTGGACAAAAAAGATAATTAAAACCCAAAGACAGTCCAAAGATAGTGGAACAATGGAATATCTTGATGTGATTTTCAGTTTCACTGAAAGTTCTGTCAGAATGATACATTTATCACTATTTTTATTTATTCCTGAAGTCGAATGAAATCATGAAACTAAATAATGGTAACTTGATAATTCCCACTACAAAAACTAACCCAAGGGGGTCATGGCCAATTTCAGTTTAGGGTTGAAAAGGAAACCAAGATTTTTTATCAGTGAGACCAGTTCAAGATTTTGCCCTTTGATTGAATATGTAAATTATCTCATATTTCTCATTCTAGAAATAGTCATAAATTTACATCTCTGTATATTTATATTTGGTTTGTTCATTCTCCATGTATTTGGATTTATTTTTTTTTGTAGGTTATTTGTTTTACATCATAAAACCAATAAAACTAAATTAGCTTGAAGTTTTAAGCAGTCTTGAAATGATGTAACTTCAGAGTATAACTGAAAATCATCCACATACATTCAAAAGTTGATAGTTTAAATTTCACATCATTTATCAATAAAATAAATAGTAATGACAAACACCAGGGGTAACCATTATGTCTCTTGAAACAAACTATTTATCTTTTACATTTAGAACCTTACTTATTTAATAGTTTTCAATCCATTACAAGAAAGTTACAGAGTTTCTTTATTAGTATTTTATGGTTGACAGTGTCAAAGGCTTTAGAGAATCCTCCTTAAATTATATCAACCTGTGAATTTGATTTTATGTTTTCCAAAGTATAATGTTGGAACATTAATAAATTTGTCAATGTCGAACGTTGGCATCTGAAGCCCTACTGTTTGTCCATAAGAATACTTGTTACATAAACTGAGTTTATCTGTTATAGTAGATTCAAATAATTTTGATATACTACTCATTGTGAGGTAGGTCGGTAATTCTTTATATCTGAGTGATCATCGGATTTATCAATAGGAGTTATGAAGATCTTTTTCCAGACATAGAGAAACAAAGCCTCAAAAATTTATTTTTAAAATAAGTGGTGTAGTATTAGAGTTAAATTGACAATTTTTCAAAAATACTAGAGATATTCCATTTGGCACAGGGCCCATTTTAGCATTTATCCCCATTGATATGAAAATATCAAGTGGTGTAAGTTCAATAAGAGATATATTAATTTCAGAGTAATTATAATTGTTTTCTATGTCTCTATCAGTATCATCCACAGTGTAAACTGATTGAAAGAAATTAGCAAGTAAATTCCCTATTTCCTCTCTCATTTCAGCTCCGATACTATTAATGAACATTATATTCGGTAAACCATTTATTCTCCAAGTGGAGTTTGTAAATTTTCAAGAAAATTTCATATCGTAATTAATATTGGATTCTATTTTAAATATGTAAAATTTATAACCATCAATAGCTCTTTTTTTACATACTCTATGGATCTCAGAAAATATTTTATAATAATTATTATCACTAGATAATTTATAAGTAGAATGGGCCTTAGATTTCATCTTTAATAACTTTTTTTAATGCATGAGAATACCATGATGGATAAGAGTTAGAGATTATAATGTTTTGGAACATGTTCATAAATTATTTTATGCATTTTATCATAAAAATATGAGAGAGCTGATTCCAATGAATATGTAGAAAATTTGGGAACTAATGACATGAAATGATTCTTTTATTAATTTTGTCGTAATCAGAACTTTCTAATTTATATTTCATATAATAATCATGCCTAGTAAATTTTTCACTCTGTGACAATAAAATATCTAAGACAGGACCACATGGAACAAAAGATCAATGAGCACATTTCATTACACTATTTTCATCTTGAACAAGTATCGAATCAAGTGTTCTATTATTAATATTAAGCATGGTATTGGTTCGAAACAATTTTAAATAATTCAATGAATCTAAAAGTATTGAGGTAGATGTTAGTGCATTATTCATGGCATAAAAAATGTGCGTACCAACTTAAGAGTTAACATTAGTCCAAATTACACATGGCCAATTAAAGTCGCCAGCAATAAGAAATTTAGATCTTGGTTTTAATTTAAAAATTTGTTCAAGACAATCTAGAGTAACTCACATGCGTCTCTGTAGGTGAATTTGGAGGAATATAAGCAGCATTAACAATCACAATTAATATTAACAAAATGTTATGCTCATGGATGTCAAAAGCTTTTCGAAAGATCTAAAAATATTCCAATAGGTGCTTCTTTTTAATCCGTGGGTGAGTGACATCTTTAAGAGAAGAAAATATGTCTGTTTCCTTACATTTTGTTTTTCTAAATCTACGTTGGTAATCTGAAAATTCTTCATAATTACTAAGAAAGGTTTCCATTCATATGTAAAATTGTCTCTCTCTATTAAAAAATATGTAAAATATTTTTTAAGGAAAAAAAAAGAGAGAGAAAAGGGAAACGGGCCAATAATTTTGTATTTAATTTTTGTTGCCTTTTTTGAAGAGCGACTTATTCATAGCTGATTTGAAAATATTTGGAAATCTTTTGGTCCATAAGGATGCATTAAATATCAGACGTTGTGTATAATGACAGGTGTTCAAGTCTTAAACAAAAAATCTGGAAATTCATATAAACTGGGTGAATATTTATTTTTTAGTTTGCTGATTATTTTGAGAATTTCATAGGAAGAAGTTTCAAAAACAAACATTGTGTCTAAAATTTTTGTGGGAATGTCTGTTGTTGCATTTTGTGGCTTATGACCCATAGTGAGATTAGCAGCAATTCTCGAAAAATATTTGTTGAGAAGACTAGCCACTATTGCCGGATCATTCACTCTTCTATCATTATCTTTTAAAACAACATCCTCTATGGGATTGCTAGTTGATATGATTGTATTTTTTACATTCTATGTTTCTTTTGTTTTTTTAATTGATTTCAACATTCCTGATCATGTTTCATGATTTTGGCCTGCCTTATGACATTTCTTAACAATGATTTGTATTTTTGGAAGTAGTGAAGGAAATCATGAGATACATTATAATACCTAGAAATGAAATGAAGAATCTTTGTTTTTACATCATGTTGTAATTCCTCATATATTACAAGAATTGTCCTTCCGTGAAATGTTTTATTTTCTTTTTTAAGAGGAAAGCAAGTAAAATGAAGGCATTGAAAAAATGAATTATGTTTATCGTTTGTATCAGCTTGATTGTAAACCATGCCCCATAATTCCTGCACTGGTTTTGTTAATTATTATTTGATCAATTGCCTACTTTGAATGAAGGGTGGTGTGTGAATGTGCATTTATTGTAATATCTAAGCTGAAGGTTCCGCCCCCCAAGATTCGATGAGAAAATCGATATTGAAATCTCCGCATGCAGCAATGGATTCAAAAGAGCAATTGCTGTAATCTGTAGTGTTTCTAAGAACGTGTTATGATCTACAGCTTGCTTCATAAGGTTTCAGGTTGTGATGTTATAAGGCATATTAATAATGTGAGGAAGTATGTGCTTTTGGAGCTCACCTAGTTAACTCCTGAAGTGTCTGAATGTGAACCAAAGAATATTTCCAAATTTGACATTGTATATAATGGAAAGCAAGTAGTAATTGAATGGCCTTATATAAACTGATAAAATGTTCATAGAGTTCATTATGATTTTTGCATTTTGCTTTTAAACAAAATTTATTATCATATAAAAATCGACATTGTGTTTGATTTTAGTTTGTTGTATATTTTTTGTATCTTCACTCAAGATACAGAAGGCGTGTATTGTCTAAATCATGGTTTATTAAATAATTACCATTTCTTTTCAAAAGTATAACAGTGTTTTGCAGCTTTGGATCTGAATTATGTAGATTCTGAATTTTGTAAAAATTACACGATCTAATTTGAGGCCATTTTTAATACTATCAAAGCTGTGTTGATGTTGTTTATGCTGACAATGAAAGATCTATTCAAACTTTTAACAAATTCAGAGTGCTTGATTAACTTTATAGATTATTAGTAAGAAATAGTGCTTTGAACCAATTATTGTAATAATGTTTGAGACAATTGGTTATTCAGTCATTTGTAAAAATAATGAGAACAAATATTTTTCATTTTGTTATTAGGGAAGATATGTATGCACAAGATAGTATTGACTTACTGCAAAATTCTGGAATTCAATTTAAGAAACATGAAGAAGAAGGGATTGACCCACTTGAATTCGCAGAATTACTTATGACATCTGGTATTGTACTTATGGACAACATCAAATGGTTATCTTTTCACAGGTAAGAATGGAATTCAAAGTTTATTGTATTTTATCACTATTACTTGTTTCTTAAAGAGGAGATTAATACTTGATAACTTCTTATAGTGGCTACGATTTTGGCTACCTTTTGAAGTTGCTTACGGATCAGAATCTTCCTCAAGAAGAGAGTGACTTCTTTGAACTTCTTCGAATATATTTTCCTACAGTTTATGATGTAAAGGTATGTATATTTTTGTTATATTACCTTCTGTAAAGACATCTTTTGACAGTTAGAATTTCTATCTTTACTTAAGCCTGCTTTTTGTATGTGTGTGTAGATCATTACTTTTAACTGCATCAATAAATTTAATGCTTCTTTAATCTCTTCCTCTTTTTTACTTCTTTTTTCTCAGACAATTTCTCTGTAGTTGTTGTAGATATTGACTATACCCTCTATAAAAAAGAATCAACTGAAAAAAATTTGAGTTAATCAGAACAAAATTTTGTTGCTGATTTTAAGCAAACTGTTAGTCTTTTTATCCCTTTGGCCAGGTGCTAGGCACTTCTAGTAACCAGGTTTACCAAACATTCACCCATCCAACTTCCATGACTTCACGCTGACACTGGCTATTTTGAAGGCAACACGACAAAAAATTGTTTGAATTTTAGTTTAGTTGTTGCAATGATAAAGAAGGCTTTGTCAGAATACAATACTCAAATTCACAACCATAACATATGTGTTACTTGTTGTGAAGTGCAGTTTGCTCTCGTGTGTTGAGAAGAAAGGAAAATTGATTTGTTTTTAAACTGGTAGATTGTTTTTGAATTTTTTTCTGTATTGAAAGTTTTATCCTTAGTGCACGATCTTAGGTTAACACTTACATGGAAACATGATTTTTGTAACGCAAAGAGAAACATCGGTCTGAGAGACCGCCATTTGTTATTGGGCATTGAATGAAGGATGTAAAGGTAAAATAAATTATAGGCCTGTTTCAGTCAATTCTTACATTTCTTTAGAGTATTCTAAAACGTGTTTTATATGATAAAAACATTAAAATAATTGAAAAAATGTTGATATTGTTGAAAAATATCAACATTTTTAAAGAACATTGAAATTGTTGAAAAACATTTATATTGTTGAAAAACTTTTTTAATTATTGTAAAACCTTGAAATTGCCTCTAAATCATTACAGCCTCCTCCGTCCTCTAGACTCGTACAGCATTGACACAACTGGTTTTTGTGAGCTAGCAAGGAATTCGTCAGGAATCATTTTTGCTCTTTTAGTGTCCCAACAAGTTAATTTCCTCTTCATCGGTTTAACAATAACTTCCGCAGAACTAAATCTAAAGTGATGTTCCTGTTAGACCCTTCAATAGGTTTTGCATACGTGAAGCATAGCTTGAGTAGGGTTCTAAAATTTTATCTTCTTGAGCTGGGAGCATCCAAATGAATCGGTCGATCCATTCCTTACTTCGAAAGTCTCAAATATTTGATATTGTTAAAGTCACCTAGGAGCATGTAAGGAAACACCCATCGTATAGACCACTTACACACTAAGAGAAACAAACGGTCTCACATAATGCCCCTTATATACTGGCCACTTCAACAGAACTAAACAAAACTCCACTGAGTGATAGAAGAGGGTCAAGGAGGAAGCTACTATGACCGTCAAGGTTCTCACCCACTTATGTTGGCCGTTATTGCATAAACCAATTTCACTTGTGCCTGTCAGACCGATGTTTCCATATAAGTGTTAATCTTCTTTTTTATTTATTTATAATAGATATAGCCAGCAGATATACACCCAATTACAGGCTTACAACTTTACATTTCTTTCACTTAACTAACATCTCATTAAAGTAGATTAAGTCTTGATATAATATGAAATTGATTGAAATGTATTATATTGATATGAATTATATCTATAAACATAAATGTAAATTAAATTTCTGTATTTACCTGAATATAAGTTAACTCTGAATATGAGATGGCCACCTGAGAATTTTTAACTAATTCTTACCATTTAGTAAAAATAAAATAACAAATTGTGTGTTTGACTAGGAAATTGCCATGTTAATGAGAATGTTAAGAATCTTCCTTAAGATATCCTGAACTGTCATTTTCTTGTTCCCTAAAATCATCATAATCATGTTTTTTGTCACTACCCTCATCATTTTCACATGTGTCAATGTTCCTTTCTATATAATCCTCCTTCCATGTTCTCACATTTTCTCCTTTACTCAGTTTGGGTAGTTTTTGCTAAGAAAATGTTTGGTTTTTTTTTTCTTCCCCATTCTTTTCTGTGGTTGGATGTAGAATGCATACGTTTATCAATATGGTTTTTTGTTTTTTTGTTTCTTGCAAAAACAAAAAAACAAAGACAAAACAAACCCGAGATTTCTTGTCATCGAACTCGCATTGTACAACAAACTCTTGGCAGTCATTTCCATGCTAGGTGTCACTTGATACAATGTCATTTGTTTGTGATTCTCTCTTTACCTACTCATTTGAAAGATTGATCTGAATTCCCGGTGAATTTGCGGTAGATGCTGAGAAAATGACCGCAAATATAATTACTAGACATCAGAAGTTTAGGCACTAAAAAATTGTCTTTTAAGCACCTAAAGGGGTACTGAGAATGTCAAGAATAAGAGAAAAAAGTCACCGTCATAAATTGCATTCACAATAAAATACAAAATTGTAATTTTTGTATATATTATTTTGAAAATTTAAATGCACAAAACAGTTTGTACATTTTAATGTAAAACAAGATTTACATATTTACAACTTTCTACATTTTATGCTTACTATATAGTTCGAATTGCAGTATATTACCAGTAACTTCACCAGTAACTGGACCAGAAGGATCACAATTTCCAATTTGCGATGATTGGGAGACAAAATCACTTTGAATATGGAGAAGGATCTGTCAATGTCTACTAATATGACTGGCATATATTTTAGAAATCCAACATTAGCAACACTGAAACTTTTTGGGAATTTACATTTATTTTCACTTAAAATTATTGTGGTGCCTTCAGTGTATTGTCAATCAACTATGTTCTCAGAACATGGCTGGTATTTTATGAAATAGGGAAATGGAGAAAAGTCTTTGGTATACTTTTAGGAATTCTCTTGTATTTTAAAATACCAAGATGTGAATTGAAGGTTTGTAATGAATGATTATGTTGGACCATGTCCATTTTCTGATATCATTGCATTGTATATGAAAATAATACACAAAAGGTAAAAACAGTCCAATAATGGTTTTTAGGGGGAAAAAAAAGTATTTATGCTGAAAAGACAAAACAAAAATAATCATTATAAAACTTCACCATATGTCGTCATTTGTCATGGTTCGTGCACATTTATTATCAGCCTTTAAATAAATTCGCTAGAGTAAAATAGGCATTTCCCTATCCGATGTCTAAAAATTACATATTGTAGATATGCACAATATTTTTACTGTCTTCACAGCTTATAAGTCAACATAATGAGTTTCATGACATGGTAATGTAAAAACATAAACTCTAACCGACTAGGCTTAATCTGTGAATATGAGATCACTCCCCCCATTTTTCGACAGGTATTTAGGAAAAAGCCTAGTCTTATTTTCAGGTTAATGTAATATTATTGTCTCCTGTATTATTTCAGTAGTATACCTTTAGGTTCCGCCTCTCACACGCGACCAATCTTTATAAATGAGGGCTCTAAAGAAAGAGAATTTCACGGAGACTTGATGAATTCCACTTTGACTTTAAAAATATGGATGATTTCTTTAACGCATCAAAATATTCATGTAAAATGCAACCTGCATAACATGTCAACCTATATTGGCAAATAACTCATAAACAAAGCGTTTTAGAGCCTTAAAAAGTAAAATTTTGAGGCCACAGGCCTCAAAGAAACGTTTTTCACATCATAATCTACAAGATGAGACATTTTCCGATCCATTCAATTAACTTTTCGGTTCCACGCTTCAATACTATCAAGGCCACCTCAATATTTCAGCCCTTCCTGCTGGTAGCAATTTTTGTGGTGACACGCTTAGAAGGCTTAGATTCGACCATCTTTATTTACGCTTTCTGTTAACACCATAGTTCGTGCAGTCTGACGTACGTTTATTTTCATAATCATTAATTCAAGATTTAACATGCGAGAGTTCTCGCATGGATGCGCTAATAATAATAATAATAATAATAATAATAATTATTATTATTATTAAATTAGGTAGGGAAAAAAGTGTTGCATACTCTTTGGAGTTTATTGACAGTGAAATAATATTAATAGTTATCGACAATTTATTTATTTCTTAATGTGTTGTAGAGTTGTGGGCAACATTTTTTAGAACTCTACTTTTGATTTTCTGTATTAAGAAGTAAATTCTTATAATTTTATGAGTAATATTTTAACAAAATAATGATTTTTTTTCTTAATACTGCATTATACTGAAGTGTGTTCATTTCTTTTGCTGGGAGGTTGAAAAAAAGACTCCATCAGTATCCGTTGGATCTTACTTTATGGTCGTCATGTTTGAAATACATTACATGAATAGTATATTGCTAATCGGTATAATACTGGAAAAATTTTTAAAATTGATAGCATGCACAGAATAAATTCAGTGGTGTTCAGGTAAGGCATGTTAAGTCATGAAAGTGAGTTGGATGAGGAATGGAAACAACATTATGTTTGATCATCGAAAAGCAGAGAATATCTAAAACATTAAATTCACTACATTTTAGAGAAGATTTGTCAATTAATTGGAGATTTTTTCATGTATTACTCACTAAGCAACTGAATTCCACCTTTACAAACCATGATTTAACTCCTTTTATCTGAACACTATTGAATTTAAAAGTATGTGCACACTTACAGTATTTGAAATGTATATTATTTTGATGTCTCTGCAAATTCTATGAATTATTTGCTTGGAAATATTGTTGGGTTGAACAAATTTAAAACAATCATATAATTATTGAAAGTATTTCAAATTCCCCTGTTGTTTTAATAATAGAAAAGAATATTTGAAAGTCGAAGGTTTAATTAAATTTCAACTGCAAATTAAAAATGACACAAATCGTACACTTAAAAATTTCATAGTTTCATTGTAATAAATAAATATCATTACCATAGACCTTCTAAAGTTGAATAACCACCCAAGATTTACACCCCTGCCCCCTGCCCTCACTTTAATTCTTGGCAATTTTACGTAGGGAGCACTTACCCCAGCCACCCAGTTGGCAAGTGGCGGAGGCTTATGACTCTTAGGCTCTCGTTGGCCCTCATGAACTTGCTGCTGAAGCCTGGCTGTAGGGTCGTGGTGACAATTGGAATATTTTACCATTTAGGGGGGTGGCAGTCACACAGCACACACTGGAGTCCACAGGCCTGTTTAATTTGCTTTTGTCACTGGCGATCATACTTTGTCTTCTGAGCAAGGGGGAGGAAAGGGAAGGAATGATTGTTTTAGTAGGTGATGCATGGTGGTTGGGAAAAGCTGTAACCAAGTTAGGATTCACTTGGAAATATTCTTACTACTGTTTGGAATTTGAAACCATAACTCTTCAAGTGTGTGATCCTAAGTTGTGTTATCTCAGCTACTCAGGTGGGCTTTTAAAATGTATATATTGATGTTGAAGTTTTCAAAGCTGGGCAAGATTGTTAGCTGTAGTTTTCATAATAAACTTACCAAACAAATTTTTTCTTTGATCAGTACCTAAGAAAATATTTAATATTCAAATGCAATTATGAAAATCGGCAACTCACCAAATAAAGAATCCTAAGCTTTTGTTTAGGCATACTAGTATTAGTTGAATTACCATATACACATTTCAAATGTAAATATTGTAAGCAATGAGTGCAAACAAAATGAATTTTCAGTTACGATTTTAGTTTTTGATAACTATTTAGCTTATATGAGAATATTCTTCCATTGCTCCACTTGGTTTTTTCTTCCATTCCTCCACTTGTTTTTTTTGTTCCATTGCTCCACTTGCTTAGGACTAAGCATTATTCACAATCTGTACTGATAATTGAATTTTCTTAATTTTCTATGGGAGATCTGGAGGTGTAATCGCAAATAGTCTTTGTAGAATAGGGGCACCTAGTAACTTTGTGGTTGTAAGTGAATCCAAATTCAAATTATCCAGAACAGAAGATTCAAAATATGAAAAACCCAGCTCATATTTTCAATTATCTATTAATGTGTATTGGGATTTGCTGTAGCAAATCCACACACATCCTAGCTTTCAACCTCAATTTATCCTATAATTAGCTTGTAATAGGCGATGGACTTTAACACTTCTTGTACCATATTCCCGTAACCCTGATTCAGCAAATCCACAGCACATTGTAGTTTACGACATCAATTTAATCAATCTTCTGATTGTTTTATATGATCACTGCACTTCTGATGCCGTATTTCCATAATGCTCTAGGGTATGTTCTTTTCTGGACAGAGACGCTTCCCATCATTTTATGATATATATAATACTTATTTTTATCCGGTCATATGTCATTTATTTCATAAGCAGGGCTCAGATTCTTTTGATCTAAAAATTATTTGAATACGGCAAATGACTTAAAAGCAAGGGAAAAATGATCAAATTTTATAAAAAATACTCTGAAATTTGTTTGAAAATGTTTATTTATTAAATGAATTTTACAATTTTAAATGAAATTTATGTATATAAAATTATATTCATTATAAAGACTTCATTGCAGGAGGAAATGTAATCCTTAGCTTCGATCTTCCAACAGTCAACGACCCAATCAACCCAAAACAAAAAAAATCCACACAGGGTCAAAACATTAAGATATGTATAACAATCAATGAATTGTTTTAAAATTACCATATCCGTTTTATTAAGGTCATTAAACTATAACAAATAATAAACTTCCAACAGGCAGTTTTGAAAGGTCGAGGAAATTACTGAAAACCTGTGTAAATTTGAGAGTTGTGTAAATTAATTGAGAGTTGTGTAAATAACCTGTGTAAATTTGAGTCTGTTTGAAAAACAGACTCCACTGCAATAGAGAATTTCATCATGATCTGATAACACAACAAAAAGTTTGTTATAGTGTACCTTTATAAATTCATGAAACTTTCACTAACAAAAAACACAAAAAGGAAACAAAATACATAAAAATGAAACATACCTCTCATAACAATCCTCATACATCATCCAACATTTTTTTAATGTTTTATTGTAATAAAGGTGACAACATGCGTAAAACGTTGCATGTTGTAATATATTTGTATTTTTTCCTTTTTTAAAATATGACAATTTTTATCAATTTTTTGTCAATAAAATTTCATCAGTATATATGCATTTTAAAATCTTATATTCATTTCATAAATTCTCTCAAAAGAGTCACTAAGCTTGCACTTTGTAGTGAAATACTCAAATAACTATTATCTATATGGGCCTTGAAATTTCATTTTATCTACAAGTTTGTATTTTAATAGCATTTAACCCTTAAACAGAAACACTTGTTGATAATCTGTAATTAGAAACATTGGATCGGAGGGACCTTGAATGTTTTGCCAAAAAATTATTTATTGATTTATTAGAACTGTGATGATAATTTTTGGGGAGAAAGCAATGAAAGAGCAACTTGATCATTTAGTGTAACTTTATATTGAAAAACAAAAAACGTGAATTGCAGCTGCACAGTGATTTTTTTCTCTTCTAAGCAGTGAAATTGTCAAACCTGTGACAATTTAATATATTTTGAAAAGCTTGTGTGACGTACTTGCCCTAAATATTGGCCTTTCAGTCAAGTATTTTGCAAGATGGGAGACGAGTTTTGTGTAACCAAATTTGAAAATTCACATATTAATGTGCAGACTGATCAAAGTTTGTATATCTCTGTGAAATCTGTGTTTTGGTAATTAAACTAATTGGTAGTGGCTTTGAGCATCTGATGGACATCAGGTTCACATTTGTACATGAAAGAATGGTTTCAATAATTTTTTTACCAATTATACACTCCCAAATGTCTCTTGTGCTAAGGTTCTGTAATGCAATGGCCTTTATAGTTCTAGGAAATTGTCAAAATAAATTTGGCATTGCAATACAATTGGCATAAAAATTAGTCAAAAACTTTTGTTATAATATTTAATAACTTTTGTTAAAATATTATAACAATAAATAAGGGTCATTGTTCCTGTCGTACAATGTTACAAATGGTTAGGTTTACGTTGAAATCTAAAATCAATTGTTTCAGAAATTCATACCTATTTGTGTTGTACTAATGTAATTTGTTATTGAATTTTTAACTTTTAATTATAATAATATGGTTCATTGTTGGATGGAAGGTATTCCTATTGATCCGGTTAAATCTTATTAGTTAGAGTTGGATGGTTAGGCTATCTCTGTGCTCCGCTTACCTCTAATGTGACAAGTAACAGCAATAGCAACCCAGGAATTGTAAATATGTACAAACGTATTAGATGTATAAACGATTCACTTTTGTAAATGGCTCCCGGAATGCATTATACTACAACCACAGCAACCCGGGAATTGTAAATAATGTACGTATATTCGATCAATATTGTTTGACTCTAGTAATAGCTCACAGATTGCATTCTGTAAATGGAAGCAATACATTAACATTATGATACCCAAATCCATAGAAAAGACCAAAACATAACCTGCAAATTATAACGTTTTGGTGGAACCAATATTATATACTCATTGTTCTTGATAAGGTGCATACTGTAATGCACGAAACGTAGAGCTAATGAATAAATAAATTCAATTTGTTCCTGAAGTCTACTCGACTGGTTCTAGAAGGTCAGTCTCACCCCAACCATCCAACTCTAACTAATAAAAATTAAAATAATAATACTAATTATTATACTAATATTAATATTAATAATAATAATAATAATATAATAATAATAATAATAATTATTATTATTATTATGTAATTTTACATTTGATTTAAGCACATTTCCTTCAATTATTGAAAATTGCAACTATCAAAAAAGTTTTGTACTAATACTAAAGTAAAATATAATAGGAAAATAATTTATTTCTACCTTGTGAAGAAATAATGACATATACACATTGTACTTTGGTGATTATTAAATATAATATAGAAAAGCAAAGAAGCCTCTATCAGTAACATACCCAACAGCTTGAGTTGTTCATCTGAAGTGGTTTGATTATATTTTTTACATAATTTTTCTTTGATTTTAGGGCATTTTTAAAATATTGTTAGAACATTTTATTGATCATTTTTGGCAATGTTTTAGGTCATCAAAATCTGCCCCTAATCATGACATAGGTGGCAGACAAGTATAGTTATTGGGTCTTTTTTTCCCTTTTTTTATCTTTCTTTTTTTTTTTTTTTTTCTTTCCCTTTTCATTTTTTGCCATTTTCCAATTTTTAGACCTTTGAGTCAGTTTTATGCATTTGTTTCCTTTTCGTGTTGTTTGTTAGGGGAATGTTTCATGAATTTACAATCTCTCATTGAAACAAAGTTTTTATTTTATTGTCAGTTCATGATGAAATTCGCTACTGCAATGGACTCTGTTTTTCCAACTATCAAAACAACATTGATCTTCGGTAACTTCATCGACCTTTCAAAACCGACAGTAGGAAGAATGAAGCCAAGGACTACATTTCCCACTAAAATAAAGACTTTATATTAATCATAATTTTATATAAATATATTTTATTTAAAATGGTAAAATTCATTGAATAAGTAAACATTTTCATACAAATGTTTTTTAAAAAGTTAGGTAATTTTCCCATTATTTTTAAGTCATTTTATTGGTCATTTTCAAAGAATTTTTAGGTCATCGGATACAAGCCCTGCTCATTTGTGTTTTTTGATTTAGTCTTTTGTATTTAGTATTTAGTATTTTTGAAATCAATTTCTTCTATGAATCATGCTCATCTATTATTGTGGTAGGCTTGTCACAGAGTTAATATAGGTTTGCTTAATTTTTCTGAATGTAGGTAAAGGTAAATTCACTAGGCGGTGGAAGGGAGGGGATGGGGTTAATTTTAAACTCGTAAACTAGCATTTTAATTAATATGATGTGAGTGAATGCTAACATTGCTATGAACTATAAAAAGAAATGCAAAAGATGCAGAGAATAAAATTAATTAAAAAAAGGTTTCATTTCTACATTTCATAATTGTTCTCTTATTCCAATAAATATAAAGCATTTACTTTTTAAATATTGATGTGAATTTTTTGTATTTCATATTTTTTTAAAATTTGTAATAATGTGTTATTGTTTTTGCAAAAAGGAGTGCAGGAGAAAAGAAAAATCATACAGTTCTTAATTTTACATTTTTGTGTAATATTTTCTTTATCCTGAGACATTAGTGAAATTACCCCTACAATATATAAGGTATATGTAGCCAAACAACACTTTTTTCAGCAAACAATGCACTTAGGTGGAATTAATTGTTTACAGTTGTTGGTGCTCAGCTCTGCCTGATGCCTTTTCAAAACCATTTATTCAATTGTGAAAAGTATGCTTTTACAATTTCTCCATATTTGGGAGAAAGAGTTTCATTGTACATTTTATTTATATATAAAAAAAAACTTAGATTTAAAATTATGATTATGTACTTTGAAAACGAAACAAGTGTATTGTTAGAATTCATTACTTTTTCAGTAGCTAGTTTAAATTAATTGGAAGAAGTTGGACTTTCTAGGTAGTCTGGTCAAAATTTCTAAAACTAGAAGGTGTATCTGATTTTGGAAGATTAAAATTCAAGGTGTTTAGTGTTTGTTGTAGAGTTTCTGAACAGTGTTATCCAAGGATTCTTTCAGGGTTTGGTTTTGAAAAATTTCTCTTAGATAATACTTTGTGAAACTGTTAGTCTTTTGAGCAAGAACTATTGTACAAAGTATTGTTAAAATTTGTGTTCATTATTTCAATATATATCTGATGTATTGAAATGAGTCACTTTGGTGTTTGATAAAAACACTTGTTTTAATGCTTAACTTGTTAATAAACTTGTTGTTGCATTATTTTAACACAATATTGGTGGTATCGAATTATGCACTATCTGCTGCATCTTTCTCACATCAAAGTTACGGATTTCTGCAGCTAGTATTTGGATTTTGAGTTCTGTATGTAGCTGTTGGTAAAGTCACTGCTTATCAGACGGTACAGCGGGTGGAATGTGGCTTTTTTTTTAATGTGACATTTCATTTAAGCATGGCAGTCCATTAAATCCGAAATTTTAAGGATTCCCTTGTATCTTGGAGCAAAATATCAGCCAGCTTGTTCTGTCTAGTTCTTTGTAGATTTTAACTCTATATTTTTAATTATATATCACATCACAAAAATTCAAAAAAAAATTATTGTCCACCCTTTTGAAGTGGCGAGTACACTTTTTTGGAGGAGAATAATTTTTTGCTAGATTTCATCTTCACGTCCCTTGCAATCTAATGGTATTACTGTGTTTTTAACAGTTGTATGGTGTTCCTACTGACCTTGTGTTTTCTCTTCCTTGTGTACCGTATCTTCTGCATGCAGCAGTGTGCAACATGTGACTGTATCATCTGCATGAAGGGAACTTATTTTACCATTTGAACACAGTGTTACCACATAAAGGTCACTTAGTTATTTTTTTGCAGTTATTTTAATAACTGCAAAAAGTTTTGATGGAATTATGAATTTTCTGTAGTGTTTCACCTTTTTCCATCCCTTGTTTTTATGTTTTGAAGAAAAGAGAGAAAAATAAGTTACAAAAAAATCCCATTTGAACAACATTTCGAGATTAGTTTCCTGAAGATGAATTGTATTGAAGGGCTGTAAATTACTTACTCTCTTGACCGTTCCACCTGTCGAGAAAAAGTAGTATAAAAATTAAAAGCATGTCTTTTCGAAATGTAAATTGTTTATTGATGAACAATTCTTCAATTTGGCAAAACATTTATATTTGTGGCAAGAAATGTTCATGTAATGTACATATACATTTTTGTGCTCCAAAATGTAGATGTATTATTAGTTTTTTAATACATGTTGCCCCTTTTCACCCATTTTTACATTCATGCGTACTGCTTACACAATACAGAGGAAGTATTGGAGTGATCCAGCAAAAACTGTGATTTTTTGGACAGAAAAACTCAATGGTCGGGTCATATAACGACAGACAGAATAGATGTTTCTATATATGTAGTAAATTACTTCTAACATGTTGTGTAGTCAGAATCCTTGTTTTGTGGGTCCTCGATAGCGAAAAATGGATTGACAACAAAACATTTCAACGCTAGCGTGTAAACTATTCGAAAGATTTTGTCCAAAATTGATATTCCGCGATAGATGTAAACGAACTTGACGCCCTGCAGATTTGCAACTGGTATTTTAATTTTTGAGGTGGAAAATTTGGAGGAAATCCTGTTTCTCCGGAAGTTGCAAAAGTTCAATTTTTTCGGCGTCTATACACTTTTTACTTTTCGGTATACATACGTATAAACGGAGTAATATACGTAGTATAGGGAAAGTTATGTTGTGCTGCGGAAAACCGATTTCGAGAATTCAACGGAAATACACCTTATGGGGTCCCCTGATACTGAAAAAGTGTTTTTCTCAAACCCCCTGTGCGTCGGTCCCTCGTCTGTCCGCCCGTCCGTCTGTCCGCCCGTCCGTCTGTCCGCCCGTCCGTCTGTCCGCCCGTCCGTCTGTCCGCCCGTCCGTCTGTCCGCCCGTCCGTCTGTCCGCCCGTCCGTCTGTCCGCCCGTCCGTCTGTCCGCCCGTCCGTCTGTCCGCCCGTCCGTCTGTCCGCCCGTCCGTCTGTCCGCCCGTCCGTCTGTCCGCCCGTCCGTCTGTCCGCCCGTCCGTCTGTCCGCCCGTCCGTCTGTCCGCCCGTCCGTCTGTCCGCCCGTCCGTCTGTCCGCCCGTCCGTCTGTCCGCCCGTCCGTCTGTCCGCCCGTCCGTCTGTCCGCCCGTCCGTCTGTCCGCCCGTCCGTCTGTCCGCCCGTCCGTCTGTCCGCCCGTCCGTCTGTCCGCCCGTCCGTCTGTCCGCCCGTCCGTCTGTCCGCCCGTCCGTCTGTCCGCCCGTCCGTCTGTCCGCCCGTCCGTCTGTCCGCCCGTCCGTCTGTCCGCCCGTCCGTCTGTCCGCCCGTCCGTCTGACCGCCCGTCCGTCTGTCCGCCCGTCCGTCTGTCCGCCCGTCCGTCTGTCCGCCCGTCCGTCTGTCCGCCCGTCCGTCTGTCCGCCCGTCCGTCTGTCCGCCCGTCCGTCTGTCCGCCCGTCCGTCTGTCCGCCCGTCCGTCTGTCCGCCCGTCCGTCTGTCCGCTCGTCCGTCTGTCCGCCCGTCCGCCCGTCCGTCTGTCCGCCCGTCCGTCTGTCCGCCCGTCCGTCTGTCCGCCCGTCCGTCTGTCCGCCCGTCCGTCTGTCCGTCTGTCCCGTCCGTCTGTCCGCCCGTCCGTCTGTCCGCCCGCCCGTCCGTCTGTCCGCCCGTCCGCCCGTCCGTCTGTCCGCCCGTCCGTCTGTCCGCCCGTCCGCCCGTCCGCCCGTCCGCCCGTCCGTCTGTCCGCCCGTCCGTCTGTCCGCCCGTCCGTCTGTCCGCCCGTCCGTCTGTCCGCCCGTCCGTCTGTCCCGTCCGTCTGTCCGCCCGTCCGTCTGTCCGCCCGTCCGTCTGTCCGCCCGTCCGTCTGTCCGCCCGTCCGTCTGTGTACACGACCACCGCGTAAGCCATACGTAGGATTTTTTTCTAAAATGGATATTCCCCAGTGGATCTGGCTCGACTCGAGGCGCTGTGATTTTCAAAAATTTCAAAATTTTGGGATACTTAACATGAAGCCCCCCGGATTTTTTCGAAATTTTCTCAGAAACAGCCCTAAACTTTTTCTTTAAATTTCTTGTAAAAATATAGTAAAATACACTTACAAAGGTGGCATGCGTCCGTTTTTCACGGTTTTTCATTCCGAATTTTTGAAAATTGCAAAATTGTGAAATTTCTTCGGCTTCTTCCTACAACTACAAAATTGAAGATACGAAGTTTTTTCTTCAAATAAAATTTGTTCTCTGTAGTTAGTTCCTTCATGAAGTGCATGTAAATTTTTTCAAAATTTTAGTCGTTTTCGCGTAATATTGCGTGCAATATGTGCAATTTTAAAAAATAAGAAAAACGTGATTTTCTCAAAAACGGCTCCAGATTTTTTCTTTAAACTTTTGGTAGGGGTGGTAGGGTGATTGCCTATGAGATTCCATAAATGTCAGATTGCTATAACCTTTTGTTCTTTCAAAAATTACAAAAATGTATTTTTTTGTCATCCCTCTCGCGGTCATTTGTTCATATTATATGTATGCGTATATGTATATGTATGCTTTAAATAATATATGAAGTTTGTCGAAAACTCAACTGTTTTCTTCAAACGTTTCGAACAGATGGTGCTAATTGCAATCTTTAAAATGATGTAAAGTTGATTATTTTTTTCTTTGGAAAATTACGCAAATGTAATATTAATTAATTATCTCTCACGCCATTAATATGCTCATTTCCAGTGATTGGCGTCCGTTCATTTGTGTCTAGAAGTGCTTCAAATGCCTTTAAATGAAGTTTTTCAAAAACTCAAATTTTCTGTGAAAGAGAGCTTCGAATTTCGCATTAGAGTAGCGCTTAAACGCCTCTTTTTTTTTTTTTTTTTAAAGAAACTGCCCCAAATTTATCAAAGAACATTTCCATTTAGGACGAGGTTTTACTGTTTAACATTCTTAAAATAATATTTCCGTCCTATTAGTAAACTGAAAATTAAGAAAATGTCAAACTCTTGCCGGCGATAGCAGCTTGCAAGAGTACGTATGTGGCAAGTTTGAATAGCTAGCCGTGTCCAAAGGATTTAGAAAACAAATACGGGAAAGTGTGTGCAATTCTGAAGCACTACTAGTTATTACTACAGTATTGTAGATTGAGATTTTTACTTTCTCGCTACGTCTTACACAGTAGAGAGAAAGTTACGCAATGTTGGAGGAAAATACTCTTATTGCCTGACCTTGTTAACGAAAAGGTGTGTAAATCCAGTTGCTAGATCTAGAGAAAAAATCTTGTAACACGTGGTGTAGTCAGAATCCATGTTTTGGGGAATTTTGATACTGAAAAATCGATTGACGGCAAAACGTTCGTGAACAACGGTAATGACTAAACTGTTCAGCCGATTTTCTTCAGAATTGACATTCCCCGATCGATCTGGCTGATGTCGCGGCCCCTTGGATTTGAAACCGATGCTTTAATTTTGGGGGGTACTGTACATGAAGCCCCTGGGACATTTCAAAAATTAAAAAAAGCTTCATTTTTTAAATTAAATTTTGTTGTTGCAGAGTTTGAAGGATGTTTAAGAGAATGGTGTAGTTATCATTTTTATTGAAAATCCTGATTTTTGGAAAATTTGCAAAAATTCAAAATAATTTCGACGTCCTCCTACAACTACAATTCTGAAGATTTTTTCGTAGTGAAATTTTGATCAAAAGCAGATATCAAATAATGTCATGTTCAATTTTTCGAAAATATTAGTATTTTTGCGAACCTTTTTGGGAAACAGGTAGTTTTTATTTTTTCTTTAAAACCGTACAAAATTTTTGATTACATTTTGACATCAGATAGCGTAAAGGTTGCTTATACTGCCATTTTTATAACTTTGCCTCTCAAGGCCCGTCTTCACGCGTTACATATGTCACGGTATTTCGCGACTTTCGTAGTTGTGCTGCTAGATGTCGCGACCGTATCAAGCACTGCTTGCAATCATGCGACATCAAGCGGCACGAGCGAGAAAGATGCAAAATGCCATGTGATATTCCGTCGTGGCCATAGGAGCTCGAGGGCAAAGTTAGAAAAATCGCAGTGTAAGAGAATGATGCAGAGATGGTTCGTTGAAATCCCCGATTTTTCGAAAATTGCAAGAATTCAAATTTTTATTGACGTCTTTCTTCAATTACAATTATGAAGATTAAAAAATGTGTTCATCAAAAACATCTTCAAATAATCTCGTATTCAATTTTTCGAAAATATGAGTATTTTTGCGTAAATTGGAAAAACTTTGAAATGGTAAATTCGAATTTTTAAGCGCTTCGTTTCAGGCGGTGTCAGTCTTTAAAACTCATTTTTGAGGCGCTTGGAGGCAGTTGGATATTCTGAAAATCCCTTCTCATTGTTTAACTTAATATTAATTCACTTAATATTACAAATCGTAGAACTTAATTTTATATCTATATTAAGTTGCAATGTAATTGCATATTACGTAAGCTTTACAAATATTGCGAGGAATATTGTTTTCTCGCAATCATTGCTCGAAGAGCAAAGTAATATCGAGGCGATTAATTTGGAATATTTATTGCGTTTCATTCAGGTCCTAGAGACCATTCTAATTTCTAATCTAAAAGATTTCCAAGATTTATCTTGATGGATACGCGCGCGGTATTGCTGACTTTTTTGTTAAATGAAATCAATTCTAAAATATCGGTTCTTTAAAAAATATGTGTATATTTTCTTTCAAAATATGAATAGTTGATGTAATTTTGCGTATTCTAATTTCCCGTACTCCTTCAGGAAATAGCAGATTGGAATGCGACAATGGCATTCCGCCCCACGAGACGGCAACTGTAGTTCAGGGAATTCCGTCTGATTGTTGGGACGTGCTTTAAGTGTATGAAACGCGTTTTAATTGTCGAATTTGTTGATATTTGCTTGAAAATATTTAGTTTTCGCACCGAATGTTCTACGATTTGTGATGAGTTTTACAAAAAATTACTGAGAAGTGTTAATTCGAACAGAAATTGCGATATAAATAGTATTTCGTAACCATTATTAAGGATGAGAAAGTATGTGCTGTTTTCACATCACTAGTTCTTAAATGAAGTCTGTTCTCCAAAGACATTGAATTAACGTTATGCACAATTTTTTGAAAATATGTGTAATTTTCGATTTCTTATGCTCGAAAAATAGTTTTTAAACAGTTATTTTATCAAAATTGGCACCAATTTCTACTCTCCCTTATACATACGCATACACGGAGTGATATAGTATAGGGAAAGTTATGTAATGCTGCGCGAAAAAATGGCCAATTTTCGCCAGAAAAGAATTCGTTGCTGGGCCGTCATAACGAAAAAGTGAATAAATCCAGTTGCTAAATTAAGAAAAAAAATCCCATAACACGTGGTATAGCCAGAATTCCTCTTTTGTGGGTCCTTGATACCGAAAAACCAATTGAAAGGAAAACGTCCGTCGGTCCGTCTGTCCGTCTGTCCGTCTGTCCGTCTGTCCGTCTGTCCGTCTGTCCGTCTGTCCGTCTGTCCGTCTGTCCGTCTGTCCGTCTGTCCGTCTGTCCGTCCGTCCGTCTGTCCGTCCGTCCGTCCGTCCGTCCGTCCGTCCGTCCGTCCGTCCGTCCGTCCGTCCGTCCGTCCGTGTCTAGTGCCTAAACAATACGTACGATTTCTTCCAAAATGGATATTCCCCGGTCGATCTGATTCGAGTCGAAGCTTTGAGATTTTGTAAAAAATTCTGTATAAAATTTGGGGGTACTTTACATGAAGACCCCCGACGTTTTCAAAATTTTCTCAAAAATGGCTCCAAATTTTTTCTTTAAATTTCTTGTAAGAACAGAGTAAAATGCACTTAAGATGGCATAGGTCCGATTTTCACGGTTAACTCTGAATTTTCGAAACTTGCAAAAGTTTGAATTTTATTCGGCGTCTTCCTCCAACTACAAAATTGCAGTTAAGAAATTTTTCCTTCAAATAAAATTTGTTTTTCGTAGTGAGTTCTTTTTTTAAGGTTATGTACATTTTTAAAAATTTTAGTAGTTTTCGCGTAATATTGTGTGCAATATGTGCAATTTAAAAAAAATTACAAACACAAGATTTTCTCAAAAACGGCTCCAAATTTTTTCTTTAAACTTTTGGTAGGTATAGTGCCTAACGTATTTTATGAGATGACAAAAACGCCATATTGCTCTATTCCTTTGGTTTTTTCAAAAATTGCAAAAATGTAATTTTTTTGACTTCTCTCACGTCGTTAATATTTACATTAGCGGCGATTAGTTCACATTATTATACTTACGAGTACATGTAGTTTAAATAATGTCACAAAGTTTCTCGAGAACTCAACCGTTGTCTGTGAAAACAAGCTCAAAATTCCTCATTTTCAGAAACGCTCAGTCGCCATTTTCTCAAAAATGTCTGCAAATTTTTTCTTCAAACGTTTCGAACGGAGAGTATTAATTACACTTTAAATGTGACGTAAAGTTCAATGTGATTTTTTTTTGTTTTTTCAAAAATTACACAAATGCAATTTTGTTGAAAGATCTCTCACATCTTTAATATGCACATTACTAACAATTTGTAAATATTATTATATTTGTGAGTGTAAGTGCTTCAAATAACTTCAAATGAAGTATTTTGAAAACTCAAAAATTATCTGTGAAAAAGAGCTTCAAATTTCTTGTGTTTAGTTGCGCTAAAACGCCATTTTCGTTAAAACGGCACAAGATGTTTAAAAAAATTCCATTTAGCACTAAGTTTTTGTGTTCTTTAATATTCTAAAATGAATATTTCCATTCTATCATTAGGAAACCGAAAAATTAAGAAAATATAAAAAAAATGTACTTTGGGCGATAAATGGCTGCTGGAATGAGTATGTGGTAATTCCGAATAGCTAGCGCAGACGCAAGGAAATAGAAAACTATACGGGAAAGTCTGTGCCATACAGTAGCACCACTAGTTTTTCTTCAAATGTTCTCCTAGAATGCATCGAAGTACGGTCCTGGTTTGCTGTGGTGCTGGTCCCATTTTCGGAGAACTGTGTATTGTTGAAAGTTGCGAAAAATTAACATTCTAAGAGTACAACATTTAAGATAGAGATTTTAGCCTAAATGAAATTTGTTCTAAAAAAGGTCATGTACTTTCACATTCTTTAAAGGTCACGTACAATTTATTGAAAAAAATGGTTTTCGCATGTCTGCTTAAAGTTAATGCAATGTATAAAAAAACATTTTCTCAAAAACGGCTCCAATTTTTGCTCTAAATTTATTTTTTTTCGAACTGCAGTGAAAAATTGTGCAGGTCCCAGTTTCGTCTAAGAATATTTTCGAAAATTTGAAAGGTTCAATATTGATTGTTCAATAGAGTTTTTTTGTTAAACGAAATCTGTTCTGAATTATGAGTAGTTTAGCGTAAATTTTTGAAATTACTTATTCGAATATCCCACTCTTCTTTTGCTAGAATCTTTCAAGAATTATCAGGTAGACAATGGGAACGACGCGAGACAGTTTGAAATTATCATAGGTAAAACCACGAGTGCTTTGGAAATTGTCGATAAATCCCGCGACTCGCTTCGCGAATAGGGGATTTATCTGAGAATTTCCAAAGCACGAGTGGTATTAATAGGACTATTCCACGAACGAAATTATGCCCAACAGTGTTCCAAAATGCGTCAAATATTGAAAATAACTGAAAGTTGTGTTAAGATCAGAGGTTATGTTATGGTACATATCGTCGTGGTAATCACAGTAGGTCGAATGTCAAATCTACCGTAGTTTTCAGGAAGAACGAAAAACGTTCCTAACTCCATGTCTTGACAGTCGCTTTCACAAGTGTAGAAGCTTGCTATTCGGTTTTCCATTACTCCCTCGTCTTACGACCGATTACTACTGATGTAGTTCTCTTGACTGATCACAATGGTGTAATAACAAAAAAAAAAAAAAACAACAAAAAACATACGGCCTATTGCGTTTACCACGACGATTTGCCGGTTTATTGGACATCATAGCGATCGATGTATTCCGCCTCCTAAGATATGTGATTCACTGTTTGTGATTGGCCATTAGGAAGAGCAGCAAGTTGGTCTAAATTGTAAACAAGAAAAAAATTTGTGAAACATTTGTTTTTATCAGAATTTGTAAGTGTATGAAGATAGCTTCTTGCAGCCAATTGTCAGTATTTTCTGATAATGTTCTGAGCAAATAAAGTAGTGTTTGTGAAGTTTTGTCTTCAGAGGAATAAAATGCTAATAAACAAATCACTGTCTGGATGTAAATAACCCCCCAAAATGAATCATTTGCTTCTCATGAGATCAGAGAATAGTTGTCTTAAGTTTAACTACACTTTTCGTGGTCCATACAAACTACTTCTATAGTTCTATAAACAAGGAATGGCACTACTGCATGAAATTATGTCGTGAAAGTCTTGAATTTCATCTGAAAAGTTAAAAATCGTGGAAAATTCAACTTGTGAAATAATTGGCCACACTATTTTAATATCGGTTGTGTTATATTAACAGAGTTGAAATACTTGTAATTATTAATGTGAGCTCTTGATAACACTGGGCAACAATGAAAATGCTTCGGGCTTAAAAATAGTCAATTTACATGTATTTCCATCTGCTGAATTCAAAAATCGCCATAAAAATGACAGATTAGCTCTTATTTTGAAGATAAAGTGACATTTCATTTTTTAGAGTTAAGATTTTAAATTTGGGGGAATTTTTTGGGGGAGTTGGCACACCTGTCAAATAACAAAACACCAATGCTCTTCAGCTGTTTGTAAGTCATAAACATAGATATTGTTGCTGTGACTGTGAATTACATATAGTTTCTGCTCAAACTAATGCAAAATTTCTGGTTTGGGAGTGCTTTTTGAGTGTAAAATTTGTAAAAATGCCACGAAAATGTGTAAATATGGTGAATAACTTTTGTTATATTTGTGGTGAAATAACATTTTGCTCACAGAAACGCAATCTGACGCCTCTTGTAAAGACTGCCTATCAGCATTATTTCGGTATGAAAGTAGGGGACCAGGATAAGTCTTGGGCTCCACATATATGTTGCAACGCATGTTCAGTTACACTGCGACAATGGCTGAAAAAGAAGAAACGATCTATGGCTTTCGCTGCGCCTATGGTTTGGCGGGAGCCTACAAACCATACAGATGACTGCTATTTCTGCTTGACTCCACCTATAAAGGCAGGATTGTCTATGAAGAAAATAAGAACAGTTCAGTACCCGAATCTTCCATCTGCTATTCGACCCATTCCACATTCGGATAGTTTACCAGTTCCTACTCCACCCGAAAATTGTGTGTTTGAAGTAGAAAATGAAGACAGTGTGGAACAAGAAGAACCAAAAAAGCCTTCCACATCCCATGACCCTGATTTTGAGGGAAAAGATGATAAACCGCACAGACTGAGTCAAGCGGAATTGAGTGATCTCATTAGAGACCTCGGCCTGTCAAAGGAGAAGGCAGAAATTCTTGGGTCTCGACTACAGCAATGGAATCTTCTCGAAAGTGATGTCAGAATCTCACAGTATAGAAAACGTCACATGGAACTGCTTCCCTTTTTTGAGAAGAAAAACAATCTTGTTGTTTGCTGCGACATTAATGGCTTGATGAAATCTTTGAATTTGAACCATGATCCAACTGAATGGAGGCTATTCATAGACTCCTCCAAGCTTAGTTTGAAAGCTGTGTTACTTCACAACGGCAACCTTCTTTCATCTATTCCTGTTGGTCATGCTGTTCACATGAAGGAGACATATGCAAATATGACAGCTCTCTTGGACTCAATTAAATACCATGAACACAAATGGAAAATCTGTGGTGATCTAAAAGTCATTGCCATACTCTTAGGAATGCAACTGGGGTACACAAAGCATTGCTGCTTCTTATGTATGTGGGACAGTAGAGATAGGAAATTGCATTATATTAAAGGAGACTGGCCTGCAAGAAATCTTAACCCTAGCGAGAAAAATGTCGTTGCCAAGCCTCTTGTGGACCCAAAAGACGTTCTTCTTCCACCCCTGCATATCAAGCTGGGTTTGATGAAAAACTTTGTCAAAGCTATGAACCGAGAGGGGCAGGCCTTTAAGTACATAAGAGAGAAATTTTCGAAATTAAGTGATGCAAAAGTTAAAGAAGGCATTTTTTGTCGGACCACAAATTAGAGAACTTGTAAGGGATCCTGCATTTGACCAAGTTTTGGAGGGGAAAGAAAAGGAAGCTTGGGAAGCCTTCAAGGGAGTTGTTCATGGATTTTTAGGCAACAAAAGAGATGATAACTACAAGCATTTGGTGACAGTGCTCCTGCAAAAATACCGTAACCTTGGATGCAACATGTCCCTTAAGATCCATTTTCTCCACTCCCACCCTAGAATTTTTCCCTCCTAGTTGTGGAGCTGTTAGTGATGAACATGGCGAAAGATTCCATCAGGACATTTCTGTTATAGAACAAAGATATCAGGGCCGTTGGAATGAAGTAATGCTTGCGGATTACTGTTGGTCTTTGTGTAGGGATTCTGCGGAACTCCATTACAAGAGGAAAGCTAAAAGACGACGATCTCAAGAAGCCACCACATGATTCTCTTCAGACACGACCATCTGCGAAGTATTATTCCAGCAATTTTGAACTCTTAGCATGTAATTACAAGTTAAAAAAAATCGAATGCACTTTCATTGTTGGTAGCATATATTGTAATTAAAATGCATATTTTTCTCTCAATCCGTTAATATGTAATACTTCCACCTAGTGTATATCATAGAAACTAGAGCTAAGAAAAATTTTTCATTGTCATATTTGTTTTTCTCAACCCAAAATAGTAGGAATTGACTCATGAAGTGCTCGAAGCATTCAAAAATTGTTTTTTTGTTGCCCAGTGTAATCAGTTAAAGAGAATACATTTTTTGTGAATGTAATTGTCAGTTATTTGTAAAGTAAAACAAATACCAACCTGGTACCAACACCAACACCGATACCTTGACACCGACGCGACGAACAGCGACGGGACGGACACCGACGCGACGGACACCGACGCGACGGACACCGACGCGACGGACACCGACGCGACGGACACCGACGCGACGGACACCGACGCGACGGACACCGACGCGACGGACACCGACGCGACGGACACCGACGCGACGGACACCGACGCGACGGACACCGACGCGACGGACACCGACGCGACGGACACCGACGCGACGGACACCGACGCGACGGACACCGACGCGACGGACACCGACGCGACGGACACGGACGCGACGGACACGGACGCGACGGACACGACGCGACGGACACGGACGCGACGGACACGGACGCGACGGACACGGACGCGACGGACACGGACGCGACGGACACGGACGCGACGGACACGGACGCGACGGACACGGACGCGGCACGGACCACGGACGCGACGGACACGGACGCGACGGACACGGACGCGACGGACACGGACGCGACGGACACGGGACGCGACGGACACGGACGCGACGGACACGGACGCGACGGACACGGACGCGACGGACACGGACGCGACGGACACGGACGCGACGGACACGGACGCGACGGACACGGACGCGACGGACACGGACGCGACGGACACGGACGCGACGGACACGGACGCGACGGGACACGGACGCGACGGACACGGACGCGACGGACACGGACGCGACGGACACGGACGCGACGGACACGGACGCGACGGACACGGACGCGACGGACACGGACGCGACGGACACGGACGCGACGGACACGGACGCGACGGACACGGACGCGACGGACACGGACGCGACGGACACGGACGCGACGGACACGGACGCGACGGACACGGACGCGACGGACACGGACGCGACGGACACGGACGCGACGGACACGGACGCGACGGACACGGACGCGACGGACACGGACGCGACGGACACGGACGCGACGGACACGGACGCGACGGACACGGACGCGACGGACACGGACGCGACGGACACGGACGCGACGGACACGGACGCGACGGACACGGACGCGACGGACACGGACGCGACGGACACGGACGCGACGGACACGGACGCGACGGACACGGACGCGACGGACACGGACGCGACGGACACGGACGCGACGGACACGGACGCGACGGACACGGACGGGACGGACACGGACGGGACGGACACGGACGCGACGGACACGGACGCGACGGACACGGACGCGACGGACACGGACGCGACGGACACGGACGCGACGGACACGGACGCGACGGACACCGACACCACCGTCTTCAAAAGTATTGTCTAGAACAAAGATTTTCATTGACCTTGCTGGATTTTGAAGAAAGTAAAATATTGGTTTTTGAAATAGAATTAAAGTTTGCTCGTTTTTTTTCTGTAGTGTCATTGTTTCTTTTCTGAAAGTAACAGAGTTCCTGATTGATTTATTGGTAATAGGGCTTATCAGGAGTTGTTTGAAAGGCTGAAGTTCTTTTTGAAAATATATTTACTAGAATGTAATGTGTTTATTTCAAATCTTGCAGTATCTTATGAAGAGTTGTAAAAATTTAAAAGGAGGACTTCAAGAGGTTGCTGACCAATTGGAGTTGGAAAGAATTGGTCCACAACATCAGGCTGGTAGTGATTCTCTGCTGACTGGAATGGCGTTCTTTAAGATGAGAGAGGTAAGCATGATAGTTATTGCATCTTTTTTATCGTTATAAGCTTTAGTT
Source organism: Acheta domesticus (assembly GCA_031308135.1). Classification (NCBI taxonomy): domain Eukaryota; kingdom Metazoa; phylum Arthropoda; class Insecta; order Orthoptera; family Gryllidae; genus Acheta; species Acheta domesticus. The sequence goes on from JAHLJT010002406.1 coordinate 181,432,387, forward strand.
TTTATGTTGAGGAGAGGTATGTGTCAGTACTCAAAATTTGACAGGTGGGGTTTGGGTGATGTGACAATAATTGTGTTCCATCATCCTACTAGTCCTACCCTCCTGCAACGCATTCACTACCTGCTCTTTCTTCAGCCCCTTCTGCCAATGGGTGGCCTTTGGGATTGCAGATAGGGCTGTGGGCGCAGAATAGCGAGCTGTTACTGTTACGGTTGTTTCAGTTTCTTGCCACACTCGTATCCTTTTTATTATTACAGATGTTCTTTGAGGATAACATTGATGATGCGAAGTATTGCGGTCATCTGTATGGACTCGGAACGTCCTTTGTGATGAACGGCAACAGTTACCACGACAACGGTGACAATAGCAGCTCTTCGTGATCTATGAGGATAAGTTGGGGCCAGTGAAGAAACGAACAGTGTGTGTGTGTCTTGTGTTTGTGCTGTTTGTCAAGAAGTTAGTATTTTTAAAACGAAAACTCAAAGCCCCAGTGGACAATATTTCTACTATGAAGACATTTTGATGTTTTATTTTACAAAAAATGTCAACAAACATTTGATAGTATAAAATAATGTATGGACATGAGGTGAATCTTGAAAGTGTTAGAAAGATAAAAATGGAGGTTATTATTAGTCAGTGTCTATTCCTAGAAACAAAAGTAGTTTGCCAATTATTGAATATGTTTGAGCAAATGGTGATAGTAGAAGTTATTAGTGTTGTATTGATAAATTCTCTTTACCCAAATATAGTGAAATGATAGTAATACCTTCCATTCTTTCTTTCTGGATGAAGAACAGTATATTTGTCTTTCACATGATTGTGTTTGGTAATATGGTTTTAAAACCTTTTCTGTTTGTTATTGAAGGTTAATTCCAAGTGCCTTTTGAATTTAAGGTTCTTGGGTATTACTAAAGATAATCAGACTGTGAAAGGCAGATTAGTGTTACTGGTTGCTGTTGCACTGCCAAAAGAAAGAACCTCTTTGAGGTACCAATGCATGACTTTTCACTGCAATACTGATAATTTATTACATAACTGATTTCATTCACTAAAATTAGCATGAACATGAATGAAAAAGAAAGAATGAAAATATATTGAGAAGATTTTATATGCTTAGAATTAAAACTGTAAATAGTAGAACAATCAATTTTGTGCAAATGCGAAAAATAAATCTTAAATATCACATATATTTAATGGAAAATATACTGTACAACTGTGAATTATTTTGTGGTTTCTTTGGAAAATGTTCTTATAATTATAACTCATCAATTGAAATGAGATTTTATATTTTATACATGGTTACTCTGTTCAAGAGATTTAAATAGCTATTCATTAATGTAAGTTCTACTGTTTGCAGCCTTTGTATTGGATTAAAGCCAGATATAGAATAATACATGTGAAATAACATAGTACTTGTTTCTTTAGGTAATTTAGAAAAGTAAATTATGCATTGGAGGTTGTACCGTATTTACTTAGATACCAAACAAAATAAATGATAACATAAATCATATGGTTTTGGTAAAATCAGTGTTATAATGATTTTTTTTTTACTAAAACAATGCAGTGATTCCTATTATAACAAAGGACATTATTGTGAAACCTATTTATCACATGTGAAAATTATTTGTAAAGGACTGAATGATTTCTAAAAATTGTTAGGTTAAAAATTTCTGTACATCTTTATGTCAGTTGCAGAAATGTGCCTTTGTTAATTGTAAATTATTGTTGTCATGGTGTTAATCATCATCAAGAGTTACTGCCTTAATAGTATACAATGGCTCTTAGAAATTGATGTCTTAAAGGTATGTTATTTGAGTAAATGCGGTATAAAAATTTCACAGAAGAGAAAAGGTTCAGGAAAATGAAATTCCTACTCTTTTTCTTAGATTTTTTGTTGGGGTAGTAGATATTAATCAACATTGTATGTAATTGTATATATATACATAGTAAATCTTCTTTCTGTTGCTTTTTTTGTAAAACTTCTCAATTTTATAGATGTAAAATAATGTCAGCTTTCACGAAAGAATTCATAAATAGGGAGATTTTATAGTTGTTGCATGACAGTCAATGGTGTAATCCAGAAAAGATGGCAGGCATAAGATTTCTGTAGAACTGAACAACATATTTATGTTAGCAACTAGTTGCACAGCCTTCTACAATATACACAATATGCATTTGCTATCAATTGCTGCTTAATTGTAGTATTTTTAATTCTGATCTATTGTAATTAAATATCTTGGCATGGAATGACTTGTGTCTAGCTGTTTTGAATGATATATAATCTAAATTTCATGATTCCATTTATTGTTAACATTTTAGATGGCATTCTTCAGACATAAGTTTTCTGCTTATTCTTTATTTATATGCATGGTGATAAGAGACAGAAACTCCCTCACCAATCATAATTCCATGGCCTTTGTAATTTGTTTTGATTCATAATTGGATTAAAACTAATTGTATTGATGCAAATAAGCAACAGTGTGAAATCCAGAGTGATCAGACTGAAAACAAAAATGCAAGAAACATAATCTGTTGTTGCTTCTCAAATTATTGGTATATTTTTTTGATTCTTAATACATCAGTGTACTTTAAAATTGTTCGTAGTCCATAAAATTAATATGTAGAAAAGTTGATATAGAATGTTAGGAGTTTGTTGCTGTACCCTGGATTGAATGCTGTGCTTTATCATATTTCTTGATAAACAAGTGAAAATTTATGACGTTTGTATCATTTGTGGGTAGGGTTTTAAAAGGTTATTGGATATTACAAAACCATTTACAAGCATTTGAAAGTTGTTCTTTGAGAAAAAAAAGCACTAGTACAAATTACAAGGCTGTGAATGTTAGCACAGTTTCCATATTCTTGGACACAGAAAATAGTTGGCCATTCTGAAATGTACATTAATATTAGCTCCATGAAGAAAATATATATAATTTTCTTTCACCTTGTCCTTTCCACCAAAATTATTTCAGCTCTTAGAATGTCATTCTTACAATAATGGGAATTTACTGAATGTAGTGTAAATAATGCATTAATAATTTTTGTCATTCAGTATGATTCAAAGATTTGACTCATTTGTAATTATCATATGACAATGGACATTCTGCTATTGAATGTTCAGAAATTTCTTCGTAAACAAAATTTTGTATTTTAGTTGGCTTTGTGATGTGATCAAATAGTATAGTTTAAGTATGTTTCATTATGTAAAAATTTCTTTGATACATAAATGATCACCCTTAATTTCTTATAATGAGGATAGTTCTTTGTTGTCATGGTTTGTATATGATGTGAGGAAGTACATTACGTATACAGTGACTTGTGTGTTTTGCAGTGTTTTATGTTAAGTATTTTTACATTTTTGTAGTTAGTCCTTGAGTTAATTTTGAATTCAATTTGTAGAGTACCTAATCCAAATTTTTAAATGAATTATTTTTTGGTTTCATTTTTGTTGATTTCAATTCTTGAGAAATTTTATCCAGAAATTTTTTTTGGATAGGTAGTTGCACAAAATATTTACGTTGAAAAAATATTTTATACAAAACAAAAATTTACAAATTTTTTAGAGTTGCTCAGTTTACTTCAAGCAGTTGTGGTTTGAAAAAGTGAATCATGGAGAGGAGTTTAGAAAAGGAATAAGTGAAAATGTTTACTTTTTATATTGCTTGTAATGGTAATATTTTGATAGTTGAGGAAAAGATTAAAAATTAACTGACCTATTTTGAACTTAGGCCAAAAATAATGTATATCTGAAAGGGTTAACACTTTAGTAAATTGCCAGTTAATATCTCTCTGATTTAAAATGGTTGTTACAAACATTGGTTTCTTCATTTTATGAACGTGAAGAAATCCTGTAAATTAGGTTTTTGTCCTGTTATACTGTTTTAGATATTTCATATTTAAATCTGTTACAATTGTAGTAAAGGAGGAAGGAATGAATAGAAGGTAGAAGTCATCCATAATGAAGAATTACTAAACCTGTGTAAAAATAACATGAAATTTCGGAAGTTCATTATGGGGGTTGGAGGTTCTAAATATATGATTTGGTGCTGTTTCAGTAGTTGCTGTGTGTGCCATCTAATGTTATTAGTATACTTAAGTTCAAGCATAGCTAAAGAGGGGGGAAAAAAAGAAAAAAAGTTGGATTAGGGCAAAACTACTTTTGTCAGGTAGCTTTTCTAGGTTTGTGAAATCTTGTTTGAAGAAATAGTAAAATTCTAATTAGCATTACCATTCAACTTTCAGCTATTGAAAAAAGTGAAATAATGACGTCATTGATCACTTATTATAAATAATTTGTCATTTTTATTAATGTTGGAGTAAATACAATTATTAAAATGACTTGCTTAAAATTAACTATCCGCTCTCTGAAAGTCTCTCGTACAATGGCATGCAATTATGCACGACTGAAAGGCTTGACATTGAGAGTGATTTAATGAAAATTGTGGCTATTTTAAAGAATTTTTGTAATAGGATTTGAGTGGATGAACATTTGGCATTATTAAGTTACAATTAAGCATGCAATCTGTGCATTTGGCGTGTCTTTTGCTGCATTTGTATAGCAATACTGCATTTGAATGGCAATACCCTGCTGAAATATTTGTGTACAAGAATTCAGTTGCAAGTCGACTTTCTTTTAAGGCTGTGGAATTGAATTAAACGCGCAACTTTTACATTTACAAAAGGCCATTTTTTTTTCTCACGATTGAGCCACGTTCGTTGCTGAGGTGGGGGAGGTGATCTGTTTCCCCATTATGCTACTTCGACCGGCATTGACCATAGCGTTAATGCAAGGGGAGCCTTGGGGACCAAAGGAACGTGACAAAGAAATGATGTGGAAGCTTACCTAGGAAATGGAATCTTAACAAGTTTTCGTGGGGCTCCGTTGGCAAGCTGCGAGGACGAGGTGGCAGGGACCGGCATATCCCCGACTCGTTTCGCGGCATACGACACGCGCTCATCAAAGATAGCGATGCTTTTGAAACAAGACGGGAATGGAATGGGAAGGAGAAATCGGAGAGTGTCGAGGTTGGATTTAAAAATACTTTACCATTACCATGTTAACAGAATAACAGTTTCAATACGTTTAAACTACATTTTTCGGAATATTGGACACGAATTTATGACGGTAATATCGTTTTTCTTCAAGGGTCGCCGAAGTTCTGATTATGTAATCCAACATTTTTTATTTTCGAAGTACTTGGAGGTGATCGATGGTACTTGTACGTCGAGACGTTGCATTCGTTTTGTATAGCATGTTTTTTGTTGTTAAGCTCTGTAAAATGTAGTGTCACGAGCACACGGAAATGATTTGACAAAGTTTCTTAAAAAGAGTTAAAACCGCCAACATAAAGCGTTTTACTCATGTGTACAAAGTAAAATAAATCCTTGTTGGTTAATTCGATTCTATAAAGAGATAAACGTATTCCAGGTGAATACGATACTACTACCACGGAACAAGTATCGTACATAGCATCGTCAGCCTGTAGTGAATAACGTGTCGTCTTTAAAATATAAATTGAGATTTACTTAAAAAAAACTTACTTTAGAACACGCAATTGGCACGGAACGTAGATGTCAATCCGTGCACCTATGAAGAAGCTAACGGGCGGGCCCCTTTCTGCTTCATTCCAGATGTTTAATATCCCCCACGACGCCTCTTGCCCCATCATGATAGGCTACGACATAGAAGAGAGTCGCGGAGAGCCCGAAGACGCGGACGAAGAGAGCTACTGCAACGGGGACAGCGGCGTCGGCGACAGCAGCGTCAGCAGCAGGGGGAGCCGCGGCGGCGGCGGAGGCGGTGGCGGCGGCGGGGGCGGAAGCGGCGGGGGCGGCGTGTGGCGCGGCGGCACCGAGTGCTGCCGACGCCACCAGTGATGCGCCTCGGCGGGGCGCCCGCTCTCGCCGGAGAGTCGCGCGCCGGGGGGCGGCGGCGGTGCGGGCGGCGGCGGCGGCGGCTGCCGGCGACACGCGCCGTCGCCCCCGCGCCGCCCCCGTCGCCGCCGCCGCCAACACGCCCCCGCCGCCTCACGCCGCCTTCCTCCACCGCCGCCGCCGCCGCCCGCCGCGCGCCTCCCGAGCGTCGGCGAGGTGAGCGAAATGTTACGCTGTACAGGGTGTGCCCGAAGTGGTGGACGGTTGGCTGAAAATGTTGGGAGGCAACACGATTTTATCTTCATGTGGTCGTTTCTTTAGCTACAGTTTTTTTGTCTCTAATCATATGTCATTCATTTTTGCGATGCTTAATTTCTACTGTCGTTAGTATTTTCTTAGTTCCCTGAATTGATTTTCTATTTTTATTTCTCTGAAAGCGTCGAAAATTTGCATTGTCTAGAAGGAAGTATCTAATGAGTTAGCGAGGTGAATGAAATGATATGCTGAACCAAAGTTTCATACCGTTAGGTATGGAATGTTTTAGTGTAATGAAAACCCTCTATTATTGAATTTGGGATTGGTTTTTGCGGAAAGCTTCCTTTCAGATCGCAGTTCTTCCAAAAGGGACATACGATCATACGGGATCATCTGGAATCAATGTGAGGGATTAGTCGAAATTGTGTTTTTGTACCAAAGAACTGACGATTCGTTCGTGTCACTCAAAAGCGAATGTCTCAGAACCGACCCGCCGCACGCATGAATAGTTCAAACGTCATTGCCATTCAGAAATTAGCTTTGGATCAAAATAAAATTTCTACTCTCTGTTCCTCTTCGACCATTTTCCAAGTCTGACTCCGAAATCAATAACAATGTGTAGTGCGATGCCTGTCCTGTAAGCTGTTGTTGGGTTCAGACCACGCATTTCGACACGTTATTTGAAATAATTGATGAAGGCTGCAAAACATCAGTCTGTAAATCTATTGACATTATTGTGCATGCCTGCAGGTTCAATTTCGTCATAAGAGGCATCTCCTAAAGAGTTGGTAAATTTCAGTTCTTCTGTGTACTGTGATTCGTGTTGTTCATAACGTACACCGATGTGACGGAAAAGATACTTGTTCAAGTACTTTTCCTGCATAAAAGATAACTGAAAAGTAAATATTGGCATATAAAGAGCATCTCGTGAATGAATCTTATGTGTTGAATATTGGGTGTCATAAAATATCCTGAAATATTTTATAAAATATTTTCTTATTATTGTAGATCTTGAATACTTTTCCGCGCAGAAAACATACAATTTTATTAGGAAGCTGCATTAACAAAAGTGTTTAAACGAACAGAAAGCTATTGTACAGGAGCCACGGAGTTTCTTCAGATTCCTGAAGCTTTCTTCATTTTCTTTTCTTTTATTTACTACTCGCAGATTTACATACTTCCACTAGATAACCGTGTGTAGTTCCGTCTAAAAGAGTTACTGTGTATTGTTGCATGCTTGTAAAGACGAAACTGAAGCCAGTCGCGATATATGCAGGCCTTTGCATATATTTCTTGGGTAATTTTCTCTATTGTTTTAAAAAGAACCACTTACAAAACTGTGAAGTCTCTTTTTCAATTTTTATTTTTACTTTCTCGCCCTTCGAAAGAAAAAGTATTGTACTCATGTGCTGGAAAACAGCGAATTTTCGCCAGAAAATCTGTTGGGCCCTGGTAGCGAACAAGGGGATAAATCTTGTTCCTATATACAGTAAATTACTTCCTCTAAGACGTGTAATCAGAATCCATGTTGTGTAAGGCTTTGATGCTGAAAACTTCGCATCAATTTGTCGCAAAACTTCTGTCCATTTGTCTGCCCACCTGTCTTTCCGTTTGCATCTGGTTAACGCTAGCTCGTAAACCGTTCAGCCGATTTTCTCCAAAATTGATATTCCTTGATTGATTTAAAGAAACTAGAGGCCGTGCGTGTTTAAAAAGGATATTTTAATTTTGGGGGGATACTTTACATAAAGCATCAGAAACATTTTCAAAATTTTAACTACTCCAAATAAAAAAATCTTTGTTCTCGAGTAGTATAAAACGCGCTTAAAAGAATGGCACAGTTCTCATTTTCGTTGAAATCCCTGATTTTTCGAAAATCGTAGAAGTTAAAAATTTGTACGGCGTGTTTCTGCAAATACAATATTGAAGGTAGTTTTTTTAATGAAATCTATTCCTCAAATACAGATCTTGAGAGAAGGTCATGCACAATTATTCGAAAATATGAGTACTTTTCGCATAATTTTGCTTGAAATATAGACAATTTTTAAACAATTATTATTTCAAAAAAAAGCTACAATTTTTTTTTTTTTGAAATTTCTTAACATATACAAAGAACGGTAAAAAAATGTTGGCGCTAGTCTCGTGTCCGGCCTACACTCTGATTTTCAATGATTGCAAAAAGGTAACATTCCAAAACTACAAATTCGAAGATAGAGATTTTTGTCTTAATCAGATCTTTAAAAAAACGTCATAAACAATTTTGTGAAGAAACAAGTAGTTTTATCGTAATTTCTGCTTGAAGTTAACGCAAATTATAAAAAAAAACTTTTCTCGAAATTTTTTTCCAAGGATGGAACAAGAAAAGTGCAAATCTAAAAATGGTGCGAGAAAGTATGTGCTCTTGGAGCAACTCTTGTGGAAAGATGGGTCGCCGCCCATCGCGTTGTTGCTTCCCTGAGCGCGGGCCAGTTGCTCTCAGCAGGCGGCCGAGGGGCAGCCGGAGCGCCAGGTAAAATTTCGGTGTCAACTGCCGCGATTTTATAAGAAATGTATGGGGTGAAAACGACGGACGCCGTAGCCGAATCTGCAACCAATGGCGGCGTGAGTGGCTCCCTTCACCGTTATTTTCTCATGCTTATCAATTTTAATATTTTGGGTTAAGCCGACTAGAGTATTAAAAAAGAGTCTTTTAAAGGAATCATACATACTTCAGAATTTATCAAACTATCATTCTGGTAAATCGAACTTACATTGAATACAATAAATCGTATCATAGATGGACAAAGACTTCATGTCTAAAAACAAGACTCGTGCTTTATCACGTTAGCAATTGCTAGTCCTATGAAGTATCATTTTGACAGTTCAGCGCAAAAAACACAGAAGGGACCGTCTTCAGTTTAGAGTTTAGAGATTCAAGTAGTACCAAAGCTTTTTATTAGTTTGATTTCTGTCGCAAGTTAACCCAACAGTTTTGCTCAACTCTTAATGCAATTTCAATCAGAATTTTTGTATCGTGTTTCCCCAGACTTCTGATAGTTTGACTTACATACCTAATTTTTACTCATGTCATTGTGGAAATAATACAAAATAAATAAGCTACCAGCATACTCACGTTTCCCACATTTCACAATAGTTTCACCAAAAAGTACACACAAATCAACAACAAGCGCGTACAGGGTAGAAATACACTATTTCTGCGCACTACATCACTAAATAAAAAATATCACTATCAGAAAGCCAATAATCTAAAAACTTTAAACTGCTTCAAATTGCCACCACAGCACTGAAACGCATTATAATTATTGTCTCAAAATGCTGGAAGTGGCACTGTTTTGGTGTCGCCGCAGCTTCTTTCTTGCTGGTCGAAATGCATGGAAGCTCCATAGAGTGGTCACATCTTTTCTTCTACATGCTATGTTTCAGGTACAGTGGGACGTTGTAATTGGGACCAGGTATAGTTCGGATATTTGATAATTTGGATAACCGAACATAATGTCTATGCAGCCTTCCGTTCCCCTAAAATGCGGTGGGTTTTCTGCCAACAATGAATATTTGGAGTGAGTGACAACTGTTAAGCATTTACGCTCGGTTGTTTGACAGTGTACCGTTTGTTATCTTGCATTAAACGGTGGTGAAAAGCGTTTACCTGCTAATAATAAACATTCCGAGTTCTTAATCATTTATTGTAGGACTTGTCAAAGTTCACTGAAATCAGATGATTGGCTATAGTGCAGTATCTCGTTAATATTTTATTACTGTCAATCATATCGCG
>JAHLJT010002406.1:181442387-181480241 GCA_031308135.1 Acheta domesticus
TCTCTCTCTCTCTCTCTCTCTCTTTCTCTCTCTTTAAATGTTTTTCACTATAAGAAAGTGAAAGTAAGTTATTCAATGATTTAAGGCTCAATGAGTTTAATGAACTACTCCAATTTAGGCAACATGAAGTACCTCAGGAGAGTGACAACAAGACAGAGAAAAGACGTTCAAGCTTGATTAATTGCTGCAGAAAATAATTTCACCGGAACTCCGGCAAGTAATGAACGATTCATTCTTTCACACTTTTGGTGGTTTAATTACCATGAAAACCACCATCTACCATAAAAATGTGTTACGCGCTGCTTATCTCAAAGTCGGGATTTCATTTCACTCTTCTAGAAGTGACATTCCATTCCCCAAAACTGAGTGTGAATTCACACTGGGAATGTGACTGTTGTGTGCGTCGCGCACGAGTTAATGATGTAGTTTCTTTAAATTTTTATCCCAAAAGCCGGAAAAGAATGAAAGAGAATAATGTTCGAGAGTGGTGGAGATACATTCCTTTCTTTTAGAACATATGTTTCTAGTTACTCATATCATTGAAATCTAATGATATACAGAATTCGCAAACAACCGGTATTTTCGAATCCTGACACCTGTTTCGAGAGGATTGACCTGGAGAGGGAGGTACTGAGAATTCCAGAGACCGACTGCTCTGAGGCCAATTCCGTGATTTTACTCCGATGAATGTAATGAAACTCGGCCGATGAAGTAACGAAAAAGTGGTAAATCGTGCTCAAAACAGTTTATTTGGGCCTTCGTCCAGGTGAGCCTGGGCCATACTGGCTACGTCTGGAGCCTGTCGTAACACTTAAAGCTGAGTTCCGTGAAGAGTGGGTTCTTAAAGGAGGATGCCGCTACTGTCGATCCAACGTAACCCACCTCTCAAACTGTTATTAGCCGTCCAAGCAAGTATAGCAAATTGTGTGCTGTGTACTGTAACGAAATGGAGGGCTTACTCTGTTATCAAACACTTGTTCCAGCCCCAGGTTGGGCTGCCAATGTAACGAAATTGGGGGTCCTGCTCTGCCAAGCTAACTATTACTACTACACTTTCCCTGCTACTCTGCTATCAACTTATTGAAGCCCCCTCGCAGTCTGTCACATAAATTTATATTGTGGGTGGGACCTGTTCCTTCGGAACCCCAAACATAGCGTCCGCTGTAGTGCCACCCGGATGTCAACTGTTACTACTCAAATGAAAATGTCATTGTGAGAGAATGACAAACGGTAGGCAGTTATGCCTCCTTCATTTATTAGCCAAAGAATTTAAGTTCTCTCTTTAGTTTCTCTTATTTCTTTTCAACTGAACGATTTTCCGTTGCATTTGTTAACATTCCGAACATAAACACGCATCAAAATAAACATATGAAATACACAAACACGAAAATGAACACAAAGAAATGCATAACGAAATATAAACACCATAATAATAATTCACACTTAAAATAACTTTGCTCATTCATTCCTGAACACGTACGTTCCATTCGTTTGGTTATGATGGTGCCATACATTGAAATTTCTTCCATCCTACGACAGATCTTGGCTTTGAAACAATTTAATCCTTCTTTAAAAGCCAAAGAAATGATTTACAACTTCCCTGTTTGAAGAATAACGCCCCTTTTCGCAGCATCTGCGTTCACCAACCATCAAACACCAGATATCACCGTTCCCTGCATGTTGCTTGGTTCTCGTTAGTCCATGCCGGCCACCAACGCCACCACTGCACCATTAATACACCGACGTGTACAGTTCGTGTCGCCGCCTCACTAACACGCGAAACCGACTGGTGACGTACTGCGCACTCGCATCACGAAACTTCGCGAATATTTTTAGTAATGTTCCTTTCGCGGCAATAGAATATGCAAGCACTCATGGTTTCATGAATATTATTGCTGCGATCTATTTATATGACGTAAATAAACGCGTCACACAAGTCTCCTTCCTAAAGTCCGAAATAAATTTTAAATTATTTACTTCGTCGCACAACACAGTAACTCGCTATTTCGAATTTGTTCCACAGTAAATTAAAAGTTCACTAATATTTGCTCAGCAATAATTCCAATCGCAACTAAAGTTCTTTATACTAAGTATTTTCATAAAAATATTTTCATGAAAATCCATATATAAATAATACAAACAAACAATATAAAAAAATCGCAGCCACGAACACACGGTCTGCTTGCAATCTAAACCTCTCGTCGTCTCCTGAAGGCATTGTTGTCTGGGCTCTTTATAGATTCCAGCTTGAACAAAGCAAGATCGCTGTCATTATGTTGTTGTCTGGTTATTTGCGAAATAATGTATTTCACCCGTTACGCGTTTCCTGTCATGATATTGCATTCTAAATTCTTCTAAAAATTCTTAGTGTCTCTACTTTAATTTTGAAACCGACGCTATGCGTCCTATTATGCCGAAACATTTTATTTTACAACTAGCTGGTACCGGCGGCGCGTTTGCTGCGCAGAAGAAATAATTGAGGAAATAATCCTCTCCCCCTCTCTTTTCCTCTCTTTCCCATGTTTTTCTCCTCCGTCCATCCCTTGTCTTTTTCTTCTCTCTCTCTTTTCCCTCACTCTTCTCTTTTCCATCTGTGTCTTTTCTTCCCCTGTGTTCTTTCTCCCTGTGTCTCTTTCCTCTTCTGTGTCCCTTCTTCCCCCCTGTGTCTTTTTCCCCTTCTGCGTCCCTTCTTCCCCCTGTGTCTCTGATTCCCCTCTGTCTCTCCTCTTCCCTTTCTGTGTCTTTTCCTCTCTTTCTATGTCTCTTCTTCCCCTCTGTAGCCTTGTAATTTCTGGTTTAATTTAGTTTTCCGTTTGCCGTAATCTTGAAAAAACATTAAATTTTACCCAGAGTGACGTCACAATTTGTAACACTCGCTTGTTTACTTGAAGTTTTCTGCCGAACATGCATTTTCTAAAATTTGCTAAAACAACGCAACCCGTCGTCCGATTTTAATGAAATAAGTTATAAATTTCTCCTCTGAATTGCGCCATCGTATGTTGATGCGCGAATTCATTTTCCTTCGGGGCATTTCCGTAGTCAAAAAGTAATATTTACACGCGACACTGCAGGCCGCTTGTTTATCCTATGCTATGTTTACAATAACTAGTCACAGTTTTCTATGTTCAGTTCAACTTTACTAGGCCTTTTTTATCAAAATGTCTCAAAATAGCTGTAAATGATCCCAGATCATTACAGTACGAATAAATAATTTCTTGATAATGTCCACGAGAGGAACATGTTTCTACTCAACCTAGTGTTCCTCGTTTTTCTGCTAGTTTCGCTTGCAGAATGTTTCCGTACTGTTTCAGGTTATTCTCGGGCACGCGTAGCAAACCCTTGTCGAAACTACAGAAACCCTAGGTATTTTCGGGACAACTGTGCCCTGAACTCAGCATTTTGGTAGGCATTCACCAGATACGAGGGCTATGCCGAAAGATTTTAGCAGAATGAAAAATAATGAATTTATTGGAACTCTAAACATTGCATTTGTTCAAAACTTTCCAGGAGCACATACACTTCGCCATCCTTTAAAACAACTTACAAAACGTGTCACTCCACGTCTCTTCAGGAGTAGTCTTAATGGTATCAATGCAGGCTTGCACAACGTCATCATCCGAAGAAAACCCCTGTCCTCGGATCTTTTGCGTGGTTTGGGAGAACAAAAGAAATAACAAGGGCCAAGTCGAGCGAATTGGGCAACAATCGCACATGTTCATTGTCGAGAAAGTCGATTGTTCTTGCAGCCGTGTGGCAGGAACATTGTCGTGGTAGAGCAAAATGTGACCTTGTTTGGACTTTGGTCTCTTTGATATTGTGATGACTTCAGGCAAGCATTGTGTTACATATCACTCTGCAATCACAGTGCGTTGATTGTCTAGGGTCACAGTAGTCGGATGACCTTTCTTTGTGAAAAAGTTGCCACCATTTTCTTTCCGCACCCCTCTTCACTTTGGTGGGCGGATCCTCATCTGGAGAGCACCAAACACTTGTGTGTCTTTTAGTTTTGGGTTCGTAGTGGTAAATCCACGATTCACCTGTTACCATATTACAAAACGTCCTTAGACCGCCCCCAACAAATTTTTGTATCGTGAATTTCCACCAGTCCACCCTTGTGGATTATTGCTCCTCCGTGAATGAATGTGGCACCCAGCTTGGCGAGCACATCGCTTGCGCGAGTGTCAAATGCTTATGCACAATGGTTTGTGATGCAGTCGACCCAATATTTAAGTCTATTCCATGACAGCAAATGTCAAGTGCGGGTCTTCTGACACCATTCTTCTCACAGCGTTAATATTTTTCTGCCGTCACTGCCGTGGCTGGAGTCCAGAACGCGTTTATATCGTCCAGAGACTGTCTTCCTCTCAAAAATTTTCTAAACCAATTTCCGACTGTCGCTCTAGACGGTGCAGATTCACCAAAAACACGTTTCAAAGAACTTTGGCACTCCTCGGCACTTAAAAACTTTTTAAAATCGTACAAAATCATGACACGAAAATCACGGCGCGAGAGACGTCCGTCTCGGAGCCCAGCAAGTCCGCAACAAAGGCTCTTTCACCCCTCCGTTCGCTTGAGTCCCCCCACCCCGTCTCTCCAATTCGTTGGGTTCAAGCATAGAGGAGAGAGATATACTAGAGTGCGCACCCGTGCTGCGCAGAAGGCCCGGCCGGGTATCAACATCTCTCGCTCCAGTGTCACGTGACTTTGGGACAGCTAGGTGGCATCTACAAAAACACCCGTCTCGCATTAAATGATTTATTTTATACGTACGTACAATGTTTCATTCCAGCGTTGTTATCTCATTTATTAAACAACCCTAAAAGTGTTGCTTGTAGCAGAAAAGTGAATTTAATTTTTTCTGCCCTATTTGCTCAAATGACTATTTTGCATTAATCCAAACTTTCTGTTATTACTTCAATGTTGACATTCTTCTATTGAAGATCCACAGCAGTGACATTATAATATCCAAAGTTATCATCAAAATGATATTTCAAGGATTTATAGAGGGGAAAAAAGGCTTTTACCTTTGATTTAGATTTTGATTTATTTAGTCAAAAACAGTAAAAACTGTATGTGATATATGGGGGAAAGTTCCATCTGCACTCATTTTCTTGAGCTTCAAAAGCTCTTCCCAATATTTTAACTATAACATTGGTATTTTCCCTCTCGAGTTGTATAAAACCTATTTGCATCGATAAACAAACTGCATGTTTTATTTTTTTCTTTGTATTACTAACAACTGTAACATGCCACGGGCTTTACTCCTACCACTACTTGCAAGTAAGCTCAAGAAAACGTGGGCATAGTGACGCTACATTTATGTCCAAAAGCAAAACAAGGGGACATCTCAGCATTTGCTCAATGGATCAGGAAAACTGGACAAAACCTAATCGAAATGGGGGGTCTTTGACCTGGAAGCTGAAGTACATATTTTTCAAAGAATTTACTAATAAAAATCAAGTACAATCATAGAAATTACTAACACTAACATACTATAAACACAAACTACACACCAGTAAATACTCACATGGGATTAATGCCCTCTAAATAAAATCATTTTGTTGTTAACTGATCTAATACTATTTTTTTGGTAAATTGGGTGTGCTCTTTTCCTACATGTTTTTATCTCATGTCAATATATTTAAACAATATTGCCTTAATTAAATACAACCTGTGATTCATTATGGCCTCTTGACCAATAATATATGTTAAATTACTAAAAACAGAACTATTCACAGATTCTCTCAGACATCTATTTACAATTGTACTACATGCTGCCTTTTTAAAAGTGTCACCTCTCCCCCGAAGTATTCTCCTCTGCTCTTTTGCAGATTTTTATAACATCTGCAGAAGGGTATTTCAGTCCATAATCATCGTTCCTCTGAATGAAGGAATATGATCCTTCATCACTATCAGTCCGGCAAAGAACTAGCTTACAGTCTACACAAGCAAGAGACTTTTGCAACTTTGTAACTAAAAATCCTCCAATATAAGTTACAATGTCCACAACATAGGGACAATCTAATTTGAAGATTGTTTACTGATGGCAAGTACATATTGTCAGTTGGTACCTCACTGCCCAGTTCAGGATCATTCACTTGTGGCACACTTGCATACTGGCGTGAACTGACATTTAACACAGTTGTTTCATCCTATAGAACACAATTTGCAAAGTTAAATTGTTATTGCACTTCTTGAAAAGAAAAAGAATTTTGGATCGTAAGCAGTGAACAAATATCCACAACGTCCCAAAATAATTACGCAGTAGCACCACAAACAGCAAACAGCACGCAAAGCTACATACAGCACCGTACAGCACGATCTGCCGGTGTCCCAAAGTCACGTGACTTACGAGCACCTCATGTTGAAACCTGCGCAGTAGGCTCACGCGCACTCTAGTTTTCCTCTGTGGGTTCAAGGTCAGAAAAGAGCGCACTTTCAGGCGCTGCCAACCCCCGTCTCCCCAACTTCCTCCTACGGTCGCTGCTAAAAACTTTCGGCAATGACTCTCGTACTAGAAAGACTTGCGGCCGCTGTGCAAACGCCGCCCCGTACTCCTCGTCTCCTCTCGTCTCGTCTCGCTTCAGGCCGCCAGGGATGCGATCAGATCGCCCGGGACGAAAGCAGGCAGGAGGGGAAGGAAAGAGCCCGGCGAAAGAGCACTTCGACGGAACGGGGGGTGTAAGCAGGGAGGGATGATCGAGGCTGACTATGGAGTGAAACGCAGGGGATTGCTAAAGTGCACATGTCACCGAAAACGCGCGGGCAGGGCGACCGGTGTGGGCTGAAACTGCCATCTGTGTACCTACGGAAGCGTAAGTCGCTAGACTTGTGTAGGGTATTCTTATTTAGTCAGTTTGGTAGATTCATTAGACCTGTGGATTTGAAAACCAAATTGTTGATCATTTTACAGACGCGAATGGATTTGTGTTTGTGTTGCGAATCCGCCCTTCGTAGACATATTGTATGTTGGATTACGAACCGGTGGTGGATTTTCCACAATATCTCGGTGGGACGACGTTTACCTGGCCGAGAATTCCAGATGTCAGCCGCTCAGATCGGTTTTTGGGTGTTTTTTCCTATGAGTTCGAGGCAGATTTCGGAACAGTCCCTGAAACAGTGGCCAGGGGCATGGGATAGCTCGCGATATTTCTTTCCCCATCCTGGCCCCCTTCTTACTCCGTGAGATGGACAATGTGATAATCTCCCCTGCTAATAAAATTCAGACCTCATTAACTCCCGGCTTCAGCGGAGCTGCGTGTACGCAATATCAGGTGAGTGCCCGACCAGGGATCGTGACGTAGGGATCAGTTCGTGAGCAAAGTAGCACATCGGGCTATCAAGGTTCTTCTTTCTTAACAATTTATCTACGTAAACTGGTAGGGTGTCTATTCGAAAATTATTTATTTAATTATCATTGACATCAATTTCAGGTGACAATGACCGCCAGAATTTCAACATATTATTATAGTTATATTATTATTATTATTATTATTATTATTATTATTATTATTATTATTATGGTGTAAGTAATGAGAGAGATGCTGCAGGAGCGGACAAAAGTAGTTTAGGCTTTATGGAAAGACAAAAGGAGGTGCAGAACGAAGTAAAATATGCAGTGTGTCAAATGTGAGAGGGCGACCGCTTTCTGGAAATCGGGAGTTTTATTTATTTGGAAGTTGAGAATTTGTAGACGAATCTTCGGAAGTCAGGGGAATTTCAAAGACGATTATTAAGACGGATTTTAATGACGGAATTTTAAGGACGGGAATTTTAAAGATTATTATTTTTAAAAGTCTTTGGCACAGCTTTATTTTTGGCACAATTTATATTATTCAAGGGGAGATCAGAGAGCCGACAAATTAGAACAGACTCAAGCATTGCATTTAACTAATATTTTTTAAAATATTAGTCAAAAATAGTGTCAAATAGTGTACAAATCTTATTAGATATGGAAAAATTAGTGACTTGTTGCAGCAAAAGCTCGTCATCTATTGATTGTCACATTAAACATTGTAATGAAATATTATTTTCTTTTAAATTTTAATGTTTCGAGTTTTTAAACACTATTTTCTTTGGGATTGGCGCAACAGCCCAGTTCAAACCTTGGCATGATAACCATGTACTTATAGTCTTAGTGGTAGTTCGTCACACACAAAAGTGGCAAGGTATTCTAGCTTCCGAAACTTAAAAGCATCATCAAGAATCAATTACATTTTACTGAAAGGCGGACTTCTGTTTAGAAATTCTAGCACATGCCCATTTGCAACTTATCTAATATTTACTTGTTTGGAACGTCTGATTTACTTTCAACTTGAAGGCCAAAACTCTTATAAGTCCGATCTATCAGCTGGTGTTTCACCCGGTTGCAGGTCAAAAACAATTTTCGGGTACCGTGGATTACTGGTAATCTAAGAGCATTCTTACTATTTTCGTAACGTTTATTTTCTTACTATTGCCGTAGCATTCGGAAAACGCTACTGCAATGCCCCTGAGAATTCCTAGGTGTTTAGGCTGTAAAAACGTCTCGCCCAACCATATGATCTTGTTGGCGTACTTGGTTGACGCTCAAATTCTGAAGCCCTTGAAACTGATCCACTCTTAGAGGTTGCCTATTGTTTCTTAAATTCCGTAATACTTTGGCCTTAACTCAAGGATTCTTGATCAATTAAGGACTGGTGGTAACATTTGTTTGGCTGCATTAAAATTTATAATAGCTAGTGTAAAATGAACTGAAACCTTTTTTCCCTCTGTACATGGCGTCTGCTGCCAATATGGGCGAGATCCTTGTCCCAGCCAGTTGATAGGGTCATAGGGTCAGATTGCGGACTGCAGGTAGACAACAGCTTCGGATCGTGTTTACTGTTGGGAACAACATGCCTGTGATCCGCGATACGTTCCCGTAAACGTGCATTACTGGTACGATTGCACCACTAATCCATTCGTAAATGATTTGTCTGTACGTTGATCCCAGGGTATCCTATTCAGAAATCTCAAATCAACAGAACGTTGTTGGTTACCTAACACAGCTGTAATTTACTCTGTTACAATAATATAATAAGCCACCGAAAACGCTTAATTGAATCAATTCATTATTGAATATGCGATGTATATGGATTTAAAGAAGAATTTATAACATTTTCATACATAATGTATTTGCAAACTCTTGAGTCTGTGACGATGGTGGACAGTTATCAGGATGTTGCAAATCCGATAATTGTTTATGAATACATCCTTGAATCTTGAAACAGTGCAGACTTTCATCTGGAATTTGATTTAGGGCGGCTGAAAACAACTACAAAAAAAACAACAGCAACAACAACAACAACAACAAAGAACGGAGATGTCGCTGGACTCAATTTCCATGTGACTTCTATGTCGTAAAGGAGTCCCTGAGATTATTGATATTGAACGTTGGGATTCCCCAGAACCTGCTCTAAGTTGTGGGCTCCCTGGCATACAGGGTTCGTGGAACGCGACTGGGCCCCCAGCGGCCGCCGAGCTCGCGGATATTTGGCGACGTGTATAAACGCGGGAGGGCACGGAGGCGCGCGGGCGCGAGTCGCAGCGGAGCAGCATCAGGCGGCGCCGGGGCCGGGGCCGTGCGCAGGGGAACGCGGCGCTGGGGACCCGACCCGGAGAGCGAGGAGGGTCGCAGGCCGCGCGGGGCTGGGTGAGGACGCATTGCCGCAGGGGCAGATGTCGGCTTGGGGCGGACTCGCGGCGGCGGAGCGGCGGCGGCGGCAGCGGCGGCCGAGCCCAAATCCCGGTAATGAATTCCGGGACAGTCGGCGCCGCGCGGCCTCTCCGGGGGCGGCGCCGACACCTTGCTCCGCTCCCGCCGGTATTAGCGCGGCTCTCTCGCCCCGCCCCCTCGCCTCGCCCCGTCCCGCCCCTCTGCGCCTTGCCCCGCCCCCTCACCCCGCCCCTCCGCGCCTTGCCCCGCCCCCTCGCCCCGCCCCTCCGCGCCTTGCCCCGCCCCCTCGCCCCGCCCCTTCGCCACGCCCCCATCGCCCGCCCCCTCCCGCCCCCCTCCCGCCCCCTCCCCGCCCCCTCCCGCCCCTCGCCCCACCCCTCTCGCCCCGCCCCCATCGCCCGCCCCCTCCCGCCTCACCCCGCCCCGCCGTCCGTCGCGTGGGAGCGCGCGTCCCGCTGGGAGCTTCTTCTCTGGGGCGCCCTACCCCCCCCCCACCTCCGAGCCGTGTCGCGCTGTCTCGGCCGCCGCCGCCGCCGCAGATCCCGGGCGACGCTCCTTCAAAGCCGCGCGGCGCCGCCACGCAAGACGCCTCCAACCTCGGTGTGACACGGCGCCGCGCCGAACGGGGAATTAGCTGCTAAGAGGCGCGCGGATGAGGAGCCTGCCTGACTCGACTGTGCGCGGGAATCGATGTGTCGTCTGGGAGGCGGGATGACGCGGCGCTCTAGGGGGAATGTCGACGTCGACGTCGCTGTCGCAGGATGCTTGTCTGAAGAGGTCAAATGCGGTAGGTGGTGACACTGCTCCATGGAAGGTGTTCTGGAGGCGTTCCTGGTGTGAGGCCGTTGAAGTCCATCTTTCAGTCCTTGATTCATGCTCAATTCACAACATTTAATGGCCGGTTTCACCGAATACTTTTTAATTATGACTTACTTAAGTCATCCTTAATTATAATACGCGTGTTAAGTCGTGCTTTGTTGATTGTCGTTTCACCACCCTCTTTAAAACAATGCTTAGTGAAGTATAAGTTAAATGCATCCGGGAGTTGGTTGGCAATTCTAGACCCTAGTGAACCAAGCAGTGACCATAACCTGGTTTGTTATGGGTGTGCTTTGTACCTTGGCGCAAAGTTACTTTTATTTATTTTTCGGAATGGGAAAACTAGAAAGGATTCCGAAAATTTATTTGTCGGAGAAAAAAAGTGATCATCGAATGTCTGAGAAAGTACATTTATGTTTTTAGAAAATGAAGTTACAAATGGAACAACATACCGACAAAAAATGAAGTGTGGGATAACATTTAACAAAATTGTAAAGCAACGAACTACAAAACAGAATATAACAAGCATTAAATTAAGTTGTTGAGACGCTTAAGTTTAGGTGAAAAAGAAAAGGCAATAAAAGTTACTGAATGTAAAACTTCAAAGTTGTGAGTAGCTATGAGATCACGCAAACATAACCTACAAAACACTATTTGTTAAATAAAATTGTTCGTTGCAAGGAAGTTATGTACCAAATCATTGAAATGTTCATTTCCTTAATAATTAACTAAGAAGTTAACTTGGAAATTCCAATCCGCCATCAATTAGCTCCAAAACATATAGTGTTGTCATCTCTGATAGGCGAAATCGGGTGCCAAAACCTCTTTATTGAACTCTTCAAAATGTTCGGACCGTTCCCGTCTTCACTTCTGCCTACGAGAAGACTTCCATCACGGTCAAAAGCAACACTTCTCAATACGTTCGCTGTAAGGACTGTTTTTGCGCCGTAAAGCACGACTTAAAATGTATAAGTGCTACTGAGAGGTGTGCTTAAATTTAAGTCGAACTTATCGTTTAAGTTCGCCTTCATGGGTGTGGTGAAACGGAAACGTCTCCTAATTCTACGTTAAAATTCTTAAAATGAACTTTTAAGTAATGGTGAAACCGGCCATAAGAGGGAAGTGCATTGAAATATGACTTAAACATCGCAGCACAAAAGATTGTTGAAATTGTGTTTGTGATATCGGCAGTTTGAGCTACTATCTACGGGAACATCTCAGATATCTCAGTTTCTAACAGACCGACCGGCTTCTTCAAAACACAATCCATAGCGGTGAGATAAACCGCGAGAACCATACCCGACTTAAAGCGCAGAATCAACATTATCGAAGAGGATTCTCACATGAAAATACAGTCTCACATATGCAACTCACCGTCATTCAAACTCAGAGTTCTGTGCGGAAACTTTGTCACATACCTGGCGGGAGAAGCGCTGTTTTCATTGTAGGGTGACCGTCCACTCGTGGCGGATGTCGACCTTCCGCCCATCTGGAGAAGTTCGGAACCGGGAAGTGCAATTCCCGTAATGTGAGAAGGCTCCATTCCAGCAGTCCCGTGTAAGGAGTTGTAAAAGTGTTACTGGTATGAGGCATTTAAGTCACCATCCATGGGAACATCTCAGGCGCACTGGACGTTAATTGAGCTTCTGCCACGTGCATCCGTTTTGGCTAGTAGTTCAATCGGTAAGTACTGAGGTGGGGGGTACCTTGAAAAATATCAAACTTTTTCTTTGGATGTTGTATGCACCCAGGCGCTAGTTCACCCCCCCCCAACGGATACCCAAAGGGAAAACCTTTTTTTTTTCTTTTTTGAGTTTTCTGGACAATTCAACATTAAGTCCTGAAGAAAAACCATTCAATTGTACTCGTATCAATCAATTGTAGATCGGATAAAACGTTCTACAACTATTGTATAAAACTTTTTTCTAAACCTAACTCTTAAGCCAGTTTACAGAAAAGCTGTAGTTTCAAGTTTGGTACGCAGAGATGGAGCCTCGTCAGCAATTGCTTTACTATGACCTGCACCTTCTCTTGCGAGTTATATTTGCAATTATTGAGGAGAATTTTTTATACTCGGTGAAAGCTTGTTTATACTTCTGTTTAATAAAACGGTTTAGAGATGTATTTATTTGGTCCGTATAAAATAACTCAGACCCTCTGGAAACTTCTGATCTACAGTACAACCGAAATAGTAAGCTTGCAATCTCCTGCTGCACACGTTCGTCCACGAGGAGGATTCGTTTCCGCCGTCCGACTCCTGTGATGGTTTTTCTCTGTTCGTGTGCAGCTCGGGAGTATTCGGCTCTCGCCAAACCAAGGGACGATTTGTCGCGTCCGATTACGGGACGACCCTCCACAGTTTGCGTTCGACGACGACGGGACGGCTCTCCGCACGTCAGGGACTGGTCCCCTTACCTCCCGAAGGACAGGGCGCTGCTGTGGCCGACAGCTCTTAGTATATACTCCTCACGGCTGTAGGGGACCAGCCCTGCGTCTTTCTCTGGCGCTGGGGAGGGCGAGTTCCAGTGCCCGAGGTGCCCCTCTGGCACGCTCCGCAGCCTATCGCTGCCAGGTGTCCCGGTGCTAGAGTTCCTAGATACAGTGAGTAGTGCAAGGTGAACGGCCACCTCCCTTTGATATCCTTTCGCCCAGTACCCCGCCAGGCAGCATTCAGGAGTAAAGGGGAAATTACGGCATTACGGAGAGTTCCGAGTATATTACCATTGATTTTTTTTTGTAGATTGCTGGTTCCCATCACACCCATAATACCGTACAGTTGAACTGGATATAAAATGGCGGAATCTCCGTCACAAAAAAATGCGCTACTCCCTGTATCTAGGGAGTGTCCCCGTTGCTGCACGTGAGAGCCTGACCCGCGGCGAAGCCCGGCGACACTTCACCAAACACCGGGGCTGCCAACGCCTCGCACGCGGGCACCGGGACACACTCCGGGCGCATATACCGCACGTTTGCTTCTCATTCTCGCAAATCCTTACCACTTCATTACTTTTGAACTGCAACTCGTATGGCAATGAAATTTTGCTGCTTGTTTATTTAGATTATGGACACATTCTCTGCATAATTTCAATTGAATAGATTTAGTAATTATCAGTATAAATAAATTTGAATTAACTTCACAGATGTACATCGATGAATCACGAAAAAAACAATATACCAAAAACAGTTTAGCTTTTCATTTACCCTTTGGGATGCAAGCAAAAAAAATGTTAAAAAAGAATTAATAAAATAGCATTGCGTTCTCTTCACGGGTTTGCATCTGCCAAGGTTCAAGCGTGCGTGGTGCGGCACGACGCTGCGCGACGATTCACTTATTGCTGGCTGGGGCAGTCCTGCTTACGAAAGATTCACTTATTGCTGTCTGGGGCAGTCCTGCTTAAGAAAAAATCACTTATTGCTGTCTGGGCAGTCCTGCTTAAGAAAGATTCACTTATTGCTGGCTGGGCAGTCCTGCTTAAGCAAGTTTCACTTATTGCTGGCTGGGGCAGTCCTGTTTAAGAAAGATTCACTTATTGCTGGCTGGGAAGTCCTGCTTAAGAAAGATTCACTTATTGCTGGCTGGGGCAGTCCTGTTTAAGAAAGATTCACTTATTGTTGGTTGGGGCAGTCCTACTTACGAAAGATTCACTTATTGCTGGCTGGGCAGTCCTGCTTAAGAAAAATTCACTTATTGCTGGCTGGGCAGTCCTGCTTAAGAAAGATTCACTTATTGATGGCTGGGCAGTCCTGGGTAAAAAAATATTCACTTATTGCTGGCTGGGCAGTCCTGCTTAAGCAAGATTCACTTATTGCTGGCTGGGGCAGCCCTGCTTAAGAAAGATCACTCGGGCTATACGTGCCCTCGCACGTTTCCCCGCTTGTGTCCCGTCATATGTTTCTCATGCGGTCTCCACATGTTGCCGTACGTGTTTTCTGCATGTTCCTCACATGTTGCCTCGCATGTTTCACATTTTTTGCATTGTTTCCGTTCCTATGCATGTTTCCCCGCGTCTTCATTACATGTTTCCGCCATATAGCCCAGTATGCATCTCCCACGTCATCACACATGTTCCCCAAAGGTTCACCTGTATGTTTTATCGCCTGCCCACCGTGTATTGTACTGGATATTCTCCCTTATGTTCCCCAACGTTTGCCCTAAGTGTTCCTCTCAAAATGTTCCCCCATGTCCTCCCCACATGCTCGTCTTATGTTCACCCTATGTTCGCCCCCATTTAATCTGAAAATTAAACTTGAAATTCAGGAACTTAATATAAGTGTATATTATTACGGATTAAAGAAGTTAAACATTACGATGGTGGCTAGTGCAGTGGTTCCCGGGGGGGATGTGACGGAGTTCTTAGTAGCCCTCAACAATGTAATAGAAGGATTCAAAATTTTTTTTTTCAAAAAAATGCAACCTTAGAAAGTTAAAATAGCTTCTCACTGGCAACCTACTTTCAGTGTTTCTGGCAACCTGTATTACGGGATGAGGAAACTTTCCAAAAATGAAGAAGAACGTTCAAGTGTCTTATTTTGTGGATTGGTGTGTAAAAAATCCCGTAACTCGTGCCCCATGAGACACGAAAGTGTGGTTTTAAGGCCTTAGGAAGCGTAGTTTCCGAGTTATTCTCCGCTCGTAAAGCGAGTTGGAGCGTGACGCGCGTTGCGTGTGTGCTTGATTTCTCACCTATGCCATAATCTGCGAACTTCTGTGTACTTCGTTTAAAATCTCTTTTATGCAGGACTGTTTTTTCTTCTGAGTAGTCCACTTACAGGGTTTTGTGTCAACGATTTCTTATAAATATACAAAACTCTCATCTTGCCCTACCGTATTTATCTAGAGGGGAGTCCTTGGCAAGCTTAGTATCAGGTTACACAATTCAGAGCGGATATTTACAACTTCGTACATTATTCTGTAAAGTGTTATTGATATTTAAATAGGACCAACAGACTCTCGCTCAGACTGTTTACGGTTCAACCCTGGCTCCCGAAAAAGTCGTGACCCTTCGATCCGTTCCGTGAGCCTTCAGGTTTCCTCCTCCTGTTTTCCGTTGAAATCGCTCGGCTTCGGATTCTGGACGGAATGGAGCCGATTCCCAACTCGCCGGGCTGGGGCCGGATCGGAGCTGAGTGGAGTGCGGGTCGCTGTGTAGATGCAAGTGGTTGGTATGGTCTGAGCGGATCCAGTTGCAATATGTGGCGGATTTTACACGATTTAAACACAGAATTAAACAACTGGAAGAGGAAAGTCGTCTCACTTGCAAGTTCCTGATTCTAAATGGCCAGACTTTATGCAGGAAGAACCATCACGTCCTACATGAATATTTTGAGAACGCTGGCAAGGTGGTCATTATTTCATGCAGTTATTCTGTAAGATGACGATTTACAGGAATTATTTAATGAAGTTTATCGGAAGTCTCAAGTGATCAATGTATCCTGTGAGTCTCCTGAAAATCGGACCTATCACCAAAAAATTTCAGGTTCCACTTTGTTTCACGTTGTCCACTCACAGTAATTTCGTAAATAGGAACAATTGCTTTGCAACTGCTTCGCAAGTGGGCACTCTCCTTTTTATTGAGGAAAGTTATGACCGAGCACACTTTACGTTTGGAGGATTCTGAATTGGCTCAGCCATTGTAAACACGTTTTACTAGTACTTGCAATGATGAAGGGCCAAGAGAAGGTCGAAGTCAGCCTTGCCGAAGTACATTCAAACACATTATCTTTCAACCAACACAAGATATACCACGACGTTTCGGACATGCCTCGTAATTTACGTTTGAATTTTAGATGTTTTGTTTTAGTATGGCAAGGTGCTTCGAATATTTTTTTATTACTGCCTTAATTAAATTATTGCCGAAAGAGAGAGTGAGCGATCTTCATTTCATCGCTGGGCTCTTTTCTGAAATCTGGCCGGTTTGTGCACGATAAATCTCTGAGTGTTTTGATAGGATGGCAAAGCGAATGGAGTCTTTTGTGTAGAGCTATTAAACCTACCAAATCGCTCTCTTTGCCTAAAACGGGTTTGCGAGATTAAAACAGTTCTGTTAGCCTTTCTGACCTCTCTTATCTTCCGGTAACTCGAAATTCCATGTACCGAAATTTTCAATAGTTCTTCGGTATCTCTTCCTTTTCCTCTTTAGATTCCAGAAATTGAGGTTCCAACGTGAGAAGCTATACCTGAGGGAATACCTGCAGGATGTTAATTACTGCACTCTGTTGACTATTAGTAATACGTGATGAAATATCAGATAAACTAGAGAAAAGTGAGATTTCTTCTTTGACTGAGACATTTATTGTTGTGCTACGTTACCGTTTTCTTGCAAATGTGCCGTGTCGTAGAGGGTCCGGCAAAAAGACCTCCCGTATTGCAAAAAGCAGTTACAAACAAAGAAGTATAAAGAAAAAATACTTTTATTTCTGAACCACAAATATTATGCCATTTTACATTTCTTGGTTTAAAAAAATTTGTCCGGTTAATGGCGTTTTCCATTGTTGACACATTGACGAGGTCGAATATAACAGAAACTGTTTGGTCTGTTGATTCATTTACGCGGCATTTTTACTGTCGTACAGATTCCACGGACTTTTACACTCAGTGAAAACAAATTCACTAATTCAGACACGAACGAACAACACATCTGCACCAATTCTCTCTCAGAGCGAAACTGGGTTCTGAATAAAGAGATATTTGTACCGCACGTGTATAGTAAATTCTGAGTACCTGTCGTGTTCATTAATTGCTCACAGGCATTGATTTGGAGGATACGAGATAAGTAACATTTAGATATATTTATATCTTCTGTGTGTACCTAAGGGGATCAAAATATTTTTCAAGACATTGTCAGAAACAACCGGCTATTCTATGAAATAATGATCATCAGGAGACGTTTAGCGTTATTTTAGTGTTCAAAAGGTCAAGCTGAACTGAAACAAAACACTTCTATAATTTTCATGTTGCAAACTTGCGGTTGACCAGTGAAATCGGAACTCCGGGATTTGTTCTGCGAAGTCTACGAAAGGACTTGTTCAAACTCCCAGGTCATTCAAAAGACTAGGATATGCAAAAAATCGCGGTTTTTTGGGAACCGGCCGTATTTTGCATAAAGTATTGTTAATGCACACATAGTCACGAGATCTTAAGAAGCTGGATGGCATCCTGGAATGTATTTTATGTTTAACCGATACCTAAAAAAACTATGTCGAGAATTTAGGGAATAGTACTAATATATATTTTAAAAATAGATTAAGAATTTTAGCAATACACGTCGCAAATTGGCCTAAATAATGAAAGTGATTTCCGCAAAACTTGATGATTTACACCAAGGCCCCACAATTCTATGGTAATGGCCGTCGTTCTCCGTTGCAAATTGAAGCTTGCGCTGGCTGCCATGTTGGGAGCAAATTTGCGCGCATAATTCAAATACGTTGAAATTGTTGAGACTTTTCCGCATTTTCAAGGCTTTGAATGGAAGACTTATTGAAGTACTAACTCATTGTTTAAAGTGATATATGCAAAACTAACATTAAAAAGTCGAAACTTTTATGTATCTCTGACTTAATATCACACTTCTTTATCATGCATATTTACCCTAGCTTTTTTACCTATCATGCATATTTACCCTACCCCTTATGAAGCACAAATAACACTGTTGTTTAAAGTACGCACTTTTATGCGACTTCGCACTTTTATGCGATTTGTGGGGTAACGCTTGCAAATGTTTAAGGAGACGATACCGTACGGCCGGTGCTAATTCTTTATTACTTGGAGGGAGTGAAGATGACATAAGTTTTTCTTCGATAACAGTTCTCCAAGATGGTCACCAAACGAACAAATAGGACATTGGTCAATTATCGGTCATCATTGGAGAAAATGAATTGCTGTTCTGAACTTACACACGATCGAAGTAAAAGTTTCTCTTTAATAATTTGTGAAAAGTTCTAATGAACTAAATAGATTTCATGTGGAAATTGCGATCAGTTGATTTGAATGAGAATACCACTGTGGAACGAATTACTGTATGGTGTCTTTTTTGCAAGAAAGGAGGTCGTATTAATCAGGACTACGCTGTCCAATCAAACACGTGGCGAACTAATTTCAAAATATGCGTTACTACAATGATGGTTTGCCATTAAAATTAATTCGCATTACAGTAATGATAGTTCTTGTCCAAGTATGTCTAGAAACTGTCAAACTAACAATTTTTTGAGAAGAATTTAATTATCTGTGACAAACGTTACGGTTTTGTCTCACGGTCGTAAGAGAAACAATGTAAAGTTTACTCGTGTATCGTGTTGAATGATTCGACAAAATCATTTTTCATTTAATAGATTGATCGATTGAATGTTAGTGATTCCGGGCGCGTCAACTACTGAAGTCATTAGTCTCGTAAGTGTGGTGAATCTCTTTTCAAAGGGAGGTGGTGGTGATCTTCCCCCGCTGGATGGCGTGATCTGGCGCCGACCTACCGTTCACTAGCGGGAATCCCCAAATCAGGTATCTCCTACCAGCGGACACTGCCCTAACCGGGGAAAGCTCTAAGCCCTAGACCGGTCTCACGGCATGTGTGGTAGAATAATGAATGTAAGTATGTGAGCAAGGGGAGAGAATAGGACAAGGAAGAGGTAGGAAAGATCGCGCGCGGTCCTTGGCCTGTTTGTTAGGGTACTGGTGTTGATCGGAGAAACTACGGAAAACTACCGATCAGAGCAGTCGGCCGCTAGAATTCTCCTCCAGACAGTGACTGACAAGCTAGCGTAGAAAATCCTGCCGCCGTCGGGATTCGAGCCAAGGATCTCCCGATCAGAGGCGCTGCAGTGATATCAGTTGATGCACTGAGCAACCTCTCCCGGTCATTTAATAGGCTATTTATTGGGATGACCAACATGGATTTAGGAGAGGAAGATCTCGCAGTTTACAATTGCCTAATTAACAGAGAAAAGACGTGAACAAAATTTACCAACCTTCTACCTGTTCATCGACTATGAGAAGGATTTTTATAAAGTTAGTAGGACACTATTATGGAAAACATTAAAAAATAAAAGGGTATCAAACATCCAATAAGAGCTATATTGAGCCTGTATAGAGAAAACTCAATAAAAATAAGGACAACAAAAATTGGAAAACAAACTGCAATGATTAATCAAGATGTAAGACATGGGTGCCCATTGCCACCTACCATATTGAACATTTATATTGACGAAGTCCTAGATGAGTGGCTAAAAATTTTAAATAGACAATCTATAGTAAATAATGTAAAATATTAACACTGCATTGTTTGCAGATCAAGTTATTATAGGGCCCACAGAAGACAGTATCCAAGAAGCAATATATAAAGTAGATAATATAGCTAAACAATATAATATGATTATATCAATAGACAAAACTAAAATCATGGCATTTAGGTGTTGTGAGCCAATAAGAGCTAAAATAACCTTTGGAAAAAATATAATAAAACAAGTAAATGCATTTAATTACCTTGGCTATAAAATAAAATATTATAAAAATAATGATTTACAAGTAAAATTAAATAGATATAGATACTTCTGTGGCACAATAGCTCGAACTTTGAACAATAAA
Organism: Acheta domesticus; assembly: GCA_031308135.1. Taxonomy (NCBI): domain Eukaryota; kingdom Metazoa; phylum Arthropoda; class Insecta; order Orthoptera; family Gryllidae; genus Acheta; species Acheta domesticus. The sequence continues at coordinate 181,462,481 of JAHLJT010002406.1, forward strand.
GTCAGAAAAGAAACTATCCTGAAACTCTGCAAAACAATGGCCCTATCCATGCTGTTATACGGAAGTGAATGTTGGACATGAACTAAAGAACAGATTAGAAGATTATAATCGGCTGAAATGAAGTTTCTTCGAACCATAGCAAGCTATACACTTCTTGATCACTAGAAAAGCGAAGAAATTAGAAATTAATTAAAAATGTTAAGTGTGAATGACAATATTAAAGAATATAGAGAAAAATTGAAAAAACATGTATCAAGAATGCCCGAAGAAAGGATAGTCAAAGTTGCCTTGAACTACAAGGCAAAGGGAAGAAAAGTGGGAGGACCACTGAGATGAGGTGAGCAGTTTTCAGGAGCCGGAACAAACAGAACAAGTCTAATCCTTGCACTTGATGATGATGATGATGATGATGATTGGGATGACCCGAAATGTAGTGGTAAGACGCTCTAATCTTCCACTTCTAGGTACCGGTATTCCAATGCCGGTAAATCTAAGTGGAATTTGTGGTAGTCATTGCGAGTTAGCGGCAGGTTTTCTTTGGAGTTTCATTTCCCGTTTCCTCTTTTCTCTCACTCCGCCAGAGCTCCACAATAAGTATACTGGGCTTAGGAACATCGTAAAGAAGAAGAAGAACGTTTCAAAGTAATTATGTAGATGTACATATATAGACCGAATAGTTTAGGCCGTAGGAAGCCGTTACAAAGCCCACACTAAATTTGTAAGCTAAGATGCGTAGTGTTCACCTTTGATAACACTAGGAAACAAGATTTTCAGCTCCAGGAAGGTAGAGTGCGCAACACACTCAATTTTATACGTAGATTACAAATATCACAATGAAACGTCATATCACGTCACAATTTTTAAATATACCGTATTTTCATATTAATGCAAATACATTTAAATTGCACTCATAAGATATGTAGAATCAATACGCTTAAAATCTATTTAAAAATAAAATATTTGTTCAGTTCATCTATGCCACTTTCATGAGAGATCAACAAAATTAGGAATACGTGTTCTTTGTTTCGTATTCAAAGATTGCTGTCTTTATTCTCGCGTCTGTTAATCGCGCTCAATTATGAGTAGATCTTAAGTGGTCTTAATAGGTCTTACTGAATGTTTTGAAAACAAGTCACGTGCACCCTCATATTTCCTGCTGCGCATCAATCATCGAAATTAATTATTCTAGCCCCCTTGCCTTATCGCAAATATACAAGTATCCAACTGTTGGGGTGGTCTATTCTGAGTCAGTCGGTGGCATGCGGAACTGTACCCGTAGTGCGCGTGAAGATCGGGTCTGGTTTGCGTGTGCCTCAAATACATTAATACATTATAGTTCTGTGGTTTTTATAAAGTGATATTCGATACATGATCTATGGAATTGAATCGGTTAGATAAAATGTAAATCGTCATTTCACATCGAAAGTCCAAATCAACCCGATCTTCTGTTACGTTTGTGGAAGATTTACACATAAACTTCAGAGGAAAAAATACGCTACGGAAAAGAGAGCGTATGAAACCGCCAAGTAAAAAATTTCTGAAGAGAGAGAACGTTCAGGCAGGAAACGAATACACTCTAATCCAGTTAACTCTTTCGAGTGGAATTAGTTGGTAAAGACGCTTGGTAAAGGACGTTGCGTGTTCTCCTCCTAAACAAGGAAATCGGTGGCACCTGAAGAGGAACGTTAATTCGACTAGAATATGGTTTAGGATAGAGATCACATAATTATGAAAACGAGCACAAATTTCACTTCTCCCCGTAGCTCGTCACACACAGTTTTTAACTGTTTTTGACGTAAATAAATAAAAGTTGTGTAAAAATAAAATAAATAAAAGAACGTCATTGGAACTCGCTCCAAAACCTGCACCTAGGCTCCCCTGACACACACATCACAAACCAACCCACGTCCCACTCACACACATCTGACCTTCTCGGACCCATCCATCCCACATGTACTTCTCCCTCACGCGCATGCACCATCACGAACACAGAAAAACGAGTCATATTGCGACGGTGCACGCGTGACGCAGGGCAGCGAGAGTTGAAAAGTAGAGCCGCTGCGCCTCCGAGCACGGATACTTGGCCAGGGCGTTCACGCGTCCCCGAAGCGCGGGGCGGCGGCGCTTCGACGGCCGCCGCCGCCGCCGCCAACAGACGATCTTGTCCGGCGACGAGGGCGACTGTGCGCATCCAGGCGGTAATAAAGCGGGACCATTCATCACAAGGCGGTGCTTCCGCACTCCACGCCGGCTGCGGAGTCCTCGGGCCCCGACCCCCTCCCCGTTTCACGCGACCGCCCCGCCACGCCGGGTCCCGCCCCTCCCCGCCCGCACTCCGCCCTTCCCCGCCCCGCCCCACCCCGTCTCGTCCCTCCACGCCCCGCCCCTTCGTGCCCCGCTCGCCCCCCCCTGCCTCTCGTCCTGCCCCGCCCTCCTGGGCCGGAGAGTTTTTAAATCTTTATTCCCCACTTGCCTCCCAGCTCCACCCTTCTCTTCTGCACTTCTTTGGTCATTAAGGCCCTCACCCACCCCGGCATCTGCCGTCCCGCCTCGCCACTCGCCGTCTCTTTGCCTCCCCACCCCTCGCCGCCTCCTTCCCGCGATCTGTTACACGCCTAATTTAATCTCCCGCCCTTCTGCTCGGCCGACGAGGAAGGAAGCTGTAAGATCTTTTAAAATAGGAAACCCTCCGCGTCTCCAGTTCTGTATCCCTTTATCACAGACATTTTTAGGGACGACGCGAACGAATTAAAGAGCCGACATGTGTACGGCCGGAAGTGAAAAGAATTAAGGGCGTAAAGAGGAAGCCCTGTGACGTTTTGTGCTACCGATTATTCTCATCCGGGGGTTTAAAATTAGCAGACGCTGTCCGACCCTTCCACGCCCCAAATGAGAAATTCTTTTCTTCCTCGAGCTAGGAACAGCTTGCAGTTACGCAAATATTGACCTACATTTTGATGGACGGCTAACGAGTCTTAAGAGAATGTGCGTTCCTTGAATTTTTTGGGGCGCATTTCATAAAGGGCCAAAGAAATTACTCGTTGAAATGTTCACGGGACAAATGTTCAGTGCTCTATGTGAGTATCCTGCGCTTGTATAATATAAACTGGCTGTTTGTGTATCAATGTGGTAATGTAGATCTATACGAATAAAAGTGAATTCAACGACATGTAAACGACATCAATACCACATACAGTAGTGGATAAATATATACGAAATTTTTACATGCTCTTCCTCCGGGTTGTCAGTGTCCTTGCAAAGTTTGTTAAACATTAATACAATACAAATGCTGAAAATAAATAATTTAAATAATATTCTGGAAGATGTACCACAATCATTACTTTTTGCCTGTCGCTACTAAGAGCAGATTTGTTCGTAATATCTCGCCAAAGGTCAGAAACTGTGCAGCAGAACTGATACCTAATAGTTAGCCAGAGGCCAGTAGCAGTGCAGAAAATAAAAGATTTTGATCTAATAGCAATGTACAGTAAAATAAAATGAAAAAAAGATTAAAGTGTTTTTTTAATTGAACCAATTACATAAAAAATAATCTTAAACTCCGTGGTTCGCATAAAATTGATCATTTTCCTCTTTCACAAGGATTGGGTTTGAAGAAAGCCTGGGCAACGTCGGGGATTTTGCTTGTACACAATATGCAAGATTCACGTCATTGAAGTAAAATGATTTCGTAATTATAATTGAAGTAGAAAAGATAAATATTTAAAAAAAGATTGGTTACTTCACAATCAATCATATTAACTATACAACGATGTTTTGAATTTTCGCTCATACTTTCTGTCTAGGCATTTCGATCTTTTCTAACAGGGGAATGTGGCTCAGGTGTATTACTTTTTATCAAGACTTTTATTTTTTCACGTTACAGTAGAAGAGTATTCTCTAAAAAAACACACGCGGTTCGACAGTGATAACATTCTATATAATACAAGATATGCTGCAAAATGCAGACTGCAGCTTTATATGCCCTGAAAACCGATCTAAACTGTACAGAAACCTCCAGCTGACAATCAGGAATTGTTTACTGCTGTGGCAAGTACGCAAAACCAACATTTTACAGAACTGAATTTCAATGGGAAATATAGTTATTCAAATGATCGTTTTCCATATTATCGCGGCAAAAAGTATTATTTTTCATGAAGAACATGAGGGTTAAGAGCACAAATTTATAGCTAATTTACCTTTGAAAATATATTTTATTATGTAGGAGCGAATATTTTGTCAACAAAACTCGAAAAAACCGCTCTTTCTGTATTCAAAATTCGACTAGAAGTATGGTTTAGGATAGAGATCACAGAATTATGAAAACGTGCACAAAATTCACTTCTCCCCATAGCTCGTCACACACAGTTTTTAACTGTTTTTGACGTAAATAAATAAAACTCGGGGAAGTCCTAAGCTTGAGGATTGGGCCAGAAATATAACACGAGTAAAAACGCATACTCATCTCTCTCTCACTCCACTCCACTCCACTCCACTCCTCTTGCCTCTCCACACCGCTCACCTCTCCTCTCCTTTCTCCCATCCTCTTCTCCTCTCCTCTCTCTGCGTATATGGCAACACTATCCGTCTTCTCTTTTTATTTATCAAATTAATCGTCACAAAACCCTTTTACAAGTATGTATAATTAATAATTTGTGCCTTGAAATGCTTGCCTATCGATTCACTTAGCTAGCTTTATTTATACTTATTGCAATTAATCTTAGGGCTGTTCATTTATGTAGATTAGGGGGAAAACACCACTTATACGAGGACTCTGCTGGGAAATTTTTATATTGGAGAGAATCTACGGATTCTACTGTTGTCAGTAGTATACGCCATTGATATATAAGTCCCCGGCAATAGTGGTGTGTTTTTATTTATAATATATTTGCCCCGCGTTCCCTGGTCATGATATTGCACTTTAAAACAAACAATACGAGTACAATCAATCAATAAAACACTTTCTTAAAAAGCAATTTACAATATATTTTCTATTTACAATATACATACATTCACAAGAAGGTACTAATATACGGTAACGTTTCTTGGTTGTGAATTGGAAACACAAATATTTATTTGACAAAGACGTTTTTTTTGTTTCTTAATGATAAAGTAAAATACTTATTTATACAGAGGGTATTTTACAGTCCTTGAGGTCTTCACTTGGTTATTTCTTTTCACACGGCTCACTTCTTTTTATTATTTATTTTCACGATCTACTTCCTTTGTACCGTTGCAATGACCGCTGCACTCTCCGCGCTCTCTTCCTTTGCACTGCCGCACAGTCCGATGCACTGACCACAGTTCACTGCTCTGACCACAGTTCACTGCACTGCTGTTCATAGCGATGCATACACTTCACAGCTCAGCTTCAAAATTCAGACTGACTAGCGGCCGCCGGCAGCGGGGAACTTATAGTGCGATTTTTATAACTTTGCCTCTCAAGGCCTGTCTTCACGATGGAGTATCACACGGCATTTCGCGTCTTTCAAAGTCGTGCCGCTAGATATATCATGATCGCGACCGTATCGAGCGTGCTTACGATCTTGTGATATCTAGCGGCACGACCGAGAAAGACGCGAAATGCCGTGTGATATTCCGTCGTGGCCGTAGGGGTTTGAGAGGCAAAATTATAAAAATCGCACTATACTTCGTTTTTCCTTACGTGGCACTTGACATTAGGACACTGTTACATCTCCTGCCTTATAAAGTGAATCTTTTAACAGTAATAAGCATATTTATGCGGCCACGAGTCCCGTGAAAAGGATGTTCGCGTAATAATTAAAAATATTTATTTTAAAAGGCAGGGTTTGTACAATGGCATGTGCCCCGGGAGAATTGTGAAGTTATATGTTTAATGTTAATAGATCTTTCACTTATGTAAAAAACGATATTATCAACATATATACATACCTGGTTGGCGCCCGCCTGGACCTTTTCGGAACTTGCGTCACCCGCGAATGCCCCGGAACAGTCCAGTTCGGGGGGGGGGGGTAGGCGCCGACAGATGGCGAAATCCGAGGAGCGGACTCCAACAGATGATGGAATATTACAATACATTCTTAATTGAAAACCATCAGAAATGTGCTCATTGTTCTTTTGTGCATACGAATGAGTGGACATCAGTAGTTCATTTCCTTTCATACTGACATTTAGCGATCTTTCGCCTTGTACACTTTTTAATATGTTTTCAAATTGATAACTTTCCTTTCGACGGAATACTGCCCTCTTGAACGATGCGCAGTGCTCGCCATTTGTCATGTGCTCACCAACTACTTCCTTTCCTCCGCAATCATTCTTTCACACACGTTTTCGAAATTTCTCCATTGAAAATTTAAAATAAATGTTCCAAAATGTTATGCGTTTGCCTTTACATATTGCCAGTTGTTGAAAGTTCTAACTTAACTCCGGTTAAATATATAACTTCAAAATTCTCAATTCTCACCGCGGCACATCCGCCCTCTATCGCATCCACATAAACAAAACACGCATCGTGTGTCAAGTATCTATGCGACGCCCATCCGCAAAAAAACTTTTTTCTTCGTGATTTTCACGCAACATATCACTTATGAATCCTGCTCTATCAATTGCTAATCTTTTTTGTAGTCAGACGTTGAATTGTTCATACGCAAATAAATAGAATTAATGCTTCTTTTTTTCGACAGTATATGTTCTGAGAATGTAAATAAATCGCCCATTTATTTATTTATTTATTTATTTATTTCTATTTTCCTGTCTTGACTTCCAGCTGTTTTTTATATTGTATTTTACGCGATATCCCGTACAAAATGAATACATTATTTTGTTTCTTAATAGACTTTTCTCAAATATAACATATCTTAAAGATCGATACAGATCATCTCACTTTGCAGGGTGACCAGAAGCTCCCGTTATAAAAAATACCACAGATTCTATGTTGACTTTCATGAAGAATTGCAGATTCAGTTTTTTCTCCAAAAAAATTTGTCTTCGAGAAAATTGAGTGTAAATGTTACGTTAAATTCAAAGTGGCTGCCGCGTCACAGCAGGCACCGGCGCTGCTTCTGCCAACGAGACTGGGCGTAGTGCCGTTTCTTTGCGTTTCAGCGAAACTGTCCAGTGAGGCAAATATTGCGTGCCGCACACTAGAGTTCTTTAAAAGCATCATGTGTTTGTATGTGTCCTATTCATTAAATCTATTAAAATTCTTTTTAATTGAATGTTATAAGAACGGTATGGAGCAGCCCCAACAATGAACGCTGATCAAGAACCAACTCTTACGGAAATTATTAAAATTCTTGCAATGCTCGATTATTGTTTTGCATATCTTCAGTGTGAACCAATCTTGCGCTTTAGAAAGACATACGATACGTAGTAGTCCTCTGCAGTTTCTTTCCTTAAACGTTTAGTTCCACACACTGCTTGAAAATGGATCTTTCTGGTGATGTCTCTATATCTTCCATATGTAATTTCACACCCTAGGAGTTATGCGTCACTTGTTCTAGGAGTTAATAATAACAATTATAAAATATTTTAAACGAGTGTCATACTTAAAATTCGTATTTTTCGAGTTGGCCAGTGTCGCAGTCCTCGAACGAAATATTGAGTTTATTGATTATTTCTAGGCTTGCACTTCGAACTGATGCTTTCGCGATTCCTGTTGTTTTCCTAGCTACGATAGCCCACTTAGATAACCCGGTAATGATTGTACACGAATTAACATGTAGAATTTCTCCCCCTCAGATGTAATTGCTCCTCATAAATTATTACCTCAAAAATTACCTAAAAAATGTTCGGGGAATAGTCAGTATTTAATGGGCTTTCTTATTACAACCTAGCAAATTATGTTATTATTGCTTGGGTGTAATCCTGTGAGCTGATACGAGGAAACATTCTGCTTCCACTAGGATTTTTATGGCTGTTTTTGCAAAACACGCTGCACGATGCTTCAAGGTTCACGATATCAAGGTCGCGACAATGACCTCCAGTACCCGCATAGAGTTCTCGTCCATGAATGTGCATTCTGGTCTTCGTTTTCCTGTTCCGTAGGAGAGGTGAATGCATGCCACTCTCCCGAAGCCTTCAGTTAATTCGTGAAATCATTTCTGGACGAAATTGCCAGTGGATTGGAAAATTTGGTTGTTTTCTCTTGCGTTGCATGTAGCAGAGTCGTGCATTAAATGCGTGTCTTCTCTTTTTTTGCGGCCGGTGGGAGGTACAAATGTCTGTCTATTCCACGATACGAACCTCGACGCGACCAAACAACAGACTAATGTGTATGAAAGTATGAAGTTCCCCCCCCCTATTTTTATAACCTACCTTTATAAGCTATTTTGTTAGTCGTCATATGGGAATGTGCCATTTTCTCACTTTTAATCATGACCACCGCATAGAATTACTGACTGTGCACCCAGATGTGTACTGCAAAACATTCACTAGTGCAATTGTCGGCCTGTGGCTACACAAAATGAAACTGGCGAAAGCGTCAGTTCAAAATGCGCACCCAGAAATAACGAAATCATTATTTTATTGAACGAAGATTTTACCTGCAGAACGCTTTAAACATACGTCGTGATACTAAAGAAAGAAACTGTATGTTTTATCGTATGTGACTCTAAAGCACAAGACATTAATTCACACTAATACAGTGTGCAAAAATAACACTGGTCAACACGCATTTTCTTGCCCAACAATTTAAAGTCATATTTTAGGGTATGTTTTAATGCCTAGATTCCAAATATGGCATTGGTTTTGGTAGATTGGCTCTAGTTTTTTGAGATAATGAAAATCGCATCGAAAATATTATTTTTATTTATTGAGTACAGGCTATTTGTAAATTGCATAAACTTGAACTAAATGTAACTAGATATGCCTATTTATACAAAATTAAACCCTTGAAATATTTAATATTAATATAGTCAATATATTTATTTTTACAGCCTGCAAAGAATCACAACACATTGTATGATATCCTTTTATGCGGCAAATCAGGGCAATCACGTGGATGGCTTCCAGTAGTAGTCTGCCATTATGTCTATCCCATCCGCCCTGATATCTAACTTCCATTACCGTTATTTCTTGATGGAACCTCTCGCTTTGTTCCTCACCCATATTGACAAGATTTTCTGGAAATTTGTCTAGATGGTAATGGAGATAGTGTACCTTAATGCTCATAGGTCCACTCAAATTTTGGAAGTTTAAAAGCTAGTCTGCACCAGTTTTGGATAATTTTCTGCTTTTGATTACCACAAAGTTCTTGACAACTATGACAAAGCCTGTACCAATAACCAGTAAGTGTCTTTTTCACTTCCGATGTCAGTGTTCCTTTTCTTTTAGTCAGGATGCTGTTTTGTTTGGCAAACTGAGGTCATGTATTAAATCACTGAGCATTTCTTGGGAGAAGTACTCTTTTGTAGCATCACTTCCATCGTATTCACTGCCACTACTAACTCTTGAATTGCACCCCAGAATCTGTATATCCTTACTATCAGACATGACTTCCAGTGAGTGTGGTGAACATCAGGTCCATGTGGCACAGATCGCTTTGCTGATTCCAAATCAGGGTACTCCCTGTTCTTTTTCTTGTAACGATTGAAGTTTTACATTTACAGAACAAAATAACAATCATCATGGTTTTAGGGCTCTCGCCCTACCATCAAGACACCAAATTTTAAACTCTTCAGTTTTCCACTGACGGAGACACTCCACACATACCACATCAGGAGCCTACGACTTATCTTGATTACCCACTTTTATTCCAAAATATGTTTCATATATTTCTCTACAAAGTTTGTAATATTTATTTTCTGTTTTTGTAGCGTAAATTCCCCACAAATGTAGTCAAATACACTAAAGTTGTTCAAATAAGGTCTTCTTCAAGAAGTCATTGTTTTGTAACAAAAGAAAATGTATTAATAAAACGAAGCTCCGTTAAAGTATCCTGAAATAATGCGATATTCAGCGTTTAAAATAAAAAAAGTGTTTGTATAAAGATAGATATTTGCATTAGATGCTGTGAGTTTTGAGATATTATCATCTTTACAATGTTCATAGTACCAAAAGTAGAGCCATTCAGCGAAACTAATGGCATATCTGGATTCAGCGTACCAATTTACTGTAAATTCGCTGCAAAATCCTGGACAAGTGAAAAAAAGTATTTTTTGTTGAGCAGAGTAATTCGAGCATTTCTAGTAATTTTCATAAGGCTTTCCTCGTGTTCAGCGTTTTATTATTACGCCAGCAGCACATCGTTGTTATAACATACAACAAAGACTAATTGTAGTAGATTTAATAGGTTAAAATGAATAGTACACACAAAACACTTAATGCTATTCAAGTTCTCTAGTGGGCGGCAAGCGATGTTTGCCTCGCTCAACAGTTTCACCGAAAACGCCGAGAAACGGACGCTATGCCCCGCCCCTTTGGCAGACACAGCGCCGATGTCTGCTGTGACGCGGCAGCCGGTTTTGAATTTCGCGTCTGGAAGCAACATTTAAATTAAATTTTCATAAATACATTTTTTTCCAGATAAACTGGACGTGTCATTCTTCAAGTCAACATAGAATCTGGGATAATTTTCTGGTAAATAAATAACGGTAGCTTCTGGACATCCTGTATATAATATATATTTTGCGTATTCAATGCATAAAATTGTTTATTGTATAACGGAGATTTCAGTATTTTTTTACCGAGACGTAGCTAAACACAATCGAAGATCGAGATCGTTGGAGTAATTTCGCTCAGGAAATATAAACAAGTTGTTCGACTGTCACATAAAAATAAGTATATTTAGCCTGGTCAAATTAGACCCAAAACTGGTGATCGAAGGAATAAAATTCCTACGATCCTACCGTGGTACCTACCGTGAGAGGACATTTATCGGTGTTTTTTCCTTCGTTTTACATATATCTCCATAACTATCTACCTTACCGGAAAATTATGTTGTTTTAATTAAATTAGCATTCAATTAGACAAACTTTTCTGCAAACAGTTGGCGTCGGTTTTGTTGTCAAGATTTTTTTTTTTATTTCGCGGTCACGTTCTGCAAGTTCCCTGCATAAATTATTTATCAAGTTCATGTTGAAGCGCATGCTTTCCTGTGACATCGTAGTGACCATTCCGATGAGAAAGAATGCCAAGGAGCGATTGATTGTTAGTGATTTCGGGCTTCGTCAACTACTAGTCCCGTAAGTGTAGTGCATTTTCTCGGGAGGTGGCGGTGGTCTTCCCCCGCTACGGGATGACGAGATCCAACACCGACCTTCCCTCAACTCCCGGGGTTTCCTTAACCAGGTATCTCTCACTAGCGGGGCACCGCTCCAGTCGGAATATGCTCTAGGCTCCCAAAAACCGGTCTCCCGGCATGTGTGGTAGTGTAGTGTATGTTAGTGTAAGTGTATAAGGCAAAGAAAATAGGACAAGAAAGAGGTGGAAAGTTCGCGCTCGGTCCGTGGCCGTTTGTATAGGGTACTGCTTCAGAATAACTACCTGGTGTTGATCGGAGGAACCACGAAAGAATTCAGATCAGACGGCCCGCTAGAATTCTCATCCAGCCAGCGACTGAATTCGAACTTAGTTGACAAGGTAGTGTCGAAAATCTTGCCACGTCTGGACTCGAACGTAGGACCTCCTGATCAGAGGGACTGCAGTGACATCAGTTGATGCCTGAGCCCGGCCATCTATCCAAGAAGTCGAGGAAATGAGAAGTCTTCACCACCTCTTGCAATACCGCGTTCAACTCTACATTGATTCTGGCGCATTAGCTTTGGATTAGTCCTTGACATGCAGAAGGAGATGTGAAAGTAAAAGAGAAATGAATTGACAGGCGAAGATAATTAACAATGAAAGAGAATTAATGGCGAAGGGGACAGGAAATAAATAGAAACTTTAGGCAGGGGATTTAATTGGTTGCGATTCAGAGTCGGAAATTTAATATTCTAATAGATAAAGTTACAAGGGGAAAGTAAAATTGAAAGGAGAAAACTGAAACACTGGGAAATTTGATAACTACATCAAAATAATTAATTCAACTAGTGGTGCTACAGAATGGCATAGACTTTCCCGTATAGTGTTTCTATTTCTTGGGTCTCGCTAGCTATTTGGAATTGCCACATACCTCTTTCTTCCCAGTTGCCATCTATCACCGCCAATAGTACATTTTTTTTGTCGTTTTTTAATTGTTTGGATTCCTATTGGTAGAACGGAGATATTAATTTTAGAATACTAAAGAACACAAAAACCTAGTCCTACATGGCAATTTCTTATGTCAATTATGTGCCGTTTTAAAGAAAAGTGCGTTTTGGCGCTACTAAAAATGCGAAATTTGAAGCTCATTTTCACCGAAAATTTTTGAGTTTTCAAAATACTTTATTTGAGTTATTTGAAGCACTTACACTCACAAAATATAATAACGTTTACCAATTGCTTGGTAATGTGCATATTAAAGAGTAAGATCTTTCAGAAAAATTACATTTGTATAATTTTGGAAAAAAACTCAAAATAAACTTTACTTCATATTAAAGACTGTAATTAGCACTATCCGTTACAAAAGTTTCAAGAAAAACTTTGTATCCATATACGAGGAAAATGGCGTTTGATTGTTTCTGAAAATGCGGAATTTTGAGCTACTTTTCATAGAAAACGGTGTGTTTTCGAGAAACTTTACTTAACATTATCAAAGCTCATGTACTCCTTAATATAATAATGTCAACAAATCAAGGCTAATGTAAATATTAACGACGTGAGAGAGAAGTCAAAAAAATTACATTTTTGCAATTTTGAAAAAAAACAGGAGAATAGAGCAATATGGCGTTTTTGTCATCTCATGAATACATTAGGCACTATACCTACCAAAAGTTTTAAAGAAAAAATTTGGAGCCGTTTTTGAGAAAATCTTGTTTTTGTAATTTTCTAAAATTGCACATATTCCACGCAATATTGTGCAAAAACTTCTAAAATTTCAAAAAAATGTACATAACCTTAAAGAAAGAACTCACTATGAAGAACAAATTTTATTTGAAGGAATCTCTATCTGCAATTTTGTAGTTGGAGGAAGACGCCGAATACAATTCAAACTTTTGCAGTTTTCGAAAATTCAGAGTTAACTGTCCTATGCCACCTTAATAAGCGTATTCTATTCTTATAAGTGTACTCTATTCTTACAAGAAATTTAAAGAAAAAATTGGAGCCGTTTTCGAGAAAATTTTGAAAATGTCCGGGGTGCGTCATGTGAAGTACCCCCAAATTTTACAGAATCTTTTTCAAAATCTCAAAGCTTCGACTAGAACCAGATCGACCGGGGAATATTCATTTTGGAAGAAATCGTACGTGTGGTTTAGGCGCTAGCAGTGTTGACAGTCGGACGGACGGACGGACGGACAGAAGGACAGACGGACGTTTTTCCTTTCAATTGGTTTTTTCGGTATTAAGGACCCACAAAAGAGGGTTTCTGGCTACACCACGTGTTAGGGGATTTTTTCCTTCATTTAGCAATTGGTTTATCCACTTTTTCGTTATCACGGGCCCGGCAATGAATTTTTTTCCGCCGAAAATTCCATTTTTTCCGCGCAGCATTACGTAACTTTCCCCTATACTACGTATATCACTTCGTGTATACGTACGTATACGGGAAAGTAAAATAGAATATGCCAACATGAGACCAACGTCAACCAACATGAGACCTGCGTCATTCTTTTAAACTTCAGACTATTCAACAACAAAATTTAATTTAAATTATTGTCGCCATTTTTTTGACAATTTTGAAATTGTGGCAGTGGCTTCATGTAAAGTACCCCAAAATTAAATATCGGTTTCAAATTCAAGGTTGCCGCGACATCAGCCAGATCGGTTCAGGGAATATCAATTTTGGAGAAGGAAAATGGGCTGAACGGTTCAGCCGCTGGCGTTGTTCACAGACGGACGGACGTTTTGCCGTCAATCGGTATCAAGGAGCCATTAAACATGGATTCTGGCAACACCACGTGTTAGAGTTTTTTTCTAAATTTAGTAAGTAGATTTATCCACTTTTTCGCTACCAGGGCCCTGTAACAAGAGTTTTTCTACCAAAATTCGCCGTTTTTTTTGGCCCAGCATTTCATAACTTTCTCTTCTTAAAAAGTTCATTCTTTAAGCGCGAGGAAGTAAAAAAGTGTTCTTGAAATGTTCTGAAGATCTACGTCAAACGTGCGTGTGGAGAGTCGTTTTGATGAAAATACGAGAGTCGTTTTGATGAAAATACTATTTTTTCTTAATCAAGAACCCCAAAACGTGAATTTTGATTATACTATCTGTATGAAAAATTAATATGCTACGTACAAGGAAAATCCCCCTCTTCGGAATGAGGAACCTACGAAACTTATTTTTCTCTCAAAACATCGATCCTTTTTCGTGCAGCATTACAACCTTCTTTATACGTACACGTAGTATACGAGATATTATTTTATCATTGCAATTTGTTTTCTATGCTATTATATTTTTACAGCTCACTCGGTTGGTTTCCCTTGCGATCTTTAAGTTTTACTTTCTCTTTGTCTTTTAAGTTTTAGTGTTCTCTGTAATGTCATAAACATTTGCTTCAACGGTCCGAAGCTAAGAATTGCTTTTTAGAGATTTATAGGTTTGTTTTACTCATAGTCCTGCGCACTATTAATCTTTCCGTTAACTTACGCGTTTTTCGGACACATTATTGTGTTTGACAAGACTAAGCCGTAACCGTAATACGCAACCGTGGTCACATACTATATTGCAGAGTAATGGGTGTGACAGACAAGTATCGCCACTTTACAAGAAATTCCGGTTGTAGTGCGAATTTTATAACTTTGCTCCTGAAGCCCCTACGGCTACGATGGAATATCACACGGCATTTCGCGTCTTTCTCACTCGTGCCGCTGATGTTGCTTGATCGCAAACACTAATACGGTTGCGAACATGCGGTTATCTAGTGGCATGACTGAGAAAGACGCGAAATACCGTGACATAATGCCATCGTGAAGACGGACCTTGAGGGGCAAAGTTACAAAAATCGCGCTATAGTTTCATTATAGTTCGAATATTTCTACTTGACATCTAGCTGCTGACTGGAGAGAAAGGGTTCCGTTATTCAATCAGAGGTTTCAAATAATACACTGTTTTTTGTGGCGCGTACTGCCATTGGTGCCACCAAATGGTCAAATTTTTCTCCGTGACCACGCTCGAGTGTTCTGTTGCAGCAAGTTCTGCGACTTACCAGTTCACGCCCAACCCGTACTTGTTGCACTTAAAAGTAAAAGCTGTTTAAAATTCGAATTAAAAGCTGTTGAAATTCTTTTTCGAACTTGTAAGTTTTTTGATTTTGACGATTAGTTGAAAAGAGATTATGATTATCACTCTGCGGAAGATATATGTCTATTAAAATATTGGATTGGCAAATAAGTTCGTTCGGGTTTTGTTTTGGTGCATGCACCCATCGTTCCTCCGTCCCCGTTCTCGGGGCAACCGGCCGGCCCGGCGGCGCATTTGAAGGTCATGTGAATGGAACTTTCTGTGACCATTTTGTTTCAGGAGACGTCAGTTTTGTGTTAGAAATGCAGCACTGGAAGATGGACGTGACGGATGTGCGTTATCGCCGTATTGTATGGTTAATTTTTAAAAAGGGAATCGAGCTGCAGAAGCCCACAAAAATATGCCGAGAGCACGGGCATGATTCTGTAACAGAACGCATTGTGTCGAAATGGTCCGCAAAATTCCGTTTTGGTGACTTCGAGGTCAACGACGCACCTCGTGCAGGTCGTCCGACCAAGATTGATTCTAGTGATGTCAAGACAATTTTTTATTCAAATCCGGCGCAAACGGTGCGGGAGATTGCTGCAACATTGCAAATTTCCCTTACAAGCGTGGAAATCCTTTTGCGTGACTTGGAATTCGTTTTACCGCCTTAATGTTTGGGTGGCGTGTTAATTAACGAGGCGACTTCACCATTCGCCTATCCATGTGATTCACTGCTTAAACGCCAACAACACGATCCTTTTTTTGAAGCGACTGTGACGAACGATGAAAATGGCTTGTCTACAAGGTAGTGCGTAAGAGATCACGGCGAAAAGGCAACGAGCCGCAGCAAAAAAACTAGAAGGCGGGATGTATCTGAGAAGATTATGCTCTCCAAACGGGATTATAAGGGTTGTGCTGTACTATGAGGTATTACAACCAGGCAGTACGTTGATTCAATTGTATACCAATCGCAGTTAAATAAGTTGGACAATCCATTCGCAGAAACGTCGAGTTGTCTGTTCGTAAGGGTGTCGTCTTCCAGCGTGACAGCGCCATATCCCACATGTCGTTAGTCTCCTTGCAGAGGACTATTGCGCCTTGGCTGGGATGTTTTGCCTCATCCACCAATTGACTGGATTTGGCTCCTTCAGACTATCACTACATAATACGCATTAAAACAGTGGCGCAGCTCAGCCCGTTTTTAGCCAGTTATGGATGCGCGCGCATACAGCTAGCGATCCTGGTGGAGGTCAAGTAAAACTATGGATAGATGCTACACAAGTATACGGATTTCTGTGTGAAATTGCGTTTATTAAGAGCTGGTTAAAACTTAAAGAAAATTCATATTATTTCTTGATCTCGTGATTTTCTATTCCTAGAATTCAAGGACAAATCATTAAATAACACGCAAAATTACATTAAACCAACGTTTTAACCTTACATTTGATATGTATCGGAACATATTTGATATACACCAATTGAATTCTTTTACTTTTCCAGTTAACACATTAATAACAATGCGTTGTGGTGAAAGGTGCGCACTGTTCTTCAATAAAATACAGCAATAATGAAGGAAAGAACTATGGGGTTGTATTGTTTTTCACTTGTCCAATCCACCTAGAAAGGAAAGATGGAAATTATTTCCTTCTAACAGAAATGTTATTACATTCGAGGTACCCTTATTTACTACTTTACTACTTAAATTTCTTACATTTCTAGATATTTTCATGGACAGCATAAAAATACTTGTTCTTCCTCATGATTCCACTATTTACATTCAATGGGCAACATTAATTTGATTTAAATAATTTATTTCCAAAAAAGAGTTCATAACTTCTACATCACTTGTTGTTTTAGTTATATGCAAAAGGCAATTTAAAAGTATGTAAAACATTTACTTTTTGGTTAGATATAGCAGAACGATGCAGTTATTATGAAATGTAAGACGACGTAGTATTCCTTCATCGCCGCGCGGGTCGCTAGAATCACTGACCAACACGTCATAGGGCACTTAACAGAGAGCTGCGCTACTGTATAAATACGTATACTGTGCTGTCATATTTTCCGATCGTTGCAAATTTCCATTAACGGGAAATCTTCACCAATGAGGAGGCTGTAAGAACGCACCTGGGGCAAATTTTTGCCGATAGCCACACAGACATTCTATGAACATGACTTTATGAAATTGATGGAAAGATGGGAAAAAGTTGGAAATAACAATTGTCAGTATGTGATAAATTGAAATAAGTAAGGTGTACCAAATAATTGTGTTTTCTTTCATACTTAAAAACCGAACGAACTTATTTGCCAACCCAATAATTCCATCGTGTGTTGAAGGATATTAGAATAGTACCATCCTTGATGGACTGACGATATGTGATTTGTCGCATACTTGTCAGTTGAGGCTTCAATTTCGTCGCGATTTCAGATGCAATTCTAGCTCAATTCCCGATCAATCGATAGATTTAGATGAATCTAGGTTTTTGTAACTAAGAAACTACTGCTCATACTATAAGAACTATTGGCTGTAAGAAGGACCCGG
>JAHLJT010002406.1:181480341-181519138 GCA_031308135.1 Acheta domesticus
ATGTTTATGACATGCCATATTTTTTGTTTTATTTCCATGGATAATCTATATACTATACAAAACAAAGTTTTATAAAGTTTATGGTACAAACACCATTTATAACTCAAGAACGACTGGAACAATTTTAATTATATAATTTGGATTCATCTCCGCCCCGAATAGCAGAATAACTTAAAATTTTGAAAAATGGCGTTAGATGGCGCTGTGTAATTAAAAACTAAGTATTAATATCAAATGCATACCGCTACACTCGGTAGGATTTTTGAATCTATATCGTTAAATAACTCCTAAACCTGGCGTTCTATGGCCATTAAAAACTACAATTTGAGGCCGATAGCCTCAAAGAAACGTTTATTACACCGTAATCTACAGGAAGACATATTCTTGAATATTCTATTACATTTTTGCTGGTCCGGCGCTTCTCGATATTACCATACCTGCTCAAAGACGTGCAGAATCTGCAACTAAATGTGAACGAGAGAGGCAGAGACAGACACACGCAGAGACAGTCAGACTGAGACAGGGTCAGAGTGAACCGGAGAGAGGTGGGGTTAGAGACGAAGATAGAAAGGGACGGAAAGGGAAGGAGAAAGAAGGAGATAAAGGGCAGAACAACTCTGTCGGGCTCCGCTAGTACAGTACAATAAGCACGATTTTATCTAAAATACTAAAATTAGGCAATTTTAGGCTTAATTGGCTTTTTAAACCCGTTTGTAATATTCTGTTAAAATTTCATATTTTGGTCACATTTTACCCTTGATTTTGTATTTTGTAAAATTTTTATCTTTTTGATTCCATTTTCGCATTCTGGCTTGCAGTTGACTCAAAGAGATTTTTCATAACTAATTGTTGTCTAATTTCTTACAATTGTTGCATTTAATTGTTGTCTGTCTTTCCTACGCGCGTGTGTGCTATACAGAAGGAGAAAAAGAAAGCATAGAAAGCACCAGTTGCCAAGGAAATATTGGTTTAGTTATGTCGGGTTTTGTGCCAAAGTCAGCCGCTTCTATAAATGACTTTAGCAGGTAGAAATGTCTTCACGGTGCGCCAAAGAAGAAGGGGTGAATTGTGAATCTGCTAGATTTTCAAAGTGTGTTTTCAATGTAATGGTTATTTAAACAGCAGCAAAATTTTGAAGGTTTCGAGAACGCAACAAAAAAATGTCATATTTATGATCATTATTTCATATTTTTTAGGTCAGAAATGCTTGAATATTTCTCATTTAGGTTATAAACATCCGGGGGCCTTATATACACATACGTGATATTTTAACACTAGCTGAACCCATACGCAAAATTTGGCGCAATATAATTCCATTGCATATGTCTTCGCGGCCAGCGACAGTTTACTTCACTTGCGGGATCTGGGTATTATTGTTCCAACAAATGCCTCTGCGAGTGTTTCCAGCCCGTAAAAAAATATACGCCCGTCCTTTTTTATTGATTTATGTTGGTTGTACATAGTTCAGTATAATTTCTACTTTTACATATGTTTGAAGGCTTACATGCTAACTTACATTTAAAACTTACTTCTAACTCTTAAATCTAACATAAGGGTGAGGAAGCCCTTTTGGGTCCTCTATTCTGGTTCGAATTCGGAGAAGGTTTTCAGGAATATGTTGTAGGGTTATCTGTTTTTTTATTCTGGTGTGGTTAGGATTTATTGCGAGTCTGAAGGTTGCAAGGGAAGGTATTTGGGGTAAATAATGATAGAAGTTAGTGGCTAGGTATGTGATGTGATGTTCAATGGGTTCTAGGCTGAGTTCTTTGTGAAGCTGATGATTCAACGCCCGTCCTAGGAACTAAACCTGAATGCTTAAGTCTCGCCGTTATCGCTCTTATCCACTTGTCCAGGGATGTTCAAATGCAACAATTTGGGACAGACTGCCCGTGGCAGTCTGTGTCCAACGGCGTGGCCCGCAGCAGTTACCGGCGTTGCTCTTGCCCTTCAACTAGACTAGAGCTAACTAGCCCGAGCGCCTCGCCTCTCCTCTCCTCCCCACACGGCGGGGCTGACTCGACAAGCAGCGGGGCACGCCGTTGGCCCGCAGGCAAGTTCTGGGCCAGGGCAAGCCAAGCGGGCAGCCGATTTCAGCAACTCTCATTTTAGACCGCGGAGCTTCCACGTTTCGGTGACTCGGACGTTCCCGCAAAAATATTTTTATTATTTGAAGTCATATAATGCAATGTATTGCGTGCGCTCTTCCACACACTCACTCACACACACACTCACACACTCACTCACTCACACACACACACACACATACACACACACATACACACACACACACTCACTTTCACATACACTTGCACACACTTGCACAGTCAACACACACACACACACACACACTCACTTTCACATACACTTGCACACACTTGCACAGTCAACACACACACACACACACACACACACACACACACTCACTCACAGAGACATTTTTGAGAAAGTCCAGTTTTCATGTTCGTGAAAAATGTACACGATTTTAAGGCGACCCCAAAAAGTAACAAATTCCTTCCAGATTCACAAAGCCTCGAGTTTGGGCATCTCGTTTGGGGATTCGGGGATCCAAAAAATACAAGAAAGTAAAAATATTTGTGATGAAGTCATAGAAAGTGGAAGACTCATCTTTTTGGTTTGCCATGGATCATCTTTTAATTTCATGCTATTTCATCACACTCGTTTTGTCATCGCTCGGTATTCAACTGTATAATCAAATACTGTTTGATAGTAATTATCGTAATTGTGAAGCAAATTTTACATTAGCATGTACCTACAATCAGAAAATACTATTTATCTTAAATTGAACTTGATGTTTTATTTTTTTTTAGGTGCTGTGGATGAAAATAAAGAATTAAGAAATTCATCATTGGAAGAAAGTCTTCTAATTCCCCAAGAAGATTTTTTTTCCTTTTAGTGCCACCTCTTCTTCAGGGTGTGAACTACAAGAAAATTTATGTTAAAATGCTGGATAATTTTCTGTAGCAGTTTATTTTGCGGTGTTATTTAGTCTTTGTGGCTGCAAGTCTAAAAGTGTTTTTATTGTTGAAGGTAAATGTACCTGAGTTTGTTGTGAATGAGAAGTCAGTGTTAGAAGCGTAGTCAGAGAATGGACTAAAACTTCAGAGAGGAAGAGGAAGAAAAGAAAAAGGAGATGAAAATATGAAGATGGTTCACCTTCTCATATATTGGTGCTGAATAAATTTGTTTTGAAGTAGGTATAGTTTATACTGTTTGAATTTGTTGTTTGTAAAATTTAATTTGAAAACTTTATATAGTCCTGTTTATATTAAAATGAGTTCAGGATAGTTACGCTCAGAACAAAACTGTATTCATAATAAGTATCTCAAGTATCTTAAAGTACTGTCCAAGGAGTACTATTGTATGTAATGTGCATGATTTATCATTGCACTATTGACTGACTGAATTCTTGAGTAGCAAATGTGAGTTGATCATAGGCTTCCTTTTTAGTATCTTGGCTGATTTGTTAAAATAAGCCAAGCAATCTGTGATTTGGTCTCTTTTGGGATTGCCTTTCATCCAGTATGGGGCAAAATCCTATATATCTTGACATTGGCTGTGATCTTAGACTGAAATCTTTGAAAATATTGTAGGAAGATTTTAGAATTTAATCATATTCAAGAATAACATTTCTGTGTGAGATTAATCCTAAGATATAATATCTCATATGTTATACATTTGAAATTTCAATAAGCACATATAGATGGCCTTATATTGCGGCTGGCAGCTCTGAAAGACAACATAAACTAGTGTAGTTATTAGTTTATACATTTCTGGATTGTGTACCAATATTGAAAGGTTGTTTTATTGAATTGTTTCTTATCATTTAATAGATGTATGTAATACTGTTTGAAAGTATTTGTGTATTGTATTCTGCCCATTAGGGCTCTTAAATAAGAAATTTGCTCTGTGGCATAGTCATGTTAATTTGTGTTACTGTATTAAAAATGTTGATGTACATGTGAGGTTGTCCTTAACACTGCCGCCTGGGGATACTAATCCCTTTCTGAAAGAGATAAAGATAATTATTTGCTGTTAATTCCATGTAGCTTGTGTGCATAATCGCAGAATTTGTTATTCAGAAATATAAGAAGGTTATTTATAGGTTTATGTTGTATTTAATGTACTGTAGTTGTTAAGAAGCGTTAATAAAGAATACCTAGTATTTATGTTACCTTCCTGATGGCATGCAGTGTACTATTAAATGTAACAGAATGTGAATGAATGGCAGCTTTCTAGCTTTTCAGTTTCTTGCCTTTGAGAATTAATACTGCTCACATAGATTTAATCTATAATTGGATGTGATGTGGTTGCTGACAGATGGATAGTTCCTATTATATGTAATGTGTTAGTAGTATCGATATATGTATTATTTCTTACAAAGAATGTGCAGTAAAACTGGTGAAGCATTATATTAGAGAAAATTGAAACATTACCAAAACTATCATAGATATATATGTGACGTCAAAAAAGAAATCATATTTCACTGTTCTTGCTGTTTTATGCTCTTCCTATTACTGACATTGGGAGTGAATAATACATTTCTTTGTATGATGCCTTGTGCCCACTGTGGTTTTGCTGTAGGAATGAACATTGATTTTTACTGTATCTTCTTTTATATCAGACTATATACTATTGTTTTGAGAATTTCATTCATGCAATAGTTAATACATGATATTACACAATAGTACCTGCAATTTGCTGTTATGCTAGAATAGCATAAAAATATTGCATTGTAGCTACCTAATACAAACATACCTTTGTGTATTGTGAATCTAAATTTTGGTGCTGTACTTTTTAGGACAGAGTGGTACTTAATCAGGCCCTCTGACCGTGGCTGTGTGATTTGTATTGTACTTGAGAATAAATGAGATATAATATTGATGTAAAATGTGTTGCTCTTCTTGGAATCAGTGATTATTCTTGTTCCATGAACCTGATATTCTACATATAAATCTTTCGAACATTTGAATCTCACGTTTTCCCACTTTTTACTAAATGCAAAAACTTTAGATATTTGAGAAATTGTGCAAATGTCAACTATAAGTTCCAAAAGACAACTGAAGGGTACAGATAAAAATGGATTCTTTCTGAATTTTCTTCTTTCAATGAACAACTTTATGTACATGTTAAATTACCTTGTTTTGAAAACTAATTGTAAACTTTTGTTTTCTCTATTCTTG
This sequence comes from Acheta domesticus, assembly GCA_031308135.1. Classification (NCBI taxonomy): domain Eukaryota; kingdom Metazoa; phylum Arthropoda; class Insecta; order Orthoptera; family Gryllidae; genus Acheta; species Acheta domesticus. The sequence continues at coordinate 181,485,543 of JAHLJT010002406.1, forward strand.
GTAAGTATCAAGGAATTTTTATGATGATTCAAATTATTTTATTTTTTATATCTGCTTTGTGCCCACAAACTTGCCCAGTCATTCTCAAAACACCAAAATATATTTTATTTTTGAATAAAAGAGACAGAAACCAAGTTCACGTGTGTCTCTTTTTGAGTCGCGTTTCCATTTAGCTTTTTTTTTTCTATAAATTGCATAGATTTTTATGCATGAACAAATTGTTTTTGACAAACACTGTAGTATTATCCAATTCGATCAGAGTTTCTAAAGTTAATCTGTATCAAAACAGACCTATTTATATTCTTTAAAGGCTTTACATTTAAAAATAGATAATCAAGAACCATCCGCCAAATCTTGGATCTCTTGAACACTATTTTCAATATTAAATATTTGTAGTACTAATTCATAATTTATCCTCTAAATTGCTTCTTATTACTTTCTTTTTTATCTTAAATTTATCCTCTTTATTCCTCAGAAGTGGATTACTGGAGAAGAGGGATGGATCCCTAAGAGAAGTGATGCTTGAAGAAAAGGGAAGGCTTGAACAGAAAAAAATATAGTTGTTGAGTCATAAGTGAACTCTTAAAATGGAAACTCCCTAAATTAATAACGATCAGTTGGAAGCTATTAACATATTAAACTACAACACTATCAAATTCGACCGACAATTTGATATACCGGGTTAGTCAATAAAAACGTACACCTTGAATATTTTCTGAACGGTTCCAGATACTGAGATGAAATTTTCAGCAAAGATTCAGAATCTAGGGGCACATTAGTTGTAGTTATATTTTTAATCCCTTTTTTTATTTCAAAGATATTGGATTAACTTCGCCTTTTTAATGGAACGCAATACTTTTTACACTAGACAGATATTGAGAAGGCAAATTCAGCAAGATGTTGGTATTTGATGAATAATTATTAACACTAATGAGTGTTAAATCCGGCCTTCTATTCAAGTTCGGAAGTCCGCGGTGCGTCTGAGTTTGTAAACGTGACCATGGCCTGTATTGTTCACAGTTTCAAAACATGAATTTCAAGATGTCTAACGCATAACTTAGCGTTAGCGGAAGCATAAATTAGCGGAAGCGGATTTTAATGACCTAAAACATCGCCAAAAATGAACAATGGAATGCTCTTAAAAAGGTTTTTTAAAATACCCTAAAAGCAAAGAATAATGACGTAAAAAATTTATCAAGACCAGTTCACATGAACAACCCTAGCTGTTGTATATATTACTGATGCAATCTACGCTTCTTCCTTTCGTTCAAGTGAACTCAGGTTGCAGACTTTTGGTTTGGACTGTTCTTTACCAGAAAATTTTGCCTTTAATAATCCCGAAATCGACCAGACCCACAATGGCACTGATAGGCGTCACAGGAATCTTAAAGAGTACGTACAACAGCAGAGTTTCACTATAATCGGTAAATCAAAAAATAAATATTCGGTCGGTTTGGATGAATTTCTGCATTGTTTGCTAAAGACATGTGCACCTGCTCGTACACGTACATGTATTTAATGCATCGTTATGCACTGGGACATTTCCACAATTTTTCAAAGCGCTACGATTAAGTCGCTCTTCAAAACAGGCAACAACTAGTGGTGCTACAGAATGGCACAGACTTTCCCGTATTAGTTTTCTATTTCTTTGGGTCTTCGCTAGCTATTCGGAATTGCCACAAACTCTTTCTTACCAGCTGTCATCTATCACCGCGAAAAGTACATTTTTTGGTCATTTTCTTAATTTTTCCGTTTCCTATTGGTAGAACGGAAACATTAATTTTAGAATATTAAAGAACACAAAACGTAGTCCTAAATGGCAATTTTCTTATATCAATTATGTGCTGTTTTAAAGAAAATTGCGTTTTGGCGCTACTAAAAATGCGAAATTTGGAGCTCATTTTCACAGAAAATGTTTGAGTTTTCAAAATACTTTATTTGAAGTTATTTGAAGCATTTACACTCACAAATGTAATAATGTTCACCAATTGCTGGGAATGTGCATATTAAAGATGTGAGAGATTCTTCAAAAAAATTACATTTGTATAATTTTTGAAAAAAACTCAAAATAAACTTTACGTCATATTAAAGAGTGTAATTAGCACTATCCGTTACAAAAGTTTGAAGGAAAAATATACAGCCATATTTGAGAAAATGGCGTTTGAGCGTTTCTGAAATGCGAAATTTTGAGCTACTTTTCACAGAAAATGGTTGTTTTCGAGAAACTTTACTTGACATTATTTGAAGCACATGTACTCGTAAATATAATACTGTGAAAAAATCGCCGCTAATGTAAATATTATGGACGTGAGTAACATGTGAAAAAATTAACATTTTTGTAATTTTTGAAAAAACCAACCTATAGAGCAATATGGCTTTTATGTCATCTGATAGAGTACATTTACCACTATCCATACCAAAAGTTTAAAGCAAAAATTTGGAGCCGTTTTTGAGAAAATCTTGTTTTTGTAATTTTTGAAAATTGCACATATTGCACGAAAACTACTAAAATTTTAAAAAAACATTTACATGACCTTTACGAAAGAACTCAATATGCAGAACAAATTTTAATTGAAGAAAAAATCTCTATCTTCAATTCAAGGACCTACAAAACAAGGTTTCTGACTACACTACGTGTTAGGGGATTTTTTTTCTTAATTAGCAACTGGTTTTATCCACTTTTTCGTTATCACGGACCGGGAATTAATTTTTTTCCGCCGAAAATTGGCCATTTTTTCGCGCAGCATTACATAACTTTCCCTATACTATGTATATCACTCCGTGTATACGTACGTATACGGGAAAGTAAAAATGATGTTCAAAATTATCGGTCAATTTCTCTTCCGTCAGTTTTTTCAAAAATATTGGAGAGACATTTTACGTACGAATGGAAACCTTTCTCAGTAAATATGAAGCGTTTTCAGATTGCCAACATGAATTTAGGAAATTGAAAACTGCGGAAACAACATATTTTCTTTATTTAAAGATATCCTTAGATCAAAATGAAGCACCTATTGGACTATTTTTAGATCTTTCAAAAGTTTTGACGTCATTGATCATACCTTTTTACTTCCAAAATTACCTTCATATGGAATTCGTGGTATTGTTCTAAATTGTTTATCTTCGTATCTTAAACAACGATCTCAGAGAGTAGAAATACCTTACTGGAATGATGGGACATTATATACACACCTTTCCGATTCATTGCCAATTTGCACAAGGGGTTCCGCAGGGTTCGATTTTTTGCCTATTCATTTACAAATCAGTGTCTGTTGTCAATGATTTATTCAAGCATGGGAACATATTTTCAGCTAATACCGATGTCTATAACTCTAACACTCGACGTAGTATTCATTTTCATAAGGTGCCACATGAACTGCCCACTACAAATATTTCACTTACAACATATGCACATTTTTTTTGCAACACATTGCTAGACGCCGTTAAACGATTAAATTCGATAAACAAGTTTACTAATCAAATTTGTTCAAAGAATTGGTCGGGCCGACCGGGATTCGAACCCGGGCCTTCTGGTTTACGCCCAGCTGCTCTGACCACTAAGCTACCGAGTCAACCAACCCTTTGAACAGTTTTCACGAGCGCACTATCGCTCCTTTATATATATATATATATATATATATATATATATATATATATATAAACTTGTAACAACAATGGTGACAATTATATATATATATATAATTGTCACCATTGTTGTTACAAGTTTTGTTAATCATAATTGTTACAAGTGTAAGTACCAAGTAAAATCTTTTCTGTTATACATAACTGTTTCTGTAAATTTAGAGACTACACCGAGGGTTGTGTCTCGGGAGAGCAAAATGCGGAGCCACGATTGTAAACGAAGATAGCCGAGGAGGCCAACGAGCCGAGGGGAGTTGTAAGCGAGCCGATCGGACCTCCAGCGGGCCGAGCGGACTTCCATGGCGCGAAGCTTTGATTCGACATTTGTCAGAAATTTAATGTTTTTTTATTTTACATTGGTCGCTAACGTAATTTACTAAACCGGAGGAACGAAAATGGAGTCTTTCCTGCAACGTATGAAGAACATTTACAAGCCAAATGATTTTTAAGGTGAGTATTCGTATAAAATGCGTTGGACAGACTCAAGGATGCTTAATGTTAACGCGAGGGCCGAAGGCCCGGGCCTCGTCAACTTGAAACTGCTTAGCGAAGCGCCACTTTCCACGGGAAAACGTCTGATTCAAGGAAGGAACTTCTAATTCAAACTCCAAACCAATGTAAATGACTTGTGTCTTGGGAGGGTACAAGCTCTCCGAGCGATCGGCTGTCTTCGTATACGTTCGTGGCTCCGCATTTTGCTCTCCGGAGACACAAGTCTACAACTCAAAAAGGAAAGTTATTAATTTGAACAACGAATTTAAATGTACTAATGACCATTTAGGCTGCATAATTCTAAACAACCTGAAATAAGTATTGTACCTCAGCTTCTGTGTCAACGTCCCCATCTCGGTCAGATTTTTCGTCCAGTTTCTCTGATCCTTCGAGCAAATGCTGAGATGTCCCCTTGTTTTGCTTCAGGACGTCAATGTAACTTCAGTATCTATGCAGTGCACATCTTGTAGAGTTCTGTGGGTAATAGTTATTCAAGTTATCGTTCTTGGGGCAGGACGCCCCCACGATTCCTTCACGAAGGACACGAAGAGGGATAATAGCCGAATTCTGTAGCTATTTTGCCTTTTCAAATAGTTATTACACAGGAGAATTTTATCTCTCAAATTCTTGCCAAAATTGCTAATTTCGTCTGCATATAGAATTGATTTAGGGTAGGGATCCCAGAATTTCAGAAAACATGCACAGAATACACTTCTCCCAGTAGCTCGTTACAAATTTTTAACTGTTTTTGGCGTTAAATAAAATAAATAGAATTAACGTGAATCATGAATGAATGTCGGGACAGTAAGATGCTTAATGACAATACTTCTGAAGTTTCTGAAATCGACATTCGCCATGGTTCTGCATATAAGGTCACGATAAGTGACCAAGCGCTATTTGTAGAGAATAATAGCAATAATATAACAGTCCGCATTGTAATAAGTTAAAAGTATATGCGTGCCCCCCTGTGTAAATAAGTACCTCATTTGTTCGCGAACTGCGGTGCGTTGCCAAAGACTTCTGAGTTGAAAACAAGGAACATTGAGCATTCAATTAACAGCGCGTTGCCAGTACCCACATCGTAACAATCACAAGTTAAATGCCCTCTCTCCCAAAGACCAAGTTCCCCATTGCCTCGGGGCCCCAAGAAACGATTTAATTACCCCCTTTCTCGTGAGTGAGCGCGCTCTACAGACGTTCTTGTTTAAATTTATGTCCCACTTTTGTCCCCCGTGCTCTTGTCCCGGCTGTCCTCGCCGCCCGCCATCGTCCGAATCGGGGCACTCCACTGCGGGCAGAGACTGCTATTATTCCCGCCCGCGACCCCCCCTCCCCACCGCCTCCGCGCCACCGCCAGCATGTTGTACCGAAACGCGGCGCGGAGTCTCTTACACCCTTTTCCTCTCACGACGCCATCCCTCTCTCTCTCTCTCGGCTCTTCCCGCCTCCGCCGCTGTTCTGTTCCCGCCATTGTGCACGCTTCGCTCTTGTTCTCCCCCTCCCCCTTCCCCACCGTCGGCGCGTGCTCGCAGCTAGCATTGTCGCCGCCGCCACACTGCAACAATGCCCCCGATGACTTCCGGCGACGCAACAGACGAAGAACGATGGGCCCGCTATTGTTGACGCATTCTGACGACATCAAGCAGCGCGCTGTGGCGGGCATTGTGGCCGCGTCGCTGCCCCCCCCTTCGCCCCCCCCACGAATCGCGGCGGAAGCCCCCGCGAGGGGGGCGTGCCCTTCGCGTTGCGATTGTGTTTTATATCGAGTGGGAATGCGCTCGGGCAGACGAAACCTCGCCGCCTTTGTCCGCGCTCTCGAAAGGTTGGCGCCCAACGCAAACTCGTTGTTGTTGGGAACTTCAGTTACGTGGAATGACTCTTGTTCGGAAGAAGCGTCCTGCTTTCAGTTGAGTGTAATCGCATCGTTTTCCTTTCCGCTATTGTTGCGGCAACAGCCGGTCATCAGTCCTCATATTCTAAACAATATGTTATTTACAGAAGATGCAGCACTTATTTGTGTTGGTATGACGTTTTTAAATTTTCATAATTGTCATTTTTGGTGCAATGAAAACGTACGTGGAATTCGTAATCCGTGCTGCCATCCAATTAATTTCAATAAGTAAACATCAAAGTGTGAGTAGTTTAGTGATTTCGAGCACATCATTGGCCATGTTCCTTTCCAGGTGGAACATGAGATCTGGCACACACCTACACGCCAGCTAATGGGCTTGTCTCCTCCAAGTGTCCCTCCAGCTGGACATCGCCCTTGCCTAAGGCTCTTAAGATTCCGATTAGTGTCCTGTCATGTGATAGTGTTATCTGTGTAACTGTCTGTCCCAGGGGATGAATAACGATTTTTTTTGAGAATGGAAGATCGGGTGCTGTCCGTGGCGTGTTTGTATTTCGCTGACATTCGCCAGAAATTGGTTGGAGAGACTAATTGCGAGCCGCTAAAATTGGAGACAGTTGTTGGATTCAATCCAGCCGCGTTGCAATTGTCGAGAATCCGCCACTGTGGGGACACGAACTCTATTAGACCTCCCAGTCAATGACACAACCATTAAGAAGGTTTGCAGCGACTCATAGTGTCGCATTTAGTCCAGTGTCCTTCCCCCTTTAGGTATCGGAATTCAAATCCAAGTCGAACCGCGATGTTTTCTCGGTGTTCCCTGTTAGGTATCTAATGATCTTTCGTCCCGCGACAGTGTATGTTTCCTTAGGCGCACGCGATCGTGTTTTTTTCAATAATTTCAGCTGCCGCCGCTTCCCACTTACCCAATTATTGTCCGTTCTCCTCACTCTTGAAGTAAAGTCAAAATAAATACTTAAAGTTTCAACAAAAAGAAAATATATTGTTCGTAAATCCTGAATAGCTAATCAAACGGCAAATTGCTACTTGCTCCGCTTTCGCAGATCTTGTTCCGTATTCTTGAACAACCGATTAATTATATCTAAAACTTTCTCCAAGGTTTCGACAATCTTCTGATCTCTCGATTGACTGCTAATTGGATATTTAAACAAGTAAACCACTTTAAATATGCGACTTATTCGTCATGCGTCCATTTCTTACGAACTCTATCCAGCTTCTCCCAACTTGCATCCATAGGAACCCACTAGATACCCCACTAGATCTGTATTTTAACAGTTGATATAATGGTACCAAGTTCTTTATTTACATTTCGTAATATTCTTCCGTACTCCATGCTTCTTATTTCATCCCTGCTACATAATTAATTACATCTTCATACTTCTAACGACGTTATAGACCATACATTCCAGATATTGGTCCAAGAAACTGGTCGTAAAAATGCACAATTAGAACGTTCGTCGCGCTGTGGATGTTGGTGTGTGTGTGTGTGTATATATATCCATGAAAGTTGGCAATTCTACATGTTTTTCACTGATAAGGGCTTATGTACTGTTAAATATGTTGTTACTCCACTACATGGCGCTGTAGAACAAAACTAAATACTTACGTCAAATGCAACCCGCAACACATTCGGTAGGATTTTGAATCTATATCGTTAAATAACTGGTAAATGATACGTTCTATAGCCTTAAAAATTAAAATTTTGAGGTCAAAGGCCTCGAAGAAGCATTTCTCGCATGGTAATCTATTGAATAAAACCTTTTTGAATATTCTTTTACATATTTTCTGGTCCGGCGCTTCCCGATATTACCTCACCTCCCCAAAGATGTGCAGAATCTGCAATTACATGTGAACAAGAAGGCCAGATCGTGGCAGAGACAGACAGACAGGGACAGGGTGAGGGAGGGAGGGAGAGACGGTGAGAGGGTGATGGGAGGGGAAAGAAAGAGGGAGATGAAGGGCAGAACCACATCTGCCGGGGTTTTCCTAGAGTTATTTACGGCGTATCGCAATGTGGAGTGCATACCCATCTCGCACGCGCGAGCCCCAACATCTCGCGCAACCGGTTGTAATCGCCGCGGCAGCGGTGGTCGTCGCGTGATTAGCATCCCGGGCGCACGCGCGCGTATGCAGCGGCGCTCGTTAAGCGCGCGCGTGGGCGCGGGTGCGTCGGCGAACGGCGCCGCGACGCCGGAGAAAAACGCGCCAACGACCCGCCGAAGCGACGCCGTCCAGCGCGGCGCGGCGCGGCGCGGGCCCCGCATGCGAACGCGCCCCAATGGCCCGCGAGCATTCGGCGCAGGCCACGCGCACACGCGCCGGCGGCGGAGGGTGGCCGGATGCGTCAACAGCAAAGGTCGTTAGTCCCATAAAGAAAGCTGCAAAATGACACCTGTTTCAGCGCTCTATCTTAATTTGCAGAGGTTCTACATCAATTTAAAAGTTTTCGGGAACCTAATTTAGTAAAATTTTACGTGGCTCTATTTCACAAACGGGGGGAAATTTGTAGTTTCCTTATTCTTCATTCATACTACCTATGTGTCAGATTTTATCTAAATCTGAGATAGTGATGTAAAATGACTGTGTTGATTTAATATGATGTCACTGCAGTGCTTCTGGCTGGGAGGTCCTAGGTTCGAGTCCCCGCGGTGAAGGACACTAGCTACGTAGCTATGTCGAATTCAGTCGCTGTCTGGAGGTGTCTAGCGGCCGGCTGCTCTGATCGGTAGGTTTCCCTGGTTTCTCTGATCAACACCAGGCGAATGCCGGAGCAGTATTCCAACAAACGGGCTACAGACCGCGCGCGATCTTTCCTTCCTCTTCCCTGTCCTTTCCTCACCCCTTTCTTACACGCACACACGGAGGTACCTCCTCCTAAACCTCTGAGCCACCTACGAATTGGCACCGTCCCTGTTCATTTAATGCCATATAAAGAACGCTTTGTTTTTTTGTATATGTCTCTTATGATGAGACGGTGCTAAAATCGAATTGGCACAAGATACACTCTGTTCCGTAGAGTGCATGAATGGTACTATCTTCCTCGAGCAGACTATCTCGCGCTCAGGATGCCCCCGATGCCTTAGTATTTCGAACGTCTTTCCTCGTTGTTTCGCATATGGAGGGGCGGCGTACGCCGTTACCGTAAGGCCTACCCTCTTCTTCCTGAGCCCTTTTTCAGCGAACTCAGGAACTGTAACCTCTTGCGATTATTGTGAGCGCTCGACCTTTCAGAGCCGTTATCTTTATTTGTTTTATTATTTTTAGTTTGTTTTCAGTTTAATCTTCGTTATAACTTAATAAACACGATTACTGAAAAATTAAATTTTGCTGCCGAAAAATTTTATTTCAGAGATTACTAAACCAGTTTTAAAACGTCGCATCAATGTTTAAAAATATAGATGGCTTATGAGCGATGTATTATTAACATCGATGTTTTATTTTTGGACATCGATAATTGGTACCATCGATGTTTTTGTTGTCGATGTTGCATCACTACAATTCCGTACCGGCCGCCATTGCCCTGAGCCGTCGCAGGCGGGGAGATGGAAGGGGGCGGGGCGAAGGGTGTGGATGCCGTCGGAGGCTGCGAATTAACATCAGGAGATAGAATAGAATAGAATATTTATTTTGCTACTTAGGAATACATAGAATATTTCCGGTTGTAGCGTTTTCTCAATAGTTACAAATACAGAAAAGACACAATCAAACAAACATTATAATATTTATATATTACTAAATAAAATTTTGCAAAATTAATATATTAATCATATCATGCTAAAGCTGACCTAATATAAAATAACAATAATAATACAAAAACTTTAATGCTAAGATATTCTAAAAAATTACAATTTATTTAATTTAATTTAAAAAAATTGACATTCTGATGGAAAGTCTTCAGCACTGTTGCAGGTAATTAGTTCCAATTTTGTATTTCTTTGTTTACAAATGAGAATAAATACATCTGTTCTCTGTTTTCTTGGCCGAATTTTGGAGCCATGATCCTTCCGCGCGACGTATGTTGGTTTTGATAATATAGCCCGCACTTCCCCCACGGACCTCTTTTGACTTGAATAACGCACAAAGACCCGATTTCTCTCTGAGTTATTACAAAAAGGTTCCCGCGATATAAATTCAGAATTAGAACGTCCTCTCCCAACAAATTTTGCGGCCTGTTTTTGTACCTTTTCGAGAGACTTTATTTGCCCTAAACGATATAGGTCCCAACAGGTGGAGGGGACCAGCGAGAGCTCAGGGCTCATTCCACATTAAATCAACACAGTTTTAATTAAAATTTTACCTCACCATTTTAAATTCCTGCCAAATGACACCTGTTAAAGCTATCTTAATTTGGAGAAGTTCTACATCAATTTAAAAATTTTCGGGAACCCAATTTTGTAAAATTTTACATGGCTGTATTTTACAAACATGTGAAAATATATTACACAAAATTTGTAGTTTTCTTATTCTTCATTCATACTACCTATGTGTCAAATTTCATCTGAATCTGAGTTGGTGATGTAAAATGACTATGTTGATTCTATACGCAATGACCCTCAGGCAATGTGAGTGGTGAGGTTGGCAGGACGGCGGGAGCGGCGTCATCAGGGTGTGTACCTCCTGCGGGGGATACTACTCCACACATGAACTTGTTCTACCAGGGGGCACAAGTCCCCTGGGCTGGTCCCTGAGTGTTTCCTCTTACCCTAAACCGCCGAGCACGCAAACGTACGCCGCCAGGCTGATAACCGGATCCCGCATTTGATCCTCATGGCAACTTCCCCATTCAATGCCTGGGTTGGGGTCGCCCTGCCAGCTCAGAGCTTGTAGCTTTCCAGGCTAGTACGCGAGTCTAAACAAAGCGCCACTGACATGCGTCGGTCCATGTCCCTCCTCTTTGCCCGGAGCATCGGGCCACCGCCACGACGAAGCCAAGCGTCATCAGGGTTGTAGGGTTTCATTGCAGCGTCATCGGAGGGTTGGTGGGGCGGGAAGCGACGAAGCCAAAGCAGGGGGCGTGGGCGGCACCGGGGTGGCCTTGCGGGAGCGAAGGCCGGGGGCAGCAGGGTCTGCGTTGAAGCGGCGGGGGGGCGCGTGTTGGTCGGGAAGAAATGCTGGCGGCGGGGCGGGCAGTGCAGAGTGGCCTTGGTGGTGCTGTATACAGCGATTTTTCTAACTTCGCCCCTCAAACCCCGTCTTCGCGATCGAAAATGTCACGTTTTTTCGCGTCATTCTCAGTCGCGCCGATAGATATCGCATGATCACGACCGTATCAGGCAGTGCTTGCGACCCTTGTGACTTCTAGCGGCACGACCGAGAAAGGCGCGAAATGCCGTGTGACATTCCATCGTGGCTTGAGAGGCAGCGTCAGAAAAATCGCACTATAGGGTCCAAGTGGTAGCGTGACGGGAGCGTTCTTGGGAAGGGGGAGGCGGGGAGGACGAACGGTGGGACGCCAGTGGCCATTTCGTCTTTCCGAGAGCATTAAAAGCCACTGCCATTAGTTCCATAAATGTAGAGCGAGTTGTATCCTAGGAGATGGCGGAGGGTGGGGTTGCACGGGTTAGCAGAATTGTCGGAGGGGCTGTGTTGGAAGCGAAGGCGGTGTTGGAGAAAGGGAAAGTGTTGGTGGAAAGGACGATGTTGCAAGAATTGGCGGATGGGCAGTGTTGGTGACAAGGCTGGGGTTGGAGGACTTAGCAGGGTTGTCGGAGGGTCGGTATTGGCTGTGAGGGCAGTGTTGGAGGAGGCAGATCGGTTTGTCGGAGGCACGGTATTGGATGGGATGGCAGTGTTGGAGGAGGGAGAAGTATTGGCGGAGGAGAGGTGATGGCGGGGAGGGCGGAGATGGAGGAGAGAGCTGGGCTGGCGGATGGGCAGTGTTGGCTGCGAGGTCAGTTTTGAGGAAGGAGCAGGGTTGGTGGAGGGCGGTGTTGGCTACGAGGTCAGTATTGGAGGAAGGAGTAGGGTTAGTGGAGGGCGGTGTTGGCTGAGAGGTCAGTATTGGAGGAAGGAGCAGGGTTGGCGGAGGGCGGTGTTGGCTGCGAGGTCAGCACTGGAGGAAGGAGCAGGGTTGGCGGATGGGCAGTGTTGGCTGCGAGGTCAGTACTGGAGGAAGGAGCAGGGTTGGAGGATGGGCAGTGTTGGCTGCGAGGTCAGTACTGGAGGAAGGAGCAGGGTTGGCGGATGGGCAGTGTTGGCTGCGAGGTCAGTACTGGAGGAAGGAGCAGGGTTGGCGGTGGGCGGTGTTGGATGCGGGAAAAGCGCCGTCCGCGAGGGCGGTGTGTGGACGGGGCAAGTGCAGTGCGCCGGCGGCGTGGTTAGTGCCGTGGCTGGGCCCGCGGACGGGGGCGGGGCGGGGCGGGGCGCTGCTTTATTGTTTCGATAATGGCGCTGCCGCTAATTTCCTGGCGCCGCCGCGCAATTAGCAGGCAGCTGAGCGGCTTCCGCCTTCGATGCCGCCCCCACCCCATCCCCGCCCGGCGGGCGAAGGGCGCTGCGCGACGCGCCCTCACGCACACGGCACGGTGGAATGCAAGGAAAAATGGCGCTGCGTCGAAGCAAGAGAGGTAGGTGCACATTTATGCAGTGCCGTGTTGACACACGAGTCCAAAGGGCCAGGGCTGAGGGCCCCAATGCTCAAAGGACTCCAATAGGTCCCTAAAATTATTTAATACCAATTCTCTCAAGGTCCCCTAATGCTCAAGGGCTCCCGATAGGTCCCTAAAATCATTTAATACCAATTCTCTCAATGTACCCTAATGCTCAAGGGCCCCCAATAGGTCCCTAAAAATTATTTAATACCCCGAAATGCTCAAAGTCCTCGAGTGCTCCCATGGTCCTCCAATGCTCAAGGTCCCCCGATAGGGTTCTAAAAATTACTTAATATCAACTTTTTCAAAAAATAAAATAAAAAACGTATCCAAAATGTGTATGATTAAACAATTCGCAAAAAATTGGGTGGTGTGTCGCACATTGGGTGATGTGTCGCAACAATTCGCAAAAAATGATGGGTAACTGAGATGTCGTGATGTGATTGGGTGGTGTGTCGCACATCATTGACCGGAAGACATGTTTCAGTGCATCAACCTGATGTCACTGCAGTCCCTCTGACCGGGAGGTCCTAGGTTCCAGTCCCGACGGCGGCAGGATTATCAGCTAGGTCGAGTTCAGCCGCTGTCTGGAGAATTCTAGCGGCCGGCTGCTCTGATCGGTAGTTTTCCGTGGTTTCTCCGATCAACACCAGGCGAATGCCGGAGTAGTACCCTAACAAACGGGCCACGGATCGCGCTCGATCTTTCCTTCCTCTTCTTTGTTCTATCCTCTCCTCTTACACACACTTACACTAACATGCACTACACTACCACACATGTCGGGAGACCGATCGGGAGCTTACAGCTTGTCCCGGCTGGGGCGGTGCTCCGTTGGTGGGAGATACCTGGTTGAGGGGAAAATCCCGCTAGTCGGCGGTAGGTCGGTGCCAGATCTCGCCATCCAGCGGGGAAAAGATCATCGCCACCTCCAGAGGAAAAACACGCACGGCACTTACGGACTAATGGCCTAAGTAGTTGACGCGCCCGGAAACAGGAATCAATCAATCAATCAATCGCACATCATTGGTTAATATTTATAATGTGGAATGTTACTGGTTGATGCAGGAATGTCACTCAGTGATGAGAATTTAATTTTCTTCAGAAAACTTGTTTTTCTAGTCTTTTCCAATGTAATTGTAAATTGTTATTTTTACTTGATTACTTATACGTGCATATCTTTAAATTTTGTGTGTGAATAATTTTAAATTGAAACGCTAAGAAATACTTTCAAATATTAAAAATATACAAAATACAACATAAATTGATATGATTTCCCTTCATATTTCAGCATCAAAATGAGGTTGTTAAAGGTGGCCCCCAAATTAACCTAGACCCACGGGCCCCCCATAATGTTAAAACGACCCTGCATTTGTGTTTTTCATACATAAACGGTATTGTTTGCCACCAGTTGTACGTTTTTGTAGTGACTCTTTAACAGGACGTCTTTAACAAGACGTTGAATGCACCTCTAACTCTCTTGAGAGCTAGGTAAAATAATATGTTTCGAAATTAAGTATGAATTTGTTTGAAGATTGAGAAAGTATTTCTCGCCGAAACGTAGCGATATGTTGTTGAATAAAATAATGAAAAGCTGATGTACAATTAATGCCAGAAAAATCAAGGAAGCATTATGAACAATGATATACAACATTTATGGAATGGAGAAAGAGTAGTAGGGTGAATTCTTTTAGCGTTTTCTTGGCTTTCTTTACAAAACTTTCTCAACAGCAATAATCATTAACTTTGTCAGAAAATGACTTCAGAATTATTATGTATCTTATATTAGAACACTGATGTAGGTAATCCTTATACTTGAGTTTCAAATAAAACAATATCTGTTCGAAACCTATTCTGAATACTTCAAGGTCGAAGATAAAGTATAGTCTACTTGCGTAGAATGGTTATTATGCACTCGTATCAATTACGTCACTCGCTCCTACTTCGCTCGTGTCGTAACCATCAGCTCGTGCAAAATAGCCATCATTATGCCTTTGTTGAAGAACATACTATTCTAGCCAGAGTAAACGATATGAAAATATATCAACCGCCTTCTTACCACCTAAAGAATCGTCTTGTCAGAACAAGTTATATTTCTACAGAAATTCCATTTTCCACTAAACAGAAAATACGGCGTGATTTCTAAGAATGCTCACTCGCTTTGGGCACCCTGAAATCTCGTGAAAGGAAGCCTGCAACGCCTGGTATGTGGTAGCGCCCAACGAAAAACGAACTAAAGAGCACACACGCACATTTCATATGCCACTCGCTGTTCAGCTGCAGAAGTATATAAGCTATCGCGAATACGCCTGTTCTTTATAAAAATCTCTTTCAGCAGTCCAAGCACTTCCCTTTGACATATAATTCAATCTACTTTGCTTTTTGATACGTTTGCCCGGGCGTGTGGACCGAAGTAGGCAAAGAGGATACTTGAGGAATATTTTAAAATTCTCCGTTCGGAATCAATTTGGCGCGCTGATAGAGCGCGCCGTGGTCGCGAGGTTTCTTCCATCAGCGCGTCAAAGGCGCCGAGATTGAACGACGCCGCAGTGGGGGGGCGCAGGGGGGGCGCCGTCTTCGCTGCACTTGGGGGAGGTGGCAAGGGTGAGGCGGGGGCGGGAGAGAGGGGAGTGAGTGCGAATGAGGTCGAAGTGCACATTTGGCAGTCAGAGGGAGGGCGGAGTGAAGGTGATGCCGTGGACGCGGCGAGAATGGGGAGAGGGCGATGTGAAGACTGGGTGAAGGCAAGGTGAAGGCAGTTTCTAGGGACAGGTGGATGGCGAATGAGGACGGGGTAAGGGTGAGGAGGAGGTGAAAGAGAGGTGGGGTGGGGGAGGGGCGGGAGGAGAGTGAGTGAGTGCGAATGAGGTCGAAGTGCACATTAGGCAGTCGGAGTGAGGGCGGAGTGAAGACGATGCGTGGACGCGGCGAGAATGGGGAGAAGGCGGTGTGAAGGCTGGGTGAAGGCAAGGTGAAGGTAGTTCAAGGAACAGGTGGGTGGCGGACGAGGACGGGGTAAGGGTGAGGAGGAGGTGAAAGAGAGGTGGGGTGGGGGAGGGGCGGGAGAGAGTGAGTGAGTGCGAATGAGGTCGAAGTGCACATTAGGCAGTCGGAGTGAGGGCGGAGTGAAGGTGATGCGTGGACACGGCGAGAATGGGGAGAGGGCGATGTGAAGGCTGGGTGAAGGCAAGGTGAAGGCAGTTCAAGGAACAGGTGGGTGGCGGATGAGGACGGGGTAAGGGTGAGGAGGGGGTGAAGAGATGGGGTGGGGGAGGGGCGGGAGAGAGTGGAGTGAGTGCGAATGAGGTCGAAGTGCACATTTGGCAGTCGGAGTGAGGGCGGAGTGAAGGCGATGCGTGGACGCGGCGAGAATGGGGAGAGGGCGGTGTGAAGACTGAGTGAAGGCGGGGTGAGGGCAGTTGAAGGGCCAGGTGAGTGACGGCTGAGGACGGGGTATGGGTGAGGGAGAAGACAGGTTATTGTGGGGGCGTGGGAGAGTGGAGTGGGTGCAGATGAGGTGGAAGTGCACATTAAGCAGTCGGAGTGAGGGCGGAGTGAAGGTGATGCGTGGACGCGGCGAGAATGGGGAGAGGGCGGTGTGAAGGCTGGGTGAAGGCAAGGTGAAGGCAGTTCTAGGGACAGGTGGATGGCGAATGAGGACGGGGTAAGGGTGAGGAAGGCGTGAAAGAGAGGTGGGGGTGGGGGAGGGCGGGAGAGAGTGGAGTGAGTGCGAATGAGATCGAAGTGCACATTTGGCAGTCGGAGTGAGGGCGGAGTGAAGGTGATGCGTGGACACGGCGAGAATGGGGAGAGGGCGATGTGAAGGCTGGGTGAAGGCAAGGTGAAGGCAGTTCAAGGAACAGGTGGGTGGCGGATGAGGACGGGGTAAGGGTGAGGAGGGGGTGAAAGAGATGGGGTGGGGGAGGGGCGGGAGAGAGTGGAGTGAGTGCGAATGAGGTCGAAGTGCACATTTGGCAGTCGGAGTGAGGGCGGAGTGAAGGCGATGCGTGGACGCGCGAGAATGGGGAGAGGGCGGTGTGAAGACTGAGTGAAGGCGGGGTGAGGGCAGTTGAAGGGCCAGGTGAGTGACGGCTGAGGACGGGGTACTGGGTGAGGGAGAAGACAGGTTATTGTGGGGGCGTGGGAGAGTGGAGTGGTGCAGATGAGGTGGAAGTGCACATTAAGCAGTCGGAGTGAGGGCGGAGTGAAGGTGATGCGTGGACGCGGCGAGAGATGGGGAGAGGGCGGTGTGAAGGCTGGGTGAAGGCAAGGTGAAGGCAGTTCTAGGGACAGGTGGATGGCGAATGAGGACGGGGTAAGGTGAGGAAGGCGTGAAAGAGAGGTGGGGTGGGGGAGGGGCGGGAGAGAGGTGGAGTGAGTGCGAATGAGATCGAAGTGCACATTTGGCAGTCGGAGTGAGGGCGGAGTGAAGGTGATGCGTGGACACGGCGAGAATGGGGAGAGGGCGATGTGAAGGCTGGGTGAAGGCAAGGTGAAGGCAGTTCAAGGAACAGGTGGGTGGCGGATGAGGACGGGGTAAGGGTGAGGAGGGGGGTGAAAGAGATGGGGTGGGGGAGGGGCGGGAGAGAGTGGAGTGAGTGCGAATGAGATCGAAAGTGCACATTTGGCAGTCGGAGTGAGGGCGGAGTGAAGGCGATGCGTGGACGCGGCGAGAATGGGGAGAGGGCGGTGTGAAGGCTGTGTGAAGGTGGGGTGAGGGCAGTTGAAGGGGCCAGGTGAGAGGCGGATGAGGATGGGGTAAGGGTGAGAAGCGGGTGGGGAGAGTGAGGGGTATAGTGGGTCTGATGGAAGAGGACGAAAATAAGGGTCATCCTATTTATTTATCAACTTTTCAAAGTTGATCTCCAAATCCCTTATTTCATTCCAATAAAAAGAACTATCCTTGCAAAATTGTAACTCAATCAAACTATTCGAAGGCAACCCCAGACTATCATGAAGTTTTGAATGTGTGCTGTATGAATTTTGCTGTTTTTAATTCTTGTTATATGGTTAACTATACTTACAGGTTATTGTTAAAAAACGTTGCATAATTCGGTGTCAAACTAATTCAGGATTGTAAGACCCTCACAAAAGAAGAAAGTGTCGTACAATTTGTTTTACAAATGTTACCGAAGATCGTAAGAAATACTCAACTGCTACTAGTATATATCCTCTTTTAGGAAAACATTATGTTCAAAAAGTGTTTTAATTCTTCATGAATAACTGTTAAAAATAAACGTGTGGTTCTGTTATAGGCATAGCAGTGTGTTATAGGCACAGGCGTAGTGTACTTTTTTGTGACATTGTGTCTTGTACTTCATCCTGAAGAACAGAACTCCCCTTCATGGAGAGAAACATTTACTACAAAAATCAACCATAAAAGTGCGACCCTCCGAACCAGCGATCAACTCCACGAATGACGAAATCTGAAAATTTTCCATTCTTTACAATGGTAAAAATTCTCTAATAACCTATCGTTGTTAATTGCTTCCATAAATAACATTGCATATAGGACGCAATAGAGGTACTTTTGTCTATATTTTTATCTACAAAACAAAAAAGAAATGGAGTTTGGGCATTATTAAAAGGAATGAATAAAAAATAAACCGACTTTCATTTGCAAATTTCAAGAGAACAACGAGGGCATCGCTTCAGTAGACCTCAGTAGACCTTCAGTAAACTTCACTACTCCCGATTGGTCTGACGACGTATGTGGTGGTGTAGTGAATGGAAAGTGAAGTGTGTGGGTGCGTGTAAAGGGCAATGAGGGCATGGATGAGGGCGGAAAGATCGCGCGCGGTCCGTGGCCGGTCCTCTGGCATAGTCTAGTATTCATCAGAGAAACCACGAGAATACACCGATCAGAGCTGGCGGCCGCTAGAATTCTCCTCCAATCACCTCCTCCTCCTTGAATTCGACCTAGCGTCTAAAATCCTACACCTCTGGCAGTCGACCCCTACAGAAGCTCCCGGTCAACGATGCTGCAGCCACAGCTGTTTCCGCTGAGCCTTCTCGACCGGAGCACTTCGCGGAAGGCGAGGGAGGGCCATTGGCGTTGCTGGGAGCGCGTGGGCGGGGCGGGGCTGGACGGGGGCGGGTCAGAATGGGGGAGTAGGAGCTGCAGCGGGGAGGGGAGGAGCGAGGAGAGACGGGGAGGAGTGGCGGGACGAGTCGGGGTGGGGCGAGGAAGAGGGGCGGGGAGGGTCTTGGCGGGCTGGGGAGGGACGAGGCGGAACGGGAAGGACGGGACGGGACGGAGCGAGGCGGAGCGGGACAGGACGAGGCAGGACGGACGGGACGGACAGGGAGTGGGGATGGGAGGGGCGGTGCGCGGCGAGACGAGTCGGGGTGGAGCGGGGAAGAGCGAGTGACGGGGCGGGGTGGGGTGGGACGGGGCGGGGTGGGGTGGGACGGGGCGGGGTGGGGTGGGACGGGGCGGGGCGGTGCGAGGCGGGACGGAGCGAGGTGGAGCGGGATGGGACGGGCAGGGAGTGGCGATGGGAGGGGCGGGGCGCGGCGAGACGAGTCGGGGCGGAGCGGGGAGGAGCGAGTGACGAGGCGCGGGTGGGGTGGGACGGGGCGGGGCGGTGTGAGGCGGGATGGAGCGAGGCGGAACGGGACGGGACGAGACGAGACGAGACGAGACGGGACGGGGCGGGGCGGGGCAGGGGAGGGGCGCGACGGGGCTTCGCCACCGCCAATAGGCCACTGCGCCCCTATTAGCGCAGCCGTGGGGCATTGTGTCAGCGGGAACACGCGCGCGCCTCCCCGACCGCGGCAGCCCCACGAACTACCGCAACCGCGGCTCCGATGCGACGGGCTCCGTGCTTCATTACGCCTTTGCCCGTGCACGATGGTAATCACCAATAATGTGCTCGGATAGAAAAATCCATTACGATTTGATGTTTCAATTTGGTTTTTCAAGAAATCGCTATTCAAGTGGTTAGGCGAGAGTACGTATGGCCTGAACGTCACTTCAAATTCATACATGGTGGTAGCATATTTACTCTAACGTACGAGATATATCTTTTTTTGAATTTGCATATTTCAAACTCAATAAGGTTACCACCATTATTTTCTACCCGATGCAATACGAGTATGAATTATTCGTATTTGTTGCATTATAATTACAATATTATGAGATATTTGATTTAAAATAAATGTTTGCAAACACGCTCGAGGAAGGAAAGATCGCGCGCAGTCCGTAGCACGTTTGTTAGGGTACTGCTCCGGCATTCGTCTGGTGTTGATCGGAGAAATCACGGATAGCTACCGATCAGAGCCAGCGGCCGCTAGAATTCTCCTCCAGACAGCGACTGGATTCGTCCTAGCTGACAAGCCAGTGACGAAAATCCTGCCGCCGTGGGGAGGGGAATCGTAGGGCCTCTCGGTCAGAGGGACTGCAGTGACATCAGTTGAGGCATTGAGCCACCTCTCTGGACTGTGTTGTTGGAAACAAAATCAGCCCCTGTCCATAATTATTATCTCAAAAGTTTGAGTGATCTCAACATTTACAGTCACCTGCTAACAGAGATTTGTATCTAAATTTGTCATCAGTGGCAGATGCTAATGTGGAAAACGAAAACACTGACAGTGATGATAGCAATGGCGAAGATCAGATAATATTCCAAATTAATTAAGTGCCATTAACTTCTTGCATTATTCCTGCAAAATATTGTAATATTACTGCCCCAAATAAATAATTTTGATATACAAATAATTCAATTTTTTGAAAAAAAAACACCATCGTCCATACACAATCCCATTTTATCCAATACATTTCACAATATAGGTTAAGGTTGAACTTTACTCCAGCATTCATTAGTATTTATAATAGCTTGAGAAAGAACACCACAGTTTTCATGCTTCAAATGTCTACCAATTTCGTCAGGGAACTTCTTTCGCTCACCTGAAAAATCGTGTTTTTCGAATATGGTTGTTTTGAAAATGAAACAACCCTTCAAATATAGTTTATTCATTAAGATAAATCTTAATGTTATGTTAAGTTTGATCATCTCATAATCAGCTATAACCACAGCTTTTGTCCATTTACTTGTACATTCATGATAAAATATTTTCTGGAACATCAACCAAAGATTATGTACATCACCTGTAGAAAACCTAAACCAAGAGTTGAAACGTCGTGAACATAAGACACGTATTGCCTGATGAATTTTGTCAATTTTCAGTACATTATGTTAATGAATGGTATTTGTTGCTGTGCCTCCCAAAGTGAACAAACATAATATTACTGAACTGATCAGTTCAGAACAAATAATTCTCTAATTATTTAAATGACTTAATTGGTGTGCTTATAGATATTTATGAATTTTCGTTCGCAAAAGGATAGATGTTGTATCCTTTTAATGAAGAAAGTTTGCTCTTACTGGAGAATATTTCACTTGTGGCGCGGCTGTGCGCTCTGGTGGAGGAATTGGCTGTCGACCAATCAAAATCACGGCAGGTACCGAGTGAAGGTCACGTCGCCGGACACCGCCAACGGCCGCGCTGCTCACTCGCTTGCAGAGTGCTGGTGCGGGAAGATGGGAGTCCAGTTCACTGTGGAATGGTTTCCTTCGAGTGTTATTCTTCGGGGAGTCTTGTGTTTTATTTGTGTGTGTCTTGCATTATCGTCTAAATAGTGCCTCAAGCTTTGCTTGCGTTGCGGTCAACGTGCCTGTATTTAGCTACCATGCGGCTAAGGTAAGTTGCGATTAGATGTTGTAAATAACTACTGTAGGCCGAACAAACAAAAAATCAATAATGACATAATAACTGTACGTGTTATTTGTAAAGTTAATATTACGGATAAAATGAACGTATATTCATATAATGATTCCTTTACCTCCAAAGGTATCTGATTATAATTTTATAATGAAACATACGTTAGTATTTCAATAAATAAAAAGCGTTTTTAATACAAATAAATGTTCCTAATCACACAACGCATATCAAAACTACTTAAAGAAGTACCCATTAATGATTGTTTGTACAGAAGAGTAAAATCTCATCAGTAAAAATTTAAAGAGAGACCAGATACGTGGGGTTGAAGTCAGGACCCATGAAGTGAATCAAAACTGAAGCAACGACAGAGAAATTCTGTTGCAACGCATATACAAATCGCAATATCATAATTTTTTAGCACCTTTCTTAAGTTTTTCTTTAAATTGATGGTGGTTTTTGTTTCATACACAGCTTTTTCTTGTATCTGGTTTTTAGTGAAGGCTACTATTAATCCCCAAACACAATTTTGTGAAAACAATGATATTTGGGCTAAGTTCGGATTCATGGTTACGATGTGCGTAGAATAATTACTTAAAACTCGATAACATGAT
The DNA here is from genome assembly GCA_031308135.1 of Acheta domesticus. Taxonomy (NCBI): domain Eukaryota; kingdom Metazoa; phylum Arthropoda; class Insecta; order Orthoptera; family Gryllidae; genus Acheta; species Acheta domesticus. The sequence continues at coordinate 181,507,469 of JAHLJT010002406.1, forward strand.
TAATGCACCTTGAAGCCACAGACAACGCAAAGGTTGACGCAAAAGACAAAGCAACAAATTTCTCACTTTGTTCGAAGATATTTTTTATAATACTACATTACGAAACGATGATGTAATGGTGGGTATTAATACAGGAGTGTGATATTACGATACGAGCGATTATCGCAAACTTCACACGAGTGTATTAATACTTTAACATTGTGTATTAATACTTTAACATTGTGTATTAATACTTTTACATTGAATCATTTCGTGATAGTTGAAACGCAGGATTCAATCAAGGCCACCTAGCGGACAGCTCCCAAACACTCCCTCGCATGCTGCTACAGGTGGGAGTGGCTACCAGCCCGCCAGCGAGGGTGTACTGCGCTAGTCAGATAGGATCAAAGTGAAATTACGATCCAATTTATTTTAAATAATATTATACGAAAAAATACTATTAATAAAAGAAATTAAAACTGAAAAGCATAATATAATATTACCATTCTCAATGGTTAATTATCGATTCATGGCTGGTAAACTTCTCTGTGGTTGGTGAAGAACCTGAGATAATGAAATTTGTATATAAATGAGTATCATTATGCAAATGGTCGCAGCCATGAAATGATAGCATTATACAATGGGAGTAGAGAAAGGTCATTTGTAAATAAAACACATTGCATTGCTTCAATATCTTTCTGTGTGAAGTAAAGAACGTGGTACAACTTCAGGAAGCTTCGTTGCAACGTTTCTTGAAGGCAAATTCGACCGATGTGGTGAAGGCCGGTGAAGGCTGCAACACTGCCTTGACTTGGTGGCCACTGCGCAGCCCAGTGTCGTGTCACCATCTTCTGACAATGAGTACTTTACTTATGCGCCGCTTTTCATACTCTCGGCACTTTTACTTTTCCATCAATACTCAAATAAGTAGTTTCTTTGAATATGACTTCTCAATATCTATTTGCATGTAAAAAAAGTATGGTGTTTCATTTTCTTAAACTAACTTTGTCCAATATTTTTAAATTAAAAAATGTTACCACAAAGCTAATAACTACAACTGATGAGTCCCTGTGTCCAGAATCGCTGAGTGTGAAAATTACATCTTAAAATATTGAACAGTTTAGTTTTATTTATTTGAGGTGAACGACTTATTTACAGACTGTATATGGTATGTCTATACGAATCCGTATTGGTGTATCTTATCCGTGTCTTTACGTATCCGTGCGTATCGTTTGTCTTTACGGGTGCTTATCGACCGTCCTTACTGATCTGCTTTAGACCAGTAATTTTATTGTTTTAAATGTGATATAATGAGATTCAAATTACCCACAATACTTATAGAGATAATTGTGAATGAAGTAGAATAGGAGTTTATACAATTAGTTTATAATGGTAAGCTTTATTGCATATGTACATGTTTGAAAACGAGCGACGTTAGGAGCGAGTTTTCAGATTTGTACGAATGCAATAAAGCAACATTATAAACGAATTGCATACGCTATTTTTTTGTGTGACAGTATTATAAATTTCTATGAGAATCAAACTTAAATTTTGCAAACAACTTTCCTGTGATGTCTCGGGTACTTGACATCCGTGCTAGAAAACGGTGGTGGGCTGTTCCGTTTACCTCTACCTCTCCCCGGTTCTCTCGCTGCGATTGGCTGAATGTGTGACGACGCAATCATTCGTACCCCAAATATAATACGTCATCATTTGTGCCGTAAAACGCCCGATTATGAACGATTTCTTGCTGCAGAAAAGGACGTTTATAATGCTGGAATACAAAAAATAAATAATTTCGACATCCTGCTGTGTAGATAAGGTGCACTGAACACTTGCGAAGTTCGATGGACATATTTCCTATATTATATATATATATATATATATATATATATATATATATATATATATATATACGTTTAACATTAAGAGCGTCGTCGCGCGCTGCTACTCCGGATATCCTGCTTACTTGATTGGTCACGGATTCCGGGCTCGTCCAGGGCGAAGGTTATTAGTCTCATAAGTGTAGTGCAAGTTTTTTCGCGGGAAGTAGAGGTGATCTTACCCTGCTGGATGAGGAGATTCTGCGCCACCTACCGTCGACTAGCGGGGTTTCCCCAACCAGGAATCTTCCGCCAGCGGGCACCGCCCAGCTGAGGCAAGCTCTAAGCTTCTGACCGGTCTCCCGGTATGTGTGATAGTGCAGTGCCTGTAATTGTGAGGGGTTAATATAGGACAAGGAAGAGGAAGGAATGATCGCGCGGGTCTGTGTCCCGTTTGTTAGGGTACTATTCCGGCATTCGCCTGAGCTGATAGGTTGAAGCCACAGAAAACTACCGACCAGAGCAGCCAGCTGCTATAATTCTCCTCCAGATAGCTACTATATTCGACCTATGCAGTAGTGCTGGCATGCTGAGCCTCGCCTCGCAGTAATTGGATCGGAGCTCGCGATTCCAGCGCTTATTTCCGGTTCAACCGACGGAGGGAAAAACGGAATCGCAGGAACCGGAGGTCCAGTTGTACCACGGTGTAAGACATAGGTGTGTTCACTCCCAGTCTAAAACTGAAGCTTATGTGAGGCTCGTTCTCACAGTTCTCGCATGTAAGTGCTGCGATCTTTGGGTCTCATTGTGGGCAAGGTCGTGATTGGTCGTGATCCATTCGACCAGCTCTGTGGCCAGCTGATTACTTATTAAGTATCAAGTCAGCGATTTGTCGCTTCGCGATGGAATTGGTAAATTCCAAAGCGAACAGTTACGAAAATGGTTGGGAAATATTATATAAAACTGTGTAATAACCACAGTTTAAGATGTCATCTTAAGATGTCATCTTAAGATGTATATCTTACACCGCGACCCAAACCGATCGTACGGACAAGCGAGGAACTAGCCTCCAACTGGTTTCAGAAAATTTGCCCCAAAGGATAGTTGACACACCTATGTATCTTACACCGTGGGTTGTACTCGTTCACGCGCGGGACCCGTTCCGATTACTGGGCCAATCGAATTGTGCATACGTATCTGTTACCTACCGGACTGAGCTTGATGTGTGACACGTGGGAAATAAAATGCCATGCAATTTAGACGTTGCATTTGTGTGCTTTCCTTCTCCAGTTTACATCTTTTACTACATTGTAATAATAAAAATAATAATAGGAAGAAATAAAAGAAGTCACATGGTACAGCACAAGACATGAATAACAAGTTGAATTATATACTTTTACTTCATATTACTAAATGTTATTTTATGATATTTAATAGCTTATAGCGTAAGTGCTAGGAATCGTATCCTGAGGGAGGATATCATATCCTCAAATAAAGGCTTAGAAGTCAATTTTCGAAAGCTCTACGGGCAACGAGAGCCACATCGCCTCAGAAAGTTATTTTTTCATACTACATTGAATGTGTGAACGTGTGAATAATTGACAGAAATGACTGTCAATTGTTTGAGCCTGTCGCATTATGAACGTATTACAATCTGGTTCAGGGAGATAAACGAATGGGAAAGTGGAGAGATTTGAATTTCGCGGTCAGAAACCTACCGGAGGTCACTCGAAGGCACCGATTGAAAAGGCAGGAAAGAATCGGAGGGAAACCTATCACCCAGTTGTCAGCACTACTATGTAGCTAGGCCCGCCACCGTCGGGGTTGGAACCCTAGGACCTCCCGGCCAGATGGCACAGCGATGACGTCATGATGCCCTAAGCCACTAAGCCGGTATGCTACTTGCGGACGCCGGCATTCGCCCGCAGAGGTCTCTGGTAGGCGAACTGCAGTAGAGCCCCTAGATACAAAGAGTAGCGCATTCCATTGTTCCATCGATCCCGCCATTTTATGTCCAGTTGTCAGGAAAATTGGAACTGCGTAATAATCCTAATGTTGAGAACCATGAATCTACCCCAAATCAACATTAATATTCTTGAAAATCTTCATAATGTCACCAGTTGTTATAATTTCCCCTCAGTTTCTCATTGGTGCCTGACGCGGTTGTCGGGTGAGAACATATAAAATGGCGGCGGTTGTGCTACTCTCTGTACCTAGGGACTCTAAACTCCAGCGGGGTTGGCTCTCCAGGTGACGGGCATAGTGGCAGTAGCTGTGCTGTGGCTGGTGATAATCTGTACAAAATGCTGATCATTAATTGAAGAATAGTAATTTATTCATCAATAACAGACATCAAATACCATTCTACATCAGAGGTAAACAAGATAGTCCTTTACTTCAATCACATTCTATTCATTTAAAAGTTATATTGGCATCGCGTTGGGTTGTGACAAAGTCCATTCGTACCCTTACTTCCAGTAACAGTAAACCCTCGTTAACAGGAATTCCAAGGGACCAAAATCATCGGAGTTCTTGTTATAAAAATTCGTGTTATCCGATTATTATAAATGACCGTATTACTGTAATTCCTAGCCGGGAAGCAAGTTTTTCTTCGTGTTACTGCGAAATTCGTGTTAAGCGAGTTCGTGCTAACGAGGGTTTACTGTATACTTTTTTATTGTTCACGCTGCCTTCTTATTTGAATTTACAAACGGACACGTTGTAGAAATGTGTATCGGGGGTCGATGATTATTATAGTTATTAAACCGTTCGTCGTATCGGGGGTCGGATTTTTGAACGGTTTAATAACTATAATAATAGGAAACGCAGACATAGCATATGCTGCGTTACTGCTATTACTGCTAAAAACAAGGTAAGAACTTTTTATAATTCGAAAAGAAATTCGTATATTTTTAATTGTAAGTATTTACTTCAATGAATATTTCAAATATGGCATTAAAACACCCAAATAAACACATACAATAACAATGAAATTATAAAACAGACACAAGAGTTTGCTAATAACAATTTTCTGTTTTAAATTATTTATAAGGAAATATGTTTGTTACGCCCAACTTCGGTGTGCATGACCTATTTAATTGTACTAATTGGCTTTCCACATTTTTCCCAAGCATTTTACTTCCCTTTGGCAAGTCAACATCCGTTGAGAACACACTGTCCTTCAGTTTACCACAAATACTTAAATCCCTAATAAATTACTAACTAAATACATTTTCCTGCACTTCGAGAACTTAACGAATAATGTTACTGTATTTTTCACAACATACTCGAACCCTCCAACTTTTCAACTAAAATTTTAGAAATTCTGAGTGCACGATACACGCATCCAATTTCGTAGCCAGCTCCCATCGTTGTTCCTTTCTTCCACTGCACTATTCTTTTATTGAATATTTACATGCGTTATCCTGTGAGGCTTTTGGCAGAAGGCCAAGAAATTCAATTTATTTGAGAATAGAAGAGTTGAAAGGGAAACAAAATGTAGCTAATGCATCATTCGAAAAATAAATTAAATTGATGTACTCATGGCGAGCTTTATTTTGATGAGAAAGGCTAAGGAGGATGACAGAAATGTTTCGGAAATTTTCGTTTTATTCTGTTTTGGTGAAGGTTTTGTTATCCTGGCTGAAAATGGAATGCAGATGGTATATGGTTTATATGAGAATAAAATTTTGTGGGGAGTTGCAGAAAATAATTTTTGATAGGAAGAATGCCTAATTCGTTATGAATTCGTTCATTGGAAATAAACAAGGGAGCTTTTAAATGAGTTTTGAGGCAAGAATTTTGAAATTCTTGAATTTTGTTAATTGATGTTTTTGAAGCGGAACCTCAGATTGGACAGGTCTGTGAGAATGGGACGGATCATTGTTAGATAAACTCGAATTTTGGTTTTGATGTTAAGAAAATTTGAATATTTCACTAATGGAAGAAGCCAAAGAGAATGGAAAAACTGGAAAAACAATATTTAGCACAGAAACACTGCATTATACTTGGGTTTTTATTTCTTGGCGCGTGGGGGCCTGTCTTCACGATGGAATATCTCACGGTATTTCGCGTCGTTTTCTGTCGTACCGCTAGGAGTCGCACGATCGCCAGCACTGCTCGATACAGTCGCAATCATGCGACTCCTAGCGGTACGTCCGAATACCATGAGATATTCCATCGTGAAGACAAGACCCCAAGCACCAAGAAATAAAATCCAAGTATAATCTTGCATTAACCTGCATTATACTCCGATTTGTACATAGTGGCAATTGAAGCTCGGGAGCTGGCCGGTGAGGGGGACATTGTCATCTAATCTGAAGCTACGGTATGAATTGAATTTCTAGTATTGGATCTCCCAACTGGATGACAACGTACCCGCTCTACTTCCGGCTCGTGACCTTGAATTGCTGCTATGTACAAATCGGAGTATAATCTGTATCTTCTAGCGCTTTCCGCATGCTTTCTTCTCTTCGCGGCGGTTTCGACTGTCCTTGATCGTATGCGAAGAAACGCACCTAAATGCCAAATGCGTATCATCTTGCCTCTGCTGCGACATGACACCTTTGGTCACATAGTTCTTTCAAAGATGTATTTTCATTGGCTAGCTGTCCAAAACACGAAAAAATGATATTAATTTTATTTTAAAAAACATTTTTCATGCAAAAAAATAGATTTATCTTCTTTCAATGATCATGTTGAAAATTGTGTTCACTTTTTTGTATTAATTTACCTCTAGGATTTGTATTCACTTCGTCCGTGATTTGCAAATTTCAAAGGCAAAATTATCCTGAGGTATGGAACATTTCAATAAATATATAATTTATTTACGAGAGTACTTGTTTATCTCACGACAGACCTCTTACACAGGTTATTTTCTCCTTAGCATTTTACGAATGAAATAAATACTCATAGTAATAGAACCATCTATTAAATAGAGTTGGATATTTATCCTGATTTCTCTCTATCGTGATGCAAGGAGAAGGGAAGAACATCGGGAATATCCGCGAAATACAAGCTCTAAGCACACACGAACCATTTATGGCCCATCTCGAACATTGGCAGCGGGCTTCTTAAAATTGATGAGCAAATATGTTGATTTTATGATACTTCAATTGTTACTACGAAATATCTATGATAATTGATGGGTTCTTTATCAGTAAAACCTGCTGTAAAGGCAACTTTGATGAAGCGGTTTCCTCCAAAAACTGTCGTTTTTCACGGAACTTTGTTTTCAGTAAGACGCGGCTAAATATTCTTTTGTTTAAGCGGGATCCTGGCCCCAGGATCAGTGAACACGCTCGTTTCGTACATTAGCCTGTATAATAAGCCTCAAATTACATTTTGTGATTTGGGCCATAACACTATAAGAAGCGGAAGTGTCACTAACGTTCTGCATTGAGGCGCAATGACTGATTACAGTGATAGCTAGAGTTGTTTATCTGGCGGGATTATTTTATATTTCATAAAACAGTAGAGGATTTTCATGCAGTTCCTATAGAGTCCTCTAAGTGCGAATTGTATATTTGGTACACGGTTAAATGATACCAGCTCATTAATTTGACTTCTTGAAGTATTAGGCAATTCAATAAGTAACAGTATTACAAGTTCAGATTTACGAAAGAGACTTATGACACAGTTTTGTAGCCAAATTGCAGGTATTTGATGAAGTTTAATGTACGAGTTTTCTGTTTAAAATTAAAAACTGAATTTTTATAAAAGTTTGATTGAATGGCACGTGTTTGATTGCTCACATGTTGGAAAACTTCCAGTATCTTATAGTTCACGTATAATAATTAAATGGGCGTTTTATGAAAATCGCATTACGTCATTTATCACAAATAGCAAAATTAGAACGGGTATCTGCTTCCCTGTTCTCCTGACTTCCATTCATTGACCACTGTACAAACTGCAATTTTTTTTCCGAAGCTAAAACAGTGATTGATTAATAAATGTTTTGCCATATCTAGTTAATGATTTTGAATCTAAAAGAAAGTTAGCCGCCTGGTTATGCCCAATTGATCGTGGTTAAATCTTATCTAGTTGAAGTGTACTGGGTGAGGAGAGAGTGGGAAAGGGAGTAGATGGTACAGAAACAGGTGTTGAGGTGATGAGGGTATGGAGTCGATTGATTGATTGATTGTGAGTGATTCCGGGCGCGTCAATAACTAGGGTCATCAATCCTGTACGTATGTTGCATGTTTTTGTTCGGGAGGTGGCTGTGGTCTTCTCCCGCTGCATGGCGAGATCCGGCGCCGACCTACCGTCGGCTAGCGGGGTTTCTCCAACAGATATCTCCCACCAGTGGAGCACCGCCCCAGCCGGGACAAGCTGTAAGCTCCGACCGGTCTCCCGGCATGTGTGGTAGTGTAGTGCATGTCGGTTTAAGTGTAAGTATAAGGGGAAAGGTTAGAACAAGGAAGAGGGTATGAAAGATTGCGCGCGGTCCGTGGCCCGTTTGTAAGAGTACTGCTCCGACATTCGCCTGGTGTTGATCGGACAAACCATGGAAAAGTACCGATCAGAACAGCCGACCGATAGAATTCTCCTCTAGACTGCGAGAGAATTCGACCAAGCTGACTAGCATGTGTCGAAAACCCTGTCACCGTCAGATCTGGAACCTAGGATCTCCCGGTCAGAGGGACTGAAGTGACATGAGTTGATGCTCTGAGCAATCTCTCCCGGCAATGGTGTCAACAACAAAAGGGGAAGATTGGGGGTGTAGCACACCTTTCGAAAGAACATTGCTCAAAGTAACTAATTCCGACCAGAAAGAATGAAGGAGACACAGAGAAATTTCGACACGACCATGGATCAATCAATCACTCGTGCTGGTTTGTTAAATGACACTTCTGGGCTGCCGCCTTCCCTTCATTGCAACACTCGTCCACTTACTCGATGTTTCCCGTTTCCCGCTTCCCGCTTAAGGGTTCTAAACATCCCTAAGATTCATCTATTGTAACGTCGTGGGTAGGGATCTACGCCACCAATTAACAGACACGAGTGAGTATTTAAAAATTTATTTACAGATATTTACATAGTCACTCTAAGGCGTTTTGTTAGAGCTACTCACTGCAGCCCCCCTCTCTCTCTACACGCGCCTAGCGGCGGTGTACCACTCCACCGTGTTCGAACACATCGAACACCCACTCGTGCATAGAGCACTCCGCGCCAGCCTGGGCGGATAAAGTTTTGCGGATAACCGCGAGGGAGCCTCCTACACTGTGTTCCCTCCCGAGGCCTCGCGACACGGCTTTATATAGTGCCGCGTCACATGACCTCCTACGTCATTTCTCCCTCCCACGCCTGAACCTGCCTGGACCTGCCTTGCGCACGACACCACGCACCTCCGCCACCACCCCTCTTTCTTACCTCCGGAGGGTGGCCTTTGTTTGGGGAGGCTATTTTAAGATCCCTCATGCCCATACCTTGCAAGACCGTCTCTCTGCGCAGGAAGTGGAGCCTATGACGCTACAGACTCCTCTATCCACGGGGAGAATTTTTTTCCGCAGGTAGAAACCACAGGAAAAAATTTATACAGAAGCAATACAGATAGCTACATTTCACAATTTAGTAGATTCACATATACTCGTGAAGGTGTCTGAGTAAAACATTATTGCCCCAGTCTAACATAAAGCTATTTACAACAACAATTTCCCTCTAACTTCGTAGCATTCACATTTTTACATTATATACAATCGTATTTACACTCTGACTTTACCCCTTATTCGTACTCTGCTTCTGTTTTCTAATCTACATACCTAAGTACACTCAATTTTGAACCATTAATATACACTTATATACAATTTTCTCAAAAATAATCTTGCTTCTTCTTGAAGTGACTCTATACAATTTTTAAATGCCAGTAACACAATACATGTACTCTAAATCTTTGCAGTGATGTATTACAATTTTACCTTAAATATTCTAACAATTGTATATCTTGCTGTTTCTTGATGTGACTCTATATAATTTTGAATATAAGTGACACAAATAATGTACTCAATTCTTGCGGTGACATACTACAATTTTTACCCTACATCTTGTAAAATTTATACAATTTAAACAATATTTTTTTCAATGAAATATTTACACAATTAATATTACCAAGATACTCTATAGTTTACATGATAAATATATTGCAATGACATATTCTCTTTACATAGTAAATCTTGATAAAATTATTCAATTTTCATAACACAAATCTGGCACTGAGATTGTTCAATTTACATCGTACAAATTTTGCAATGAGATTATTCAATTTAAAAATCTTGATGTGATGCTATACAATCCAAATAGGAGCCACTGAAGTGCAACCATTTACCTAACGAGATCAGTTTCAGGTTCATGGAAACATGCAACTTAATGCATCGGCATTCCCATTATCTTTACCCTTTTTATGGCAAATTTCGATGTCATAATGTTGCAGCATTAACGACCATCTCAATAATCTTGGGTTATTCCCAGAACAATTCCGCAACCATACCAATGGGTTATGATCCGTTTCGATCTTAATTCTCACTTGGCCGTCTAGGTAATACCGCAATTTCTGCAATCCCCAATTTATGGCTGTACACTCGGCTTCCACCGTACTGAAATTTTTTTCCACATCTGTCAATTTTCTGCTTAAATACAGAACGGGTTTTTCATCGCCGTTCTCATCTGTCTGAGCTAAAACTACACCTATTCCTTTCTGACTTGCATCGCATTGTATCTGGAACGGTTTTCGCGAAATCAGGTGCTCTTAACACGGGTTCGCAACATAGAGCTTCACGCAACATATTAAATGATCTTTCACATTCCGAATTCCAATTGACCGTCCCCTGGCGTTCCTTCCCCCGTAACAAATCCGATAACGGAGCTGAAATCTCGCCGAATCTGGGAATAAATTTCCGGTAGTACCCGCTCATACCGAGAAAACATCTGACTTGTTTTTTCGTGTGCGGTCTTGGAAACTCACGAATTGCGTGAACTTTTGCCTCTACAGGGCGCATTTCCCCGCTTCCTACTACGTAGCCTAAGTATTTTACAGATTCTCTAGCGAACATACATTTACTAGGCTTCACATGTAGTTTTGCCTGTTTTAGAATTGAAAACACATTTTGCATGTGTTGCAGATGCTCTTGCCATGAGTTACTGAATATGGCTATGTCGTCTATGTACGGAACTGCATATTCACTACACGGCGCTAACAGTGCGGCCATCATTCTACTACATTGATATGGCGCGTTCTTAAGGCCAAAGGGCAATCGCAGTGGGCGATATGTCCCAAAGTTAGTGACAAATGCAGCGAGTCTTTGCGCTCTTGGCGTTAAACTGATTTGCCAATAGCATTTCGCTAAATCAAGAGTTGTGATTATTTTGGCTGCCGCCACCGTCTCGATTCGCTCTTCCATGTTTGGTAATGGAAAGTACTCGGTCTTGATTAATTTATTTAATCGTCTGTAATCGATACATGGGCGAGGTTTCCGCCCCGGAGCTTCGACAAGGATTATAGGTGACGTGCACTCGCTATCACCTACTTCAATAATGCCGTCGCGTAACATTTTACTGATTTCCTCACGCAAGATAGCTGATTGTCTAGGCGAGGTACGGTAGAGGTGCACTACGCACGGGCGTTAACTCATCTGTGAGCTCATGCCCATGGTAAGCGCATCGGTCCAGTCCAGGTTTTTCAGAAAATATGTCATGGTACTTCATAATTAATTGCTCGAGTTTGTCTCGGAACTCGGGCGGGATTTTTTGTACCTTCCAACATTTCCTGGAGATTGAAGTCGCTTCCTTCGAGGTGAACGGCATATCTGTCAATCTCGTCTTCTACCTGTTCGCAGCTTTGAACCGGTGTTGCCACATAGTGATGTATTCAGTC
>JAHLJT010002406.1:181519238-181585095 GCA_031308135.1 Acheta domesticus
CAACTACTGGTTGAATGTCTTTGGCATTAATATTATTAACTGTAAAATTTCTAATTCATTTTTAGATATGTTTAAATGCATTTCACTGTTTTTAATAAGTGAAATTCAAAAATAAATACTTTATTTTTCCTTTCACATTGCCTGTTGAGAATCCCTGAGAAATCAAAATCGAAATCAATATTAGATGTAGGCTCCCCATCGTAACAGTTTATTGTGGCATAAAGCTTTTTCGGCCGCATTGCGGCCATCTTCAGTGCTACAAAAATAATAATAGTAATAATAATAATAATAATATATCTAAATTACAAAAAATTTTTAAAATTTTAAAGAATTAAAAAACTTTTTACAGAATATTGTCAAGAATTGGTTTTTAAGAAAATGTAAAATGTGAAATGGACATATAATTTTTTTTAAAAATGACAAATGAAAATTAAATTAAATAAATGGAATCTATTACAAATAATATTATGAGCAAACTGGAGTGAAAGAAAACTGGAAAAGTATAATAAATGGAAACATAATTTTGAATAAAAATGTACATTTTGAAGAGAGGTGAAAATAGAAAATGAATAAATATGTAACTAAATAAATAAATGAATTAATAAATTAATAAATTTAGGTGAGCAAACTGACATACCTATCAGAGGCGGCTGTGGGCCTCAGTCCAGACAAGACAGCGAAGGGCGAAGGCATTGTACGCTATTTAAAGGAAACGTTCAATGGAGGGAGGGGGAGAACACAGGGTTTTTCTAGGAAATGGCCATTGCGGGAAAGGCCCAGGCGGGTGGCGGAAAAGAGGCAGGCAGGGTTAATGTGCTTTGGAAGTGGCCAGTTTCAGAAGAGGGGAGAGAGAAGGAATCTGTTCATTCAAAATAGCGTGTTGGGGATTGTTTAATAAATTATTAATGTGTATTGCTTCTAGTTAAAATCTATGTGTGTATCTGTTTTCAATTTCTAAAATTTTGACGTCAGTGTCTGCATTGAACGAGTGTTCTTGTTCTAATAGATGGTTGGCAAAGTGTGAATGTGTGGTTTTTTGTGTGAGAGCTTGTCTATGTTCTTTGATCCTTTGTTTAAAGGATCTTCCGGTTTGGCCAATATATTTAGCATTGCAACTACCACAGGAAATGGAGTACACCCCACATGATAGAGGCTTGGGGATCGGATCTTTGTTGTGGGAGAGTGTGGTGTGGAGACAGGTTGGTGTGCTGAATGTGACGTGTATGTCGAATTGACTGAGCTTTTTGGCAATTTTGAGTGACAATGTTCCAAAGAAGGGGATGGTATATCTGGTATGCGTGTGTGTTCTGTGCGTGGGAGTCAGTGAAGTTAATGTATTTGTGTTAAGGGAGATAGTTTTTCTTTTGATAAGATTGTCAATAAGACAGTCGTTGTAGCCATTATTGGTAGCTATTTGTTTAATGATAAGAATTTCTTTCCTGATGTTCTGGGGGGAGAGAGGAATTGAGAACAATCTGTGAACCATACTATGGAATGCTGCGTGTTTGTGAGAGGGTGGATGTTGTGAACTGTTATGAATTACTGTGTCGGTGTGTGTCGGTTTCCTGTATATGTCAAAAGCGTGTCTGTCATTCACTAAAGTGATGGATAGGTCTAGAAAGTTAAGGGTTCTGTTCTCATTTTCCTTCTCTACTGTAAATTGTATGTAAAAAATATTAGTATGTATAGAATTAAGGAAGTCAGTGAAGTTTTTCAGTTGTCTGTGAGTGCCGGTCCAAAGTACTATGATATCATCAGTAGAACAAGGACACTCGTTCAATGCAGACACTGACGTCAAAATTTTAGAAATTGAAAACAGATACACACATAGATTTTAACTAGAAGCAATACACATTAATAATTTATTAAACAATCCCCAACACGCTATTTTGAATGAACAGATTCCTTCTCTCTCCCCTCTTCTGAAACTGGCCGCTTCCAAAGCACATTAACCCCTCTGCCTGCCTATTTTCCGCCACCCGCCTGGGCCTTTCCCGCAATGGCCATTTCCTAGAAAAAACCCTGTGTTCTCCCCCTCCCTCCATTGAACGTTTCCTTTAAATAGCGTACAATGCCTTCGCCCTTCGCTGTCTTGTCTGGACTGAGGCCCACAGCCGCCTCTGATAGGTATGTCAGTTTGCTCACCTAAATTTATTAATTTATTAATTCATTTATTTATTTAGTTACATATTTATTCATTTTCTATTTTCACCTCTCTTCAAAATGTACATTTTTATTCAAAATTATGTTTCCATTTATTATACTTTTCCAGTTTTCTTTCACTCCAGTTTGCTTCGTAATATTATTTGTAATAGATTCCATTTATTTAATTTAATTTTCATTTGTCATTTTTTAAAAAATTTATATGTCCATTTCACATTTTACATTTTCTTAAAAACCAATTCTTGACAATATTCTGTAAAAAGTTTTTAATTCTTTAAAATTTTAAAATTTTTTTGTAATTTAGATATATTATTATTATTATTATTATTATTATTATTATTATTATTATTATTATTACTATTATTATTTTTGTAGCACTGAAGATGGCCGCAATGCGGCCGAAAAAGCTTTATGCCACAATAAACTGTTACGATGGGGAGCCTACATCTAATATTGATTTCGATGATAGCATCGTAAATGCCACACCATTTCCTACTATCAATCCCTGAGAAGTATTCAAGATCACTGAAGGACATGAGATGTTCGTTCGGAGCGCACGAAATATTGTTTTTATTACCGTCTAACTCAAGAACCATGATTCATACAGAAATGTGGTTGGTCTCATATCAAAATTTGGACTTTCCTTGTCATTTCATCCGCTGGGTGTTTGTGCTTTTCTGCAATAATAAAAAAGTTTCTCGCATAGTGAAAGTTTAAAGACGTCAAAATGTAGAAATAAGCATTTGGCTATCATTTATAATTAATTTCATGGAAATTAAACCATAAAACTAAATTACAATATAACCACCACATTCATAGAGTTCTGGGAATAACTGGTAAAAAACTCAATTGTCTAAGATCAACACAACTGAAGCTGTTGAATGAACTAGTTACGTATTTGCGCGTGAAACAGGATGGACGGGCCGAATAACCCCAAGCCTCCTGAATCGGCAACACAGTTCACGGTAGAAAGAGAGAGTCTTATGTAAAATTGTATTGGATAGAAAGAAAGGGCAATACTCCATAAGGCGCCCGTACTGCAATCAAATGTTTGGATGCACAATAGGTCAGAGCATAGCGGGAGCCATGGCGCTCCTTTACAACATAGCCGAAATGGAAGTCACCTACAGCAACAACCAACACGGGGATCAACACGTCCTCGCAGATTCATCAGGCAGCTCCCACATTCACGTCAATGGACCCAGCCAGAACCCGCAGACAACAATCCCCGAACATGGAAACGGTACCGCAGCCATCGACCCAACACAAGGCTCCAGTAACGTCAGTCATATCGCCGCGGCCAGCGGCCTGCCTCGCAGCCAAGCAAGCCACAACCCCGACAGCATCAAAAGCAGTGATCAGACCAGTAACAGTGTAAAAAGAGGCCATGGTGACAGTATCCCCCGCGGCGGTCCATAAAAAAAACAATCCAGTGGTTGTGATATAATGTACCTGTTAGTAATAGATATGCTCCTCTTGAAAATAATAGCGACCCAGACAAAAAATTTAACTATCTAGACGACGAGGAAACATACGAAGTCGAGAATATAAAA
This sequence comes from Acheta domesticus, assembly GCA_031308135.1. NCBI lineage: Eukaryota > Metazoa > Arthropoda > Insecta > Orthoptera > Gryllidae > Acheta > Acheta domesticus. The sequence continues at coordinate 181,522,955 of JAHLJT010002406.1, forward strand.
ATACCCCCCATATTTGTGAAAGATATTCCGAACATTAATAATTTCAACAAAGATTAAAAAGCAAATTACCACCCAATTCACCTCAGATACAGTTAACAACAAAATAAAGTTATCCTTCAAGTACATTACGGACTTTAGCAAGGCTATTAAATATCTATTGTGTATAATTGTGTGTATATATTGTAATATGTTTGTATAAATTGTGCAGGAATAATTATTCACTGAATATGTCTTCAAAATGATATCTAACATTATATTTTTTGACGTCTTCTACAAAGAAACGCTAAAGTTATGCACAATGATGTTATCAATTGATTTATTGGTCCATCTAGAAACTCAATTTAGGACTATGCTCTTTTGACTTCAGATGAGAGTACTTAATGTTTGTACAAGAAAATCGTGAAATAAAAAGTAACAGAACAGTAAGACAATGTGCTTTTCTTAAATCAAATAGTTGCTATGGTATCCAGACTACGAATATTGTGACAACATTAATTCTAAGAGTATTTCGTAATAATTTGTGCATCACATGCTCCATCAGAATGTTAGCAACATTAATTTTTTGTTTGCTTCCTCTTTGTGAGAGATGATGTGAGAAATTTCAAATTCAGGTGAAGCATAATTGGTAATGTAGTATTTTTCACGTTTTAAGTTTGGGGCCATTTTGGTTTTCACGCACTGAAAATACTTAACAGTGACCTCAAAATTTGTAATGAAGTTTCTCCTTTTTAGTTATTATACTCTTCAATATTCTGAAGATTATTAAATTCCTTTGAAAATGGGTACTGCTCATTTACTATCGTGTTCGACAGATGTGTTTTGGGCACACTAATATGACGGACTGGCTTCGTATGCGGAACATGGCAGAGGTCGGTATTACCCGCGCAACTTTCTTGACCGATGATCTTGCTTCTTCCTCCCTTAAGCAATAAACAGTTAAAGGCACACGCTCGCAGCGAGTACTGATGACAACATTCCAAACACATCTTCATTGGCGTGTAATAAAATCTATTTACTGTTGAAACCGAGAACTTCTGGTCGTATTTTTCTTAACAAAATCTAAAGAAATGGCCAACGCAGATCCAGGTCCATCACAGGAGACACCTCAAACTCCTGAGAAAGGTAGAACTCAAATTACTGAGAAAGTTGCGAAGGCATGACTGACATTCCAGAGACTGGCATTGCTTCATTATATCTAGTGGCCGATGTCGTAGCTAATGCCCCCACTCTACCCGCTTTTCTCCAAGCTATCGGTCTAGAAAAGTTGCGCGATTAATAGTACCTCCTTCATTTATTCATAGCTTCATGATTTTCTCTATCTAATAGGGGCATTGCCTTTCTTTTTATGCGAATTGTGGTATTCGAAGAGAACGTATTTTCCGCGAACTGCTGTATTTGTACATTTGTTACCATAGAAATTCGCCCATCTTGCCTATATTGTAATTCTGCATGTACAAATAAATTGTATTGAACGTCATATTAAGTATCTATATTTACGTGTATGGGGGGATCTTTTGGCTTATCACTAAAATATGTTGATAACTGAGCACAAGTATTTTAATGTTCAGAAATATCATCCCAATTTTCGTATATAATTTTGTTTTGATCAAGTAATTCATATCCTTTCATTGATCACCCTTTTAAAGGAATGGCTTGCTTCAACAATCGCCTTACATTTTCTCTATAATACACAGCTGAAAATAATGAGGACACCAATTATTGCACATAAATGATGTATAAATGACAATTATTTAAAGAAAAATAACCATAAGTGTTGAAAACTTATTTATTTTTTCCTTTTTACGATTATCATGTGTAATTTTACTGACTATTTCACTCATGTCTGTCCGCGTCGTAAGTAGCCAATGGTAAGCCTGGATATATTCAAATTAAACCAATCCCAGATGTTTATCGCCATCAGCTTGTTTACCTTTTTTTATCGCTGTAAAACCTTTGTTTACCTTCTTAAGATAACGATAGAAATTGTTTCACCTCCAAAATAGCTCTTGTGCATCAATATAATATTAAAATGTGTGGTTTTGGTAATGTTTAAAACTCTGAAATAGAATCTATTATTAAAGATTCAGTGCCGAAAAACAGCGAAAGGAACAGAAAAAGTGTGTGGAAGAAATTTCAAGAATTTTGTCAAGATAGAAAATACAAATGGACAGCACAAACTACAAATGAAGAAATTACACATGTTTTAGGCAATTAATATTCGAAGATAAGATTGTGAAGAGTACAAAGAATATGCCATCAAAACTACGTGTAACGTTACAACCAAAATTATTCAGGAAAATATTTTAATGAGTACACACGTGTGTTCAATCCATTCGAAAATGACAAATTCCTCTGCTAATTCATCTTGTACATCTTCCATTTCAAATACTTCTATGGAAGACCAAGACTTGGAAACCAACTTCCTACAACTTTAATGATTGTGCTTTTAATAAATGTTCTTGTCAGTAGCCTTGTTATAATTGTTTTCCGAAACTTTTATTACCATAAAATTGAAACATATTTGAAATCATTTTCTGCATTAAACTGTTATTCAAATGTTACTTGATTATAAGTTATTCCAGGAGGCAGTGATAAGTCGGAACTGAATGAAAGTTTTTCATTTTCGATTGTAATTTTGAGTAATATTTCCCTTTTTCGTAATTCCTGTGATTTAAATTATCCTTTCAAATCATGTAATGTGTTTATTCGTGAAATAGTCACACTAAATATCACTCGAAGTGCTGTGCTAGCCGGTAAATTTACCGGCTAGCACAGCACTTCTCGTGATATTACTTATTTCTGACACAAGATGTCAGAAACTTGGTAGATTATAATTGAAAAAGTTCGATTTCCTTTGTTGCGAATGATGTGAAATACCAAAAGAGAAGTGAATGAGGGGAATTTTAATATTAGATGTTTTCTATCTTTGTAGATCAAAATGACTCATTATCAACTTCATTAATGTTTTTGTTATCACAGAGATATTGTTTCCAATCACCCCGATAATCCGTTAGATGTTGAAGATTTTCCCAAAGTACTTTTTAAAATAAATAAATAAATAAACTACTGGAAACCCACTAAATTTGTCGATAACTGAGAAGAAATCTACAGACGTGACTGTGTTGTATACCCAAGAATTTTAAATATTTTCCTCGTCTTCCAATTCGTGTTGCTTCTGTAGAAAGTTTAAATTGCCTTCTAAACAAAAAACATTAGTTATATATAAATAAACATATAGGTTTTAATTTATAAAACTTAAAGCATCTTTCCAAAGTTACTTAGAACTGTACGCATTTAACCCTCAACCAGTACACTGGAGTGTAAACCACCCCACTCAATGTTTATGTTGTTTTACTATATTGGCAACTGACTGCTGAACTTTACGTAAATTCGCTTAATCAATTCATGTATAGTAGTGATTCATTTTATTGTTGATAATGAGTTACGTTCGCCAGTTTCTGTTATTTAGAAGTGAATTTGGAATGTCGCATACGCCACTGAGCCATTTACGTAAGCATTTTTAATTTGAAGCACTTGCATTCTGAGAATGTTTTGAAATAGTATTAATACACTGGTTAATACGTATTATCGGTTTTGTTTCTTTACGGAAATGGAGGTTGCGATGAGCACGGATCGCGCCGATGTGTGAAGTGCCCTGAACAAGAGTTAGTAATAAAAAGCAGTGGAAAATATGTTCTGAAATAAAAATCTGTATGTTTGTAAATTAAAATATTCCTTAGGTTTGTAAAATAAAAATATTTAAGTCATAAAGAACCTCTAAATAGTGTATTATTTTATGGGGGTGTGAGACCACAGAGCCCCATTTATGTAACAAAATATAAGCAAGCCGGTTGAGGGTTAAGACGGTCGTGTGTGAGACGTGCTTTTGCGGTGTTGCAGGGCGTAAGCTGTACGGACAGCGCAGCTACAGCGACTTCATCAACCAGGAGGTGGACCTGACGCTCATCTACATGCAGGCCAAGGAGCTGCGCAGGGAAGCCAGGGGAGCGCGCGCGCCGCCGCAGCCGCGTCTCCTCCAGCGCAGAGCCCGGCAGCCGCGACCCAATCGGTGAGCCTCGCCCCCGGGGGCTCAGGGGAGCAATGATGTCACTGCAGTCCTGTGACTGGGAGGTTCCTATGGTTCCACTCACGACGGTGCCAGGCACTTCGACACTAGCTATTGTACATAGTTACGAATTCAGTCGCTATCTGAAGGAGAATTCTAGTGGTCAGATGTTTTGAACAGTAGTTTTCCGTGATTTCTTCGATCAACACCAGGAGAATGCCGGTGCAGAACCCAACAAACGGACCACGGACCGCGCGCGATCTTTCCCTCCCATTCCTTGTCCTATCCTACCCCTTACACTCACACTTACATGCACTACACTATCACACATACCGAGAGACCGGTCGGGAGCTTAGAACTTGTCCGGGCTGGAGAGATGCCCCGCTGGTGGGAGTGCCCCGCTGGTAGGTGGAAAACCCCGGTAGCCAGTAGGTATATCGACGCCGGATCTCACCATCCAGCGGGGGAAAATAACCGCTACCTACCGAGGAAAAAATGCACAATACTTACAAGTACCTTAGCAGTTGATGCCCCCGGAACCACTAATCAGTCAATCAATCAATCTTTGCAAATTGACCCTAACCTATCACTTTTCAGTACTACGTTCATCAAATACACTTAAAACTGAGGCGCCCGAAATTAGATTATGCTAAGTCACCTTAAATGCCGTTTTCGTCATACTGTACATTATCAACTACATGCAAGCGAATAGAGGAACGAAAAGACACTTCTAACCGCTGTCAAGGATAATAATCCCTCGTCTGTTGTGGGAAACCGAAATAAATGAGTAGCTTAAGATAGCATTTACCAAACATACTACAAGAAATGGTATTTCATGTATGTATGATTTTTTCTTGTATAAAGGTTGGTATTACGAAAAGCATTGAACGATCCATGGCCGATATATCAAATAAATTAGTTGGTTAATAGTTGGTTTTCAACCTCTGCTATCACCTCGGTGTACAATCTTCAATCAATTATTCAATTATTTGCCGATTGTCGGCCTAATGATGTAAATAATACACAATTTCCAGGAAAACCACTTTTCTTCAATTCCAATAATATCGAAAATCAGATGAATAACGTAAAAAAACATATTATTGCATAAAACGGTACTGCTCACATTACTACATAGTACTAATTACTGAAATGAGGAAATATCAGATATCAACTCACACCTGCGTTTCCATTTCAAGCACAAACATTTTCTTTTCCTTCTATATACGAATACAAGTCCAATTGAATTATATAAGTAAATATGGTCAATACTTTCTATAAAATGCAACGCATTAGCACGTTATTACTTGCAGTAATATCAATCCAACTCACAGGAGATAAGAGTTTTGTTATCAGACGTTTTGAAGTGGATTATTGTTTCGTAGCTCTCAAATTCTCTCACCTGCAAACTATCTGGCAACGAAAATATTCACGCTATCACACGTGTTTTTGTTTACTGGTTAAAAACGAGGTCTCTTGATGACCATGCTATACAAATCAAATAAATGCTTCAATATTCTTCATACAGTTTTAAAACTTCTTTACGCAGACCAGCGTTTTTCTTCACACGGATTATTTAAGGTAATATGACAATTCAGTCACAAACACAAAAGATTAATAAATAAAACGTGCACTGACCAACACTGAGCAGAAGAGAATGATATTTTCAAACGTGTATAAAAAATATTCATTACAAAAGGATATTGTTTTTAAGAGCATGAGAAGATCACAAACACACTCATCCAGAGTTGGGTAAAATACTTGAAAACAGTATTTCAGATACAAAATACGAAATATTTCCATAAGAGTATATTAGATACAAAATAGTATTTTCAAATACTTTTCAAAATACAACCAATAGTCACCCAGAGTCAAAATTTATTTCTCAAAACGTGGTTGTGATTTACAGTTGAACACGTTTCCTTTAACACTACTAGTTTTTCAGACATTGTATCACTAATATTTCTTCTTGTAATTGATAAGAATCTCATTTCATTAACAACGAATTTTGTAACCAGAACATCAAATTTTGTTTGATCTTTTCCTTTTTCCTAACGTGTTGAAGAAACCAGGTTTTAAACATGTTTGTTTTAACTTCTTCGCATTAGTGTCACTTCATTCAGTGCCTTTCATTTTCCTCTTAGGTGAATTTGATCTTATAGACCAGGGATGTCCAACTTGGAAGTCCTCAAGGGCTTCAATTAAAACTTATTACTCGGGTGATCTACACCTGACTTCCACGTATAGTTCATCTCAGCAATTTGCCCGGATGCCCTGAAACGGGGGGGGGAGAATGGAAACGCATGATAACAGGTCGTACCATGCATAACGCAGGGAAACACATAGGATTATTTTGAATTTTCGAATTTACTAGAAAAAAATCTTAAATCTAAACTTAATCTATTTTTATTTTCTTGCTACCGCTTACACAGTCGAAAGTCATGTAATGCTGCGCAAAAAAAACGGCAAATTTGGGGCAGAAAAAATCCTAACATATGACATTATCTAACATATAACATTATGTACATCATTGGATTCGTCTTTTTACTCTCGTCATGGTGGACTGAAAAAATATGTATAGTTCCATTTGAAAAAACAAAGTTACCTAAAAAATCTCGTAAAATACAAGTGATAAAATATAAATAAATGCACGTATCAATTAGCCCCTTTCCCTCATGCACTTCCGTGAAAACTGCATTGCAATAACTTCAACCGTTCAAAAGTTACAGGAGGTGCTAAAGTTACGTGACTCACCTGTATATTTGAATAAATTTACTTTCATGTTCATAAAAGTGTTTCATTCCATGTATTTTTATTTGAAAATATTTCCACATCGGAACTAGCGACGCCCGCCATTTTGTACGGCGTAATTCTGTTAGGGAACTCCCCTCTGTGTTGAGATTGGCTGCCTAGGTTTGTGAGGCTCCGCCTGCGACGTTTCGTCATGACAAGGGCTGCACAAGCCGTGCACTAGCTGAACTTAGCCGCAGACGGCCGCGATCAATTTTTGTTTCCAGAACGGTACCTAAATCAACAACAGTAAAATATGTTCCATCCAGAATAGGATAGTTTGATGGTTTATCAATTTCCACACTTACTATATCATAAGTATACCGCGGATATTTAGGTAAAAATCTATTTTTTTTCCTGCATACCTTGTACTAAATGAAGTATTATATATACATTTTTGATTTATTTGAAATAAAACCCGTCAATTTTATAGCGCATAAAAGAGCTTATTTCAACATTAATCCCTATACGAGCCTAATTTACTTTCAAAAACCTAAAATGAGACTAATTTGCTTAATTTCTTTTGTCTGTGGTTTCTTTTAACTGTTTTCTTCTGTGTCGGCAGATTGGAAAAGGATGATACTAATTTTAACTTGCGTTAATCTATAAGATAGCGAGAAATGAATATACAGGACAAGGATCTTTGGATAAAAGTCTCCATGCCACTAATTCCTGACATCGTGGAAAAGTCAGCCACCGCTGCTAAGATATATCTATTGAATTTCCGCGAAAGAAAAGTGATCTTGACCGATAAGAGACATTCATTTCCTCTTGAAAACTTGGGGAAGTATCAGTAATTTATTCTGAGGCAAAATACGGTACGAATAATTCTAACTACAGGACAAAAAATTAAAATTGTTCATAAATAACATATATAAAATTCTGATTCTACATTATATTGATTTATGTTTTTATTGTTGAGATATATAAAAGCGTATTTTTCGTTTAAGTTCTATGTTTTTTTGCATATTCTACCATTTAAAAAACCTAACAAAACGCTGAAAGAACCTATTGTAGGCACCTAAAACGCGTATTTTAAAATCTAAAAATCCGCGGTCTAATCATAAGATTCGATGTCTAAACGTCGCAAGCACAGGCTTTTAACCAGTGCGCCCAATTCCCTTCCAGAAATTGAGGCATAATAATGTAACGTCCGTGTGGTGGTCTCTGAAATCCGTTAACCGATGCTTCCAAAAAGTTTTATCAGCTTACTTGCTTCTAAAAATAAAAAAAATCCGTGTTCTCTACCTTTGTGTTATCCAGATTTGACTGTATATTGAAATTCAAATTTTCAACGGCGGATCAATAAAAAGTATTTTTATATTTTGAATATATAAAATACTATTAGAAAGTATTTTCGATACAAATATAAAATATATTATCAAATATGTATTTTCGATACCAAATACAAATTACAAAAGTATCGAAAATACGTATTTTAAATACATATATTTTCGATCCTGCCTAACTCTGTACTCCTCGTCATAAAAATAAGCTGCACCCAGAAGGACAAAGCGGATTGCGATCACTATTGGCAGGCAGGTAGAGGGTACCACGCATACAAAATGATTACACTTTCACATTTGTAGGACCAACATTTATTGGGCTACATGGCCATAGACGATACATGTTAGTATGGCTTGGGGCCGCCATGTTGGCGTTCAGACGTTGCGGCATGGAATTGTACAGCTCTCGAATGAAGTCCTGTGCTAGTCCATCCCATGCACCTTGCACCTGAACGCGCAATTCTTGCAGATTGGTGGGTAGGGGTGAGATCCTGATCGCTGATCTTTGACCTGTTGAAATAGGGCATGAGCGTGGGAGTTCACGAACGGCCGAGCCACGACCGTGTATGTATATATTTATATATATATATATATATATATATATATATATATATATATATAGAGAGAGAGAGAGAGAGAGAGTTAATCTCCGACACCGTTGGACCAATCTCTATATAAGGTAGCAATTGTACGTGTGTTTTTTCATCCATAAGGTTAAGTGCTGTTAATTCTGTTGTAACTTCACTACATGGCGCTGTAGAACAAAACTAAATATTTACGTCAAATGCAACCCGCAACACACTTCGCAGCATTTTGACACCATATCGTTAAATAACTCCTAAACGAGGCGTTGCAAGGCCTTGAAAACTAAAATTTTGAGGCCAAAGACCTCAAAGCAACGTTTCTTACACTGTAATCTTGAATATTCTATTACATTTTTGCTAGTCTGGCGCTTCCCGATATTACCTCACCTGCTCAGAAACGTGCAGATTCTTCAAGTAAATGTGAGTGAGAGGGACAGAGAGCGGCAGAGACGGGGACAGACAGATAGGGACAGTGTGAGGGAAGAAGGGAGATAGTGAGAAATGGAATTGGGAGGGAAAAGAGGGAGATGAAGGGCAGAACAACGTCTGCCGGGTTTTCCAAGTAGTGAATAAATAATGAAGACTACTACAATTATAAAGTGTATTTTATAGTGTATAAATCTATGTGTCCGTCATGATTAATTCATAATAGTTTCACATAATTTCATTAATTCATTATAGTTTCATTCTGAATTCTAGAATTTCATTTGGTAAATTTTCATTTTTCTCTCAATTTTTCAAAGCATTTATAAAACTGCGTATTTCGACAGTGAGATCGTAATATCACAATTCTACATCTAACATATTAAGGCAGAACATCTAGAACCACTGATAAAAAGAAAGCAAATGCCGTGACTAATACTACTAGTTCAGAAGTGCTTCTGTTTCGATTGTTTTTGGCAACACATGAACGGTTGCAAAAGTCGGGGAACTGAACCCGGTAGCTAAAACATAGCTCATTCACAAGAAATATCTATTCCAACAGAAAAAAAACAAACCCTGAAATCAGGACATTGACACAGAACAATCCTGTTAATTACAAAGAGGATGAAACATACGTGTTTGCGAGTGACAAGTTAGAGAGTTAGATCCCGACCGGTATTTGTGTCCGCCTTGATAAATTAGCCTATCTATCATAGCTTCTACAGCGAAAAGAACGATAGCTCATCGCAGAGAGACTTTGTCAGCAGCAACACGATTGTGCTCACAATCAGTGTGTTGCCTTATCTCGCCTCACGTGGCGTTAATCCTCGCAGGCGCACGATTGTTCGCAGACAGAGTTGTGTGTTTGAAGAGCGTCCTAAAACTTGAGGGTTATATGCCCGCGTCGTCGTCCTGGCAGGATCCCAAATCCCACCAGAACATTGCACGAGACCATGTATGTACATAACAAAAGACTGACAGAAACATGGGAAAGAAAATCTAGAGCCCTATATATCGCTCATGTATGATGTAGAATAAATACGCGTGCGACTCTTGAAAATAAACTGCTACACTCTGCCAAGGCTAGGTAATTCTGTTTGCAAGAAGTCTATTCCAAGAATATATTTTATATTGTTGTTAAATACAATACGATAGTTTTAACATATAATATTAAATAATTAGAATAAAATATTAACAACAATTGTAATAGCCATTGTAATAATAATAATAATAATAATAATAATAATAATAATAATAGTACTGGTCGTTTCCATAAATCCAAATATTTAAAATGTGATGGAACTGGAACACGTGAATCATTGGAACTTGGGTTTTGATTGATTTTACTTTCTCTCTACCGCCACTGCGCTACAGAGAAAGTTATGTAATGCTGCGCGAAAAACGGCAAATTTGCGGCAGAAAAACTCTTATTACATGGCCCTAGCAAAGAAAAGTGGATAAATTCTTACCCTAAATTTAGAAAGAAAAATCCTCTAACACGTGGTGCAGCCAGGATCCATGTTTTGCGGGACCTTGATACCGAAAAATCGATTGACAGCAAAACTTTTGTCCATCTGTGAACAATGCTACCGGCTAAATCTTTAGCCGATTTTCTCGAAAATTGATATTCTCTGGCTTGATCTGGCTGATGTCTCGATTCCTGGAATTTGCAATGGATATTTTAATTTTGGGGATACTTTACATAGCCCCTGGTACATTTTCAAAATTTTCAAAGAAAGGTTCCAACCATTTCGATTAAATTTTGTTGTTGGATAGTCTGAAGGACGTTTAAGAGATTGGCGTATGTTTCATGGTGGTTGAAAACCCTGATTTTTGGAAAATTGAAAAAATTAAACACTTCTTCGGCGTCTTCCTACAACTACAATTATGAAGATACAATTTTGTTTTTCTTAATGAAATGTATTCATTAAAAATAAATCTTGTTGTCATGTTGAATTTTTTGAAAATTTTTTGCGTAGTTTGGCGACAAACAATTCGCCTGCTCCAAATTTACTGCCCTTCGTGAACGTAAAATGAATGATAATGCTACGCAATTGGATGCTACGTAAATTAGAATTTGTATATTATTTCATATTTCATTTTATTATTATTTATTATATTTATATTATATTATGTTGTTTCATTTTAAATTGTGTCCTTTATGTTAAATTTGAAAACGAATAGATGATTTCGCTTTGCCGAAGTATAAAAACTCTCCAGAAAAATATAAATTGTTTATTAATTAAAAAAAAATGAATATATTCCTTCACAAAGAAACTTAGAAATAAAAAAGCACGCAATTTACACAATTCGACTCCTTTTTTATTTTCGGTTAATTTTTCTTTCTGAACAAATATGGTAATCTATTTTGTAAATAAACAATTTAATGTTTCTGGAGAGTTTCTATGCTTCTGTTACGCAAATTTCGCCGAGAAATCATTTTTTCAACCCAACTTTTGAGTGCGTATTGCAGCTAAGCCATTCAGAATATCCAAGTACTTATTAGATAAAGTATGTTTAAAATTGTCTTAAGAGCTTATTTTCCAATTTCGACGTTTCCTCCCCGGACACCCTGTAAAAGATATAATGTACAGTTCAGAGCCTAATTGTTTTAAGTTGGGATACAGTATGGAACTATTTTCACTTTTAAAATAATGATTTATAAAGTGTGGAATTTTGGCGTGCCGGTCCATCTGACTGAATGCAATATAAATAATGTTCCATGACAGTTGATGTCAACACTCCAGTGTGTAAGATGTTCGAACTAGCACATCGTAAATCCCCAGGGCCCTCATTATTCAATCACACATCACTTCATAGCCTTATCGTGTATCTTATCACCTGCCCGTGATTGGAAACTCCCGCGCTCTAAAACATGTAGCCCTAAGGAAATGACTCGACAATTTCAACATGAAAATATCGCTCAACCACATGGCGACACAGTCAATCTATTTCAGTTTCGAAGAGATCATCAGTACAGATCAGTACATATTAATAGATTGAACGCTACTGTTTCCACTTTAGTGACAGATATCAGTTCCTTCAAGTAGGTATCGGAAATAACAAAATCTGTAAATATTCTTAATATTCTATAAGTCTTTTTTATGAGCTTAACCTTCTGCCATTACGGATATCTGTGTGTGTATATATATATATATATATATATATATATATATATATATATATGTATACAGGCTGTACAGAAGATCCTATTATAAAAAAGTACCCCAAATTTTGTGTTGCACGTCATGAAGAATGGCAGATCCAGTTTTTCCGAAAAAAATCGTCTTTGAGAAAATTGAGTTAAAAATCACTTCCGAGCGCGAAATTCAAACCCTCCACTACGACACCAGACGGTGGCGTCTCCTTCTGCGCGGAGCATTTCCTCGTTTCTCCGCGTAAATGGTGAAACAGTCTAGTAATATTCTCTAAGAAAAGCATTCTCGCGCGGTTTACTCTAGAATATGTTAATAGTATGAAATGTTTGTAGGTTCTGTTCAATAAATATTTTAAATGTACTTATTGAAAATCCAGTTTTGTTCAAAATGATAGCCACGATACGCGGCGGCGTAAACATAAATTACGAATACATCCAACATTTATGAATTTATGAAAAAGATTGAATCTCCTAGAATGCTCGAATTGTTATATATATATATATATATATATATATATATATATATATATATATATATAAGATATTAGTGTAGTATCAAGGCAAAATGTTTCACTGTAAACAGAGTAAAAGTTTTATTCACCTTTTTTCAATTACATTATTACACAAAACTATAATACTTATATATATATATAATTCTAAGCATATTTTATCTTATTAACTACGTGGATATTCCGAATGGTTTAGCCACAATAAGCACTCAAAAGTTGGTTTGAAAAATTGATTTCTAGGCAAAAATTTGCATTACAGAAGCATAGAAACACTCCAGAAACATGTAAATTGTTTATTATTTACAAAATCAATATATTTATTCAGAAAGAAAAAAATAAGTGAGAAATATAAAAACACCCAATTTACACAATTCCACCCTTTTTTTATTTCTCGCTTAATTTCTCTGTCGGTTTGAAACTCCCAAACCCTCCATTTCGTTCAGATCGATCAGGAAATATCAATTTTGGAGAAAATCGGCTGAACAGTTTAGGTGCTAGTGTTAACCACAGATACGTCAGACACGTTGATCACAGACAGACACACGTCCTGCCATCAATCGGCTTTTTGGTATCAAGTACCCACAAAACATAGACTCTGGGTACAACATTTGTTAGAAGCTTTCCCCCTATGTTTAGAAAAAGGATTTATTCTTTTCTTCGTTACCAGGGCCCGGCAATAAAGAGTTTTTGGCCGAAAATTCGCCATTTTCCGGCACTCAATAACTCTTTCTTGTTAGAAAATGCTTCATAACGCGAGAATGTAAAACATATAAACCAGGGAAACAAAATTTTCTTTTCAATACCACTTTGGTGAGATCATCGTTAATATGTTTCCGGGTACAAGTCAGAACGAATAACGTTGTAGTTTTTCTACAATTTCGAAAGCAAGCAAATATTTGGGCCTTTTTTGTATTATGCTATTATATTTTGAAGACGCTATTATGCTATTATACTTTGTCTTGTTTATAATACGCGACAAAATTTATTTCTAGGTATTAAGATCTTTATCTTTGATTGTAATCTGTTACCTGAACAACATAATATCATTACTGATATGATTTAATTGAGGATGTATGACTATATGTATAGAGCGTATGCCCCCTCAGAGCCTCGGTCTGAAGGGTTGCGGGTTCGAGTCCCTCCGTGACCATGCTTGTTTGTCCCTTGTGTTTCATGAATGTGTGTTGTCGCGGAAGGTCTTGTGAGTCTGCTGACCCGCAAGTGACTGCTGACTGAGTGTCTGCCTGACCCGCAAGACTGAGGAGCCGCAAGTGTGTCAGTGTCTGATAAAGATTAATAGTGGACATATTGTGTACCCAGAGCGGATAGTCGAAATCGGCATTCCCTGAATCTGAAAAATAACACAGGATGAGTATAAAGCCAGATCATTTATTTACTGGATTATTAAATCATTTACCGGATTGAATCCCGCTTGCCAGCAGTCGCGCCTAGCGGACTCTGGAACACAGGTTCCACAACAAGATGTCGATGTTCTGTCAACAGCAAGGTTTTCCCAGTGATAAAGCAAGTAAATTTATCAATCAAATGTGACTTTATGAACTGAGATTGGAACCAATCCATCCATTGTAATGAGATCCCAGATAACTGTGCAAAATAGATGTTTTAGCCGTGTAGTTGGTATGATTTCTTACACCGGTCGTTCACATTTTCATATCTTTGCGGGTTAGTGATATTAAACGCCATTTACGTAACTTAATTTTTATGTACCTTTACCTGCCGTGAAACGTGTTCTATGCAGTAACTCTCACGAAAATACTAATTGATCAAATACATAATGGCCTAAAAGAAGCACCCTTCAATGCACAATAGGAGACGTAAATGATGGCCAAAAACAGTAGTGCCAAATTCCGTAAATTTGAGTAGATAGTAAAATGTATGCGATAATGTTAGACTGACACAAACAAAAACTGCTTAAACCATGGATGCGAGGAGCACTTCTATTCTACGAAACGATTAATGAGCAATGATGATTAGTACAAATGATGCTCTTATAACATTCCGTCGCTTTGGCTACTGATGGAAAATAAAGGCGTTCTTTAGATTTTGCTGCTGTAGAAAATTTTCTGTTATTCTCTAACCATATGAAAGTGATAGTTTTCAAAAGTGAAACACGAACGTATTCTCTGACCATGCCAAAACCCGAACGTTTTACATGTGCGTTTGCAAATTTTCAATTACTCGTTACTCCCATTTACATAACTATGTTACAGTTTGTAAATGAGTCTTAGTTTAGTGCATAGAATTAATTTACAGATACATACATCCTACTGGGGTGTAGTGTAATTTGGTTACCACTGGAAGAAGCTCAGAAACAAAATACTTTGTAATTTATTTTTTTAGAAGCTATACATTCCATCTTAGTGGGATTCAGTAACATGTCGGTTACCTCGTTTATCATCCTGGGAATATATTTTTCCCTTTTCCGTCCTCACTCTTATATGGCGAAGTAATGGGAAGTATACTGGAATGCTGCCGCACTCGCAAATGGTTAACAATTTTTTGTCATAAAACTATTATTGTCGGGACCTGATACCGAAAAAAGGGGATAAACCTTATTTCTTATGCCGTAAATTACTTTATTTAAACACATGTGTATTATATACGTATACCGTTTAAGACCCTTGTTATCGAACATGTGGCAAAACGTCTGTCCATCAACGTTCTACAAAGCACCTAAACCATTCGCACGATTTTCTAAAAATCGATATTCCTTGATCGGTCTGGCCGAATCTCAGACCTGCGACTTTAAAACGGCTGTTTGATTTTGGGGGGGGGGGATTCTGTTGTGAATTCTTAACGTTTCAAAAATTTTCTCAAAAAAGTGCTCCAAATGTTTCAGAACATTTTTCGCAGGCAAGGCAAGTGCGCTTACAAATGGTCAAACTTCATTTGGCAGAACACAGGAATTTTCGAGAATTGCAAAAGTTAAACGTTTTTGTCGGTCTTCCTACGAATACAGTATTGAAGATGGAGTTTTTTCCTAAATGAAATTTATTTTTCTAAGCGAGATCTTTAAATAAGGCAATGTGTGAATTCCAGGAAAAGAGAGTGGGGTATACGCGTGAATCTTTATTTTGTGGAACTACAGGCAATAACAAGAGGTGCTACAGAATGGCACAGACTGTCCCGCACTAGTTTTTCTAATTCCTTCAGTCTCTGTTAGCATATTCTGAGCTTGCCACAATCTCTTGCCAGCTGCCATCTATCGCCATCCAATGTACATTTCTTTAACATTTTCTTAATTTTTCGGTTTCCTAATAGTAGAACAGAAGTATTATTTTAAGAATATTAAAGAACAGTAAAATATCGTTCTAAGTGGCAATTTTCTTTCAAAAATTTGTAGCCATATTAGAGAAAATGACGTATAAGCGCTACTGCAAATGCGAAATTTGAAGCTCTTTTTCACAGACAATTTTTGAGTTTTGGAATTTAACTCATTAGAACCTTTTAAAGAACATCAACTGACAAATACAATATTGTTTACAAATTGTTGGAAATTGCATATTAAACGGTGTGAGAGATCTTTCAAAAAAATACATTGTGTAATTTAAAAAAAAATAATAGAGCAGTATGGCGTTTATGCCATGTCATAGAGTAAATTAGGCACTATCCTTATCAAAGTTTAAAGAAAAAATTGGAGCCGTTCTTAAGAGAATCTTGTTTATGTAATTTTTACTTTCCCGTATACGTACGTATACACGGAGTGATAATACGTAGTATAGGGAAAGTTATGTAATGCTGCGCGAAAAAATGGCCAATTTTCGGCGGAAAAAAATTAATTGCCGGGCCGTGAAAACGAAAAAGTGGATAAAACCAGTTGCTAAATTAAGAAAAAAAATCCCCTAACACGTGGTGTAGCCAGAAACCCTGTTTTGTGGTCCTTGATACCGAAAAACCAATTGAAAGGAAAACGTCCGTCTGTCCGTCCGTCTGTGAACACTGCTAGCGCCTAAACCATACGTACGATTTCTTCCCCGGTCGATCTGATTCTAGTCGAAGCTTTGAGATTTTGAAAAAGATTCTTCAAAATTTGGGGGTACTTTATATGAAGCCCCCGGGGATTTTCAAAATTTTCTCAAAAACGGCTCCAAATTTTTTCTTTAAATTTCTTGTATGAATAGAGTAAAATACACTTATTAACATGGCATAGGTCCGATTTTCACGGTAACTCTGAATTTTCGAAAATTGTGAAAGTTTGAATTTTTTCGGCGTCTTTCTCCAACTACAAAATTGAAGATAGAGATTTTTTCTTCAAATAAAATTTGTTCTGCATATTGAGTTCTTTCATAAAGGTCATGTAAATGTTTTTCAAAATTTTAGTAGTTTTCGTGCAATATTGCGTGCAATATGTGCAATTTTAAAAAATTACAAAAACAAGATTTTCTCAAAAACGGCTCCAAATTTTTTCTTTAAACTTTTGGTAGGGATAGTGGTAAATGTACTCTATCAGATGACATAAAAGCCATATTGCTCTATCGGTTGGTTTTTTCAAAAATTACAAAAATGTAAATTTTTTCACTTGTCTCTCACGTCGTTAATATTTACATTAGCGGCGATTTTTTCACATTATTATATTTACGAGTACATGTGCTTTAAATAATGTCAAGTAAAGTTTTTTCGAAAACACAACCGTTTTCTGTGAAAAGTAGCTCAAAATTTCGCATTTTCAGAAACGCTCAAACGCCATTTTCTCATATATGGCTGTTTTTCTTGAAACTTTTGTAACGGATAGTGCTAATTACACTCTTTAGTATAGCGTAAAGTTTATTTTGAGTTTTTTTTGTTTTTTCAAAAATTACATAAATGTAATTTTTTTGAAAGATCTCTCACATCTTTAATATGCACATTACCAGCAATTTGTAAAGATTATTATATTTGTGAGTGTAAGTGCTTCAAATAACTTCAAATAAAGTATTTTGAAAACTCAAAAATTTTCTGTGAAAATGAGCTTCAAATTTCGCATTTTTAGTAGCGCTAAAACGCCATTTTCTCTTAAACGGCACATAATTTTTAAAAGAAAATTGCCATTTAGGACTAGGTTTTTGTGTTCTTTAATATTCTAAAATTAATGTTTCCGTTCTACCAATAGGAAACCGAAAAATTAAGAAAATGACAAAAAAATGTACTTTTGGCGGTGATAGATGGCAGCTGGCAAGAAAGAGTATGTGGCAATTCCGAATAGCTAGCGAAGACCCAAGGAAATAGAAAACTAATACGGGAAAGTCTGTGCCATTCTGTAGCACCACTAGTTGTTGCCTGTTTTGAAGAGCGACTTAATCGTAGCGCTTTGAAAAAGTGTGGGAATGTTCCAGTGCGTAACGATGCAGGATCGTTAAGGATATACGTCAGTTACGTGTAGGAGCAGGTGCACAAGTCTTTAGCAAACAATGCGGAAATTCATCCAAACCGACCGAAGATTTATTTTTTCATTTACCGATTATAGGGAAAGTCAGCTGTTGTATGTACTCTTTAATGTTCCTGTGACGCCTATCAGCGCCAATGTGGGTCTGGTCGATTTCGGGATTATTAAAGGCAAAATTTTCTGGTAAAGAACAGTCCAAACCAAAAGTCTGCAATCTGAGTTCACTTGAACGGAAGGAAGAAGCGTAGATTGCTCAGTAATATATACAACAGCTAGGGTTGTTCATGTGAACTGGTCTTGATAAATTTTTTACGTCATTATTCTTTGCTTTTAGGGTATTTTAAAAAACCTTTTTAAGAGCATTCCATTGTTCATTTTTGGCGATGTTTTAGGCATTAAAATCCGCTTCCGCTAATTTATGCTTCCGCTAACGCTAAGTTATGCGTTAGACATCTTGAAATTCATGTTTTGAAACTGGTGAACAATACAGCCATGGTCACGTTTAGAAACTCAGACGCACCGCGGACTTCCGACTTGAATAGAAGGCCGGATTTTAACACTCAGTTAGTGTTATAATTATTCATCAAATACAACAACTTGCTGAGATTTGCCTTCTCAATATCTGTCTAGTGTAAAAAGTATTGCGTTCCAGTAAAAGGCGAAGTTAATCAAGTATCTTTGAAATAAAAAAAGGGATTAAAAATATAACTACAACTAAGTGCCCCTAGATTCTGAATCTTTGCTGAAAATTTCATCTCAGTATCTGGAACCATTCAGAAAATATTCAAGGTGTACGTTTTATTGACTAACCCGGTATATCAAATTGTCGGTCGAATTTGATAGTGTTGTAGTTTAATATGTGAATAGCTTCCAACTGATCGTTATTAATTTAGGGAGTTTCCATTTTAAGAGTTCACTTATGACTCAACAAGCTATATTTTTTCTGTTCAAGCCTTCCCTTTTCTTCAAGCATCACTTCTCTTAGGGATCCAGTCCTCTTCTCCTGTAATCCACTTCTGAGGAATAAAGAGGATAAATTGTAAATAAGAAGAAGTAATAAGAAGCAATTAGAGGATAAATTAGAATAGTACTACAAATAATTTAATATTGAAATAGTGTTCAAGAGATCCAAGATTGGCGGATGGTTTCTTGATTATCTATTTTTAAATGTAAAGCCTTTAAAGAATATAAATAGGTCTGTTTTGATACAGATTAACTTTAGAAACTCTGATCGAATTGTATAATACTACAGTGTTTGTCAAAAACAATTTTGTTCAGGATAAAAATCTATGCAATTTATAGAAAAAAAAGCTAAATGGAAACGCGACTCAAAAAGAGACACACGTGAAACTTGGTTTCTGTCTCTTTTTATTCAAAAATAAAATATATTTTGGTGTTTTGAGAATGACTGGGCAAGTTTGTGGGCACAAAGCAGATATAAAAAATAAAATAATTTGAATCATCATAAAAATTCCTTGATACTTACCAAGAATAGAGAAAACAAAAGTCACAATTAGTTTTCAAAACAAGGTAATTTAACATGTACATAAAGTGTTCATTGAAGAAGAAGAAAATTCAGAAAGAATCCATTTTATCTGTACCCTTCAGTTGTCTTTTGGAACTTATAGTTGACATTTGCACAATTTCTCAAATATCTAAAGTTTTTGCATTTAGTAAAAAGTGGGAAAACGTGAGATTCAAATGTTCGAAAGATTTATATGTAGAATATCAGGTTCATGGAACAAGAATAATCACTGATTCCAAGAAGAGCAACACATTTTACATCAATATTATATCTCATTTATTCTCAAGTACAATACAAATCACACAGCCACGGTCAGAGGGCCTGATTAAGTACCACTCTGTCCTAAAAAGTACAGCACCAAAATTTAGATTCACAATACACAAAGGTATGTTTGTATTAGGTAGCTACAATGCAATATTTTTATGCTATTCTAGCATAACAGCAAATTGCAGGTACTATTGTGTAATATCATGTATTAACTATTGCATGAATGAAATTCTCAAAACAATAGTATATAGTCTGATATAAAAGAAGATACAGTAAAAATCAATGTTCATTCCTACAGCAAAACCACAGTGGGCACAAGGCATCATACAAAGAAATGTATTATTCACTCCCAATGTCAGTAATAGGAAGAGCATAAAACAGCAAGAACAGTGAAATATGATTTCTTTTTGACGTCACATATATATCTATGATAGTTTTGGTAATGTTTCAATTTTCTCTAATATAATGCTTCACCAGTTTTACTGCACATTCTTTGTAAGAAATAATACATATATCGATACTACTAACACATTACATATAATAGGAACTATCCATCTGTCAGCAACCACATCACATCCAATTATAGATTAAATCTATGTGAGCAGTATTAATTCTCAAAGGCAAGAAACTGAAAAGCTAGAAAGCTGCCATTCATTCACATTCTGTTACATTTAATAGTACACTGCATGCCATCAGGAAGGTAACATAAATACTAGGTATTCTTTATTAACGCTTCTTAACAACTACAGTACATTAAATACAACATAAACCTATAAATAACCTTCTTATATTTCTGAATAACAAATTCTGCGATTATGCACACAAGCTACATGGAATTAACAGCAAATAATTATCTTTATCTCTTTCAGAAAGGGATTAGTATCCCCAGGCGGCAGTGTTAAGGACAACCTCACATGTACATCAACATTTTTAATACAGTAACACAAATTTAACATGACTATGCCACAGAGCAAATTTCTTATTTAAGAGCCCTAATGGGCAGAATACAATACACAAATACTTTCAAACAGTATTACATACATCTATTAAATGATAAGAAACAATTCAATAAAACAACCTTTCAATATTGGTACACAATCCAGAAATGTATAAACTAATAACTACACTAGTTTATGTTGTCTTTCAGAGCTGCCAGCCGCAATATAAGGCCATCTATATGTGCTTATTGAAATTTCAAATGTATAACATATGAGATATTATATCTTAGGATTAATCTCACACAGAAATGTTATTCTTGAATATGATTAAATTCTAAAATCTTCCTACAATATTTTCAAAGATTTCAGTCTAAGATCACAGCCAATGTCAAGATATATAGGATTTTGCCCCATACTGGATGAAAGGCAATCCCAAAAGAGACCAAATCACAGATTGCTTGGCTTATTTTAACAAATCAGCCAAGATACTAAAAAGGAAGCCTATGATCAACTCACATTTGCTACTCAAGAATTCAGTCAGTCAATAGTGCAATGATAAATCATGCACATTACATACAATAGTACTCCTTGGACAGTACTTTAAGATACTTGAGATACTTATTATGAATACAGTTTTGTTCTGAGCGTAACTATCCTGAACTCATTTTAATATAAACAGGACTATATAAAGTTTTCAAATTAAATTTTACAAACAACAAATTCAAACAGTATAAACTATACCTACTTCAAAACAAATTTATTCAGCACCAATATATGAGAAGGTGAACCATCTTCATATTTTCATCTCCTTTTTCTTTTCTTCCTCTTCCTCTCTGAAGTTTTAGTCCATTCTCTGACTACGCTTCTAACACTGACTTCTCATTCACAACAAACTCAGGTACATTTACCTTCAACAATAAAAACACTTTTAGACTTGCAGCCACAAAGACTAAATAACACCGCAAAATAAACTGCTACAGAAAATTATCCAGCATTTTAACATAAATTTTCTTGTAGTTCACACCCTGAAGAAGAGGTGGCACTAAAAGGAAAAAAAATCTTCTTGGGGAATTAGAAGACTTTCTTCCAATGATGAATTTCTTAATTCTTTATTTTCATCCACAGCACCTAAAAAAAATAAAACATCAAGTTCAATTTAAGATAAATAGTATTTTCTGATTGTAGGTACATGCTAATGTAAAATTTGCTTCACAATTACGATAATTACTATCAAACAGTATTTGATTATACAGTTGAATACCGAGCGATGACAAAACGAGTGTGATGAAATAGCATGAAATTAAAAGATGATCCATGGCAAACCAAAAAGATGAGTCTTCCACTTTCTATGACTTCATCACAAATATTTTTACTTTCTTGTATTTTTTGGATCCCCGAATCCCCAAACGAGATGCCCAAACTCGAGGCTTTGTGAATCTGGAAGGAATTTGTTACTTTTTGGGGTCGCTTTAAAATCGTGTACATTTTTCACGAACATGAAAACTGGACTTCCTCAAAAATGTCTCTGTGAGTGAGTGAGTGTGTGTGTGTGTGTGTTGACTGTGCAAGTGTATGTGAAAGTGAGTGTGTGTGTGTGTGTGTGTATGTGAGTGTATGTGAGTATGTGTGAGTGAGTGTGTGGAAGAGCGCACGCAATACATTGCATTATATGACTTCAAATATTAAAAATATTTTTGCGAGAGCGTCCGAGTCACCGAAACGTGGAAACGGTCTAAAATGAGAGTTGCTGAAATCGGCTGCCCGCTTGGCTTGCCCTGGCCCAGAACTTGCCTGCGGGCCAACGGCGTGGCCCGCTGCTTGTCAGCCCCGCCGTGTGGGGAGGAGAGGAGAGGAGAGGCGAGGCGAGGCGCTCGGGCTAGTTAGCTCTAGTCTAGTTGAAGGGCAAGAGCAACGCCGGTAACTGCTGCGGGCCACGCCGTTGGACACAGACTGCCACGGGCAGTCTGTCCCAAATCGTTGCATTTGAACATCCCTGGACAAGTGGATAAGAGCGATAACGGCGAGACTTAAGCATTCAGGTTTAGTTCCTAGGACGGGCGTTGAATCATCAGCTTCACAAAGAACTCAGCCTAGAACCCACTGAACATCACATCACATACCTAGCCACTAACTTCTATCATTATTTACCCCAAATCCCTTCCCTTGCAACCTTCAGACTCGCAATAAATCCTAATCACACCAGAATAAAAAACAGATATCCCTACAACATATTCCTGAAAACCTTCTCCGAATTCGAACCAGAATAGAGGACCCAAAAGGGCATCCTCACTCTTATGTTAGATTTAAGAGTTAGAAGTAAGTTTTAAATGTAAGTTAGCATGTAAGCCTTCAAACATATGTAAAAGTAGAAATTATACTGAAATATGTACAACCAACATAAATCAATAAAAAAAGGTCGGGCGTATATTTTTTTACGGGCTGGAAACACTCGCAGAGGCATTTGTTGGAACAATAATACCCAGATCCCGCAAGTGAGGTAAACTGTCGCTGGCCACGAAGACATATGCAATGGAATTATACGTACAAATTTTTCGTACGAATTCAGCTAGTGTTAAAATATCACGTATGTGTATATAAGGCCCCCGGATGTTTATGACCTAAATGAGAAATATTCAAGCATTTCTGACCTAAAAAATATGAAATAATGATCATAAATATGACAATTTTTTTTGTTGCGTTCTCGAAACCTTCAAAATCTTGCTGCTGTTTAAATAACCATTATACTGAAAACACACTTTGAAAATCTAGCAGATTCACAATTCACCCCTTCTAAAGCGCCCCGTGAAGACATTTCTACCTGCTAAAGTCATTTATAGAAGCGGCTGATTGGCACAAAACCCGACAAAACTAAACCAATATTTCCTTGGCAACTGGTGCTTTCTATGCTTTCTTTTTCTCCTTCTGTATAGCACACACGCGCGTAGGGAAGACAGACAACAATTAGATGCAACAATTGTAAGAAATTAGATAGCAATTAGGTATGAAAAATCTCTTTGAGTCAACTGCAAGCAAGAATGCAAAAAGGGAATCAAAAAGATAAAAATTTTACAAAATACAAAATATATGGTAAAATGTGACCAAAATATGAAATTTTAACAGAAAATTACAAACGGGTTTAAAAAGCCAATTAGGCGTAAAATTGCCCAATTTTAGTATTTTAGATAAAATCGTGCTTATTATTCTGTACTAGAGGAGCCCGGCAGAGTTGTTCTACCCTTTATCTCCTTCTTTTTTCCTTCCCTCTCCGTCCCTTTCTTTCTTCGTCTCTAACCCCGCCTCTCCCCGGTTCACTCTGACCCTGTCTCAGTGTCTCTACGTGTGTCTATCTGTCTCTGCCTCTCTCTGTCACTCTCGTTCACATTTAGTTGCAGATTCTGCACGTCTTTGAGGAGGTATGGTAATATCGAGAAGCGCCGGACCAGCAAAAATGTAATAGAATATTCAAGAATATGTCTTCCTGTAGATTACGGTGTGATAAACATTTCTTTGAGGCTATCGTCCTCAAAATAGTAGTTTTTAATGCCCTAGAATGCCTCGTTTAAGAGTTATTTAACGATATAGATTCAAAAATTCTACCGAGTGTAGCGGTTTGCATTTGATATTAATATTTAGTTTTTAATTACACAGCGCCATCTAGCGCCATTTTTTCAATATTTTAATAGTTATTCTATTCGGGGCGGAGATGAATCCAACAAGACAGATATAATGAAAATTGTTCCAGCCGTTCTTGAGTTATAAATGGTGTTCGTACCATAAACTTTATAAAACTTTGTTTTGTATAGTATATAGATTATCCATGGAAATAAAACAAAAAATATGGCATGTCATAAACATCCGGGTCCTTCTTACAGCCAATAGTTCTTATAGTATGAGCAGTAGTTTCTCAGTTACAAAAACCTAGATTCATCTAAATCTATCGATTGATCGGGAATTGAGGTAGAATCGCATGTGAAATCGCGACAAAATTGAAGCCTCAACTGACAAGTACGCGACAAATCACATATCGTCAGTCCATCAAGGATGGTACTATTCTAATATCCTTCAACACACGATGGAATTATTGGGTTGGCAAATAAGTTCGTTCGGTTTTTAAGTATGAAAGAAAACACAATTATTTAGTACACCTTACTTATTTCAATTTATCACATACTGACAATTGTTATTTCCAACTTTTTCCCATCTTTCCATCAATTTCATAAAGCCATGTTCATATGTGGCTTATCGGCAAAAATTTGCCCCAGGTGCGTTCTTACAGCCTCCTCATTGGTGAAGATTTCCCGTTAATGGAAATTTGCAACGATCGGAAAAAATGACAGCACAGTATACGTATTTATACAGTAGCGCAGCTCTCTGTTAAGTGCCCTATGACGTGTTGGTCAATGACACTAGCGACCAGCGCGGCGATGAAGGAATGCTACGTCGTCTTACAATTCGTAATAACAGCATCGTTCTGCTAAATCTAACCAAAAAGTAAATGTTTTATATACTTATAAATTGCCTTTTGCATATAACTAAAACAAAATGTGATGTAGAAGTTATGAACTTTTTTTGGAAATAAATTATTTATATCAAATTAATGTTGCCCATTGAATGTAAATAATGGAATCATGAGGAAGAACAAGTATTTTTATACTGTCCATGAAAATATCTACAAATGTAAGAAATTTAAGTAGTAAATAAGGGTACCTCGAATGTAATAACATTTCTGTTAGGAGGAAATAAATTTCCATCTTTCCTTTCCAGGTGGATTGGACAAGTGAAAAACAATATAACCCAGAGTTCTTTCCTTCATTATTGCTGCATTTTATTGAAGAACAGTGTGCACCTTTGAAAACACGTATTGTTATTAATGTGTTAACTGGAAAAGTAAAAGAATTCAATATTGGTGTATATCAAATATGTTCTGATACATATCAAATGTAAGGTTAAAACGTTGGTTCAATGTAATTTTACGTGTTATTTGATGATTTGCTCTTGAAATTTTGGAATAAAAAATCACGAGATCAAGAAATAATACGAATTTTCTTTTACGTTTTTAACCAGTTCTTAATAAACGCAATTCCACAAAGAAATCCGCATACTTGTGTAGCATCTATCCGTAGTTTTACTTTACCTCCGCCAGAATCGCTAGCTGTATGCGCGCGCATCCATAACTGGCTAAAAAACGGGCTGAGCTGCGTCACTGTTTTAATGCGTATTATGTAGTGATAGTCTGAAGGAGCCAAATCCGGTAAATTGGTGGATGAGGCAAAACATCCCAGCCAAGGTGCAATAGTTTCTGCAAGGAGACTAACGTCATGTGGGACATGGCGTTGTCACGCTGGAAGACGACACCCTTACGAATAGACAACTCGACGTTTTCTGCGTAATGCATTGTCCAACTTACTTAACTGCGAATAGTATACAATTGAATCAACGTACTGCCTGGTTGTAGCACTTCATAGTACAGCACACCCTTATAATCCGTTTGGAGAGCATAATCTTCTTCAGATGCAATCCCGCCTTCGAGTTTTTTTGCTGCGGCTCGTTGCCTTTTCGCCGTGATCTCTTACGCACTACCTTGTACACAATCCATTTTTCATCGTTCGTCACCAGTCGCTTCAAAGGTGTTGTTGACGTTTAAGCAGTGAATCACATGGATATGCGAATGGTGAAGTTCGCCTCGGTTAATTAACGGGCCACCCAAACATTAAAGCGTGAAACGAATTCCAAGTCGCGCAAATGAATTTCCACGCTTGTAAGGGAAATTTGCAATGTTACAGCAATCTCCCGCACCGTTTGCGCCGGATTTGAATAAAAAATTGTCTTGACATCACTAGAATCAATCTTGGTCGGACGACCTGCACGAGGTGCGTCGTTGACCTCGAAGTTACCAAAACGGAATTTTGCGGACCATTTCGACACATGCGTTCTGTTACAGAACCATGCCCGTGCTCTCGGCATATTTTTGTGGGCTTCTGCAGCTCGATTCCCTTTTTAAAAATTAAACCATACAATACGGTGATAACGCACATCCGTCACGTCCATCTTCAGTGCTGCATTTCTAACACAAAACTGACGTCTCTGAAACAAAATGGTCACAGAAAGTTCCACTCACATGACCTTCATAATGTGCCGGGCCGGCCGGTTGCCCCGAGAACGGGGACGGAGGAACGATGGGAGCATGCACCAAAACAAAATCTGAACGAACTTATTTGCCAATCCAATATTTTAATAGACATATATCTTCCGCAGAGTGATAATCATAATCTCTTTTCAACTAATCGTCAAATCAAAAATCTTACAAGTTCCAAAAAGAATTTCAACAGCTTTTAATTCGAATTTTAACAGCTTTTACTTTTAAGTGCAACAAGTACGGGTTGGGCGTGAACTGGTAAGTCGCAGAACTTGCTGCAACAGAACACTCGAGCGTGGTCACGGAGAAAATATGACCATTTGGTGGCACCAATGGCAGTACACGCCAAAAAAAACAGTGTATTATTTGAAACCTCTGATTGAATAACGGAACCCTTTCTCTCCAGTCAGCAGCTAGATGTCAAGTAGAAATATTCGAACTATAATGAAACTATAGCGCGAGTTTTATAACTTTGCCCCTCAAGGTCCGTCTTCACGATGGCATTATGTCGCGGTATTTTGCGTCTTTCTCAGTCATGCCGCTAGATACCGCATGATCGCAACCGTATTAGTGTTTGCGATCATGCAACATCTAGCGGCACGAGTGAAAAAGACGCGAAATGCCGTGTGATATTCCATCGTGGCCGTAGGGGCTTCAGGAGCAAAGTCATAAAATTCGCACTACAACAGGAATTTCTTGTAAAGTGGCGATACTTGTCTGTCACACCCATTACTCTGCAATATATGTGACCACGGTTGCGTATTACGGTTACGGCTTAGTCATGTCAAACACAATAATGTGTCCGAAAAACGCGAAAGTGAACGGAAAGAATAATAGTGCGGAAGATTATGAGTAAAACAAACCTATAAATCTCTAAAATCAATTCTTAGCTTCGGACCGTTGAAGCAAATGTTTATGACACTACAGAGATCAGTAAAACTTAAAGACAAAGATCACAAGGGAAAACCAACCGATGAGCTGTAAAATATAATAGCATAGAAAACAAATTTCAAAATGATAAAATTACAATATCTCATATACTACGTGTACGTGTAAAGAAAGTTGTAATGCTGAACGAAAAAGGGTCGATGTTTTGAGAGAAACATACGTTTCGTAGGTTCCTGATTCCGAAAAGGGGGATTTTTCTTGCCCTTATACGTAGCATATTAATTTTTCATACAGGTAGTATAATCAAAATTCACGTTTTGGGGGTTCGTGATAAAGAACAAATAATATTTTCATCAAAACCACTCTTCACACGCACGTTTGAACGTAGATCTTCAGAACATTTCAAGAACACTTTTTTACTTCCTCGCGCTTAAGAATGAACTTTTTAAGAAGAGAAAGTTATGTAATGCTGCGCTAAAAAAAACGGCGAATTTTCGCCAGAAAAACTCTTATTACAGGGCCCTGGTAACAAAAAAGTGGATAAATCTACTTGCTAAATTTAGAAAAAAACCTCTAACACGTGGTGTTGCCAGAATCCATGTTTTATGGCTCCTTGATACCGATTGACGGCAAAACGTCCGTCCGTCTGTGAACAACGCCAGCGGCTGAACCGTTCAGCCCATTTTCTCCAAAATTGATATTCCCTGATCGATCTGGCTGATGTCGCGGCTCCTTGAATTTGAAATTGATATTTTAATTGAGGGGTACTTTACATGAAGCCACTGCCACAATTTCAAAATTGTCAAAAAATGGCGACAATGATTTAAATTAAATTTTGTTGTTGAATAGTCTGAAGTTTAAAAGAATGACGCAGGTCTCATGTTGGTTGAAAACTCATAATGACATATGTACTATATCTCAAGGGAACGATTTCGAAGAGAACAAAATCAAAGCTGATGAATAAATAAAAATATTTGGAGAAAATCAAAGTTCTCGCTTACTTGTTGATGACAAGATAAGATCTGATACTAGAGAAGGCTTGAGATTATCCGCGTTCCGACTAACCGAGGCATTCATTAGGAAAAGCAACAGAATAACTCATTGCAAAACTGTCAATGTCGGTAGTGATTTTAGGAATACTGGGACTTCTCAATTCTGTATTCACTGGGTCCTCTCGTCAATCACAGATTGAATCTCGTCAATCGTCATTGACACTCAGTTTTAGGTGTCCTTCCAAAAGCGCAGTAAACATGATTCAATTTACGTAAATGTTCAATTTACCATATTTGTACTCATATTTTCTTTAATGTAAGTTATACGTTGATAGAGTACACAAACTTTACCAAATATTTGTTCTCCATCCTTATCGATTATCAGTTCGAATAATCGCATTGACTGATAACTTCGAATAATCGCAAGTATAAAATGTTCATTTTTTGCGCAAAATAAGCGAATACATATTGCTCAAGAAAAATAAAATTACCTCCGTGCGTAACACATATAACATTTTTATTAGGGAGATATCTAGAATGGGCCTTGTAAGGCCCTTTCAGGGCCTTTTGGAGCCTTAACTTTAAAATGGATAATTTGAAAACCAGTTGAAGCTGTGGATGTCCCTCGTCGAGTGAACACCGTCCCGCAGCGCTCTGAGCTAAGGTGCAGGCAGTTTTCCCGCAGGTGGTCAAAGGCTTAGTGCACTGCACCGGCGCGGCGGTGTCGTTGCAGCGCAAGGATAGAAAGATAAGTGTAGCACGCTTCTTACTTATTCCTATATTTTCTTTGTTCTAATTTACTGTATTTGTATATTTATCTAGCGTATTGCATATTCTATTTTTACCTTCCCGTATACGTACGTATACACGGAGTGATATACGTATTATAGGGAAAGTTATGTAATGCTGCGCGAAAAAAATGGAATTTTCAGCGGAAAAAAATTAATTGCCGGGCCGTGAAAACGAATAAGTGGATAAAACCAATTGCTAAATTAAGGGGAAAAAATCCCCTAACACGTTGTGTAACCAGAAACCCTCTTTTGGGGGTCCTTAATACCGAAAAAACAATTGAAAGGAAAAAGTCCGTCTGTCCTTCCGTCCGTCTGTGAACACTGCTAGCGCCTAAACCATACGTACGATTTCTTCCAAAATTGATATTCCCTGGTCAATTCGGTTCTAGTCGAAGCTTTGAGATTTTGAAAAAGATTCTGTAAAATTTGGGGGTACTTTACACCCGGACATTTTCAAAATTTTCTCGAAAACGGCTCCAAATTATCAAACCTTTCATTTTAATAACATTTATATTGCATTTTTATTACTTTTACAAAATAAAAATACCTTTCCCATCCATACCCATTGCCCCATTAATGGGACATTAACATTCTGAAAAATGAACACCGTAACTTTTCCAAATTTTCATGTAATGTCATTTTTGGAACAATAATATTTACATATTAAAATATTAAAGAAAAATTTCAAGAAAAAAGAACTTGGGCATTAATGGGTTAATATTCTAAAATTAATATCTCCGTTCTACCAATAGGAAACCGAACAATTAAGAAAATGACAAAAAAAATGTACTATTGGCGGTGATAGATGGCAGCTGGCAAGAAAGAGTATGTGGCAATTCCAAATAGCTAGCGAAGACCCAAGGAAATAGAAAACTAAAATGGGAAAGTCTGTGCCATTCTGTAGCACCACTAGTTGAATTAATTATTTTGATGCAGTTATTAAATTTCCCAGTGTTTCAGTTTTCTCCTTTCAATTTTACTTTCCCCTTGTAACTTTATCTATTAGAATATTAAATTTCCGAATCTGAATCGCAACCAATAATTTCACTCCCTTGCCTAAAGTTCCTATTTATTTCCTACCCCCTTCGCTATTAATTCTCTTTCATTGTTAATTATCTTCGCCTATTTCAATTCATTTCTCTTTTACTTTCCACATCTCCTTCTGCATGTCAAGGACTAGATCCAAAGCTAATGCGCCAGAATCAATGTAGAGTTGAACGTGGTATGAAGTGGTGAAGACTTCTCATTTCCTCGACTTCTTGGATAGATGGCCGGGCTCAGGGTATCAACTGATGTCACTGCAGTCCCTCTGATCAGGAGGTCCTACGTTCGAGTCCAGATGGTGGCAAGATTTTCGACACTACCTTGTCAACTAAGTCGAATTCAGTCGCTGGCTGGAAGAGAATTCTAGCGGCCGTCTGATCTGATCTAAAGTCTTCCGTGGTTCCTCCGATTAACACCAGGTAGTTATTCTGGAGCAGTACCCTAATAAACGGGCCACGGAACGAGCGCGATCTTTCCCACCTCTTTCTTGTCCTATTTTCTTTTCCCTTATACACTTACACTAACATTTACTAAACTATCACACATCACGGGAGACCGGTCGGGAGCCTAGAGCTTATTCCGACTGGAGCGGTGCCCCGCTAGTGAGAGATACCTGGTTGGGGAAACCCCGTGAGTTAAGGGAAGGTCGGTGTTGGATCTCGTCATCCCGGGGGAAGACCACCGCCACCTCCCGAGAAAATGCACTACACTTACGGGACGAATGACCCTAGTAGTTGACAGGCCCGAAATCACTAACAATCAATAGTTCCTTGGCATTCTTTCTCACCGGAATGGTCACTACGATGTCAGAGGAAAGCATGCGCTTCAACATGAACTTGATAAATAATTTGTGCAGGGAACTTGTAGAACGTGACCGCGATATAAAAAAATCTTGACAACAAAACCGACGCCAACTGTTTTGTCTAATTTGATGCTAATTTAATGAAAACGACATAATTTTCGGTAAGGTAGATAGTTATGGAGATATATGCAAAAACGAAGGAAAAAACACCGATAAATATCCTCTCACGGTAGGTACCACCAAACAATCATGCCAAATTTGAAAACTCCGGAATTTTATTCCTTCGATTACCAGTTTTGGGTCTAATTTGACCAGGCTACATATACTTATTTTTATGTGACAGTCGAACAACTTTGAATATAAAATAACAGTTCCAAGAGATTTATAGACAGACCAACACTAAAACTTTATTCATTAAATCACATAATTTCACAGTCGGATAATTATAAAAACAGCAACGTTTCGGAGAACAGTTTTAAAGTTTTAGTGTTGGTCTGTCTATAAATCTCTTGGAACTGTTATTTTATATTCAAATTATTAGTCAGTGGAAAGCTGGAGAGTTTAAAATTTGGTGTCTTGATGGTAGGGCGAGA
The DNA here is from genome assembly GCA_031308135.1 of Acheta domesticus. Taxonomy (NCBI): domain Eukaryota; kingdom Metazoa; phylum Arthropoda; class Insecta; order Orthoptera; family Gryllidae; genus Acheta; species Acheta domesticus. Next base: position 181,555,126 of record JAHLJT010002406.1, read on the forward strand.
GCCCTAAAACCATGATGATTGTTATTTTTGTTCTGTAAATGTAAAACTTCAATCGTTACAAGAAAAAGAACAGGGATTACCCTGATTTGGAATCAGCAAAGTGATCTGTGCCACATTGACCTGATGTTCACCACACTCACTGGAAGTCATGTCTGATAGTGAGGATATAGATTCTGGGGTGCAATTCAAGAGTTAATAGTGGCAGTGAATACGATGGAAGTGATGTTACAAAAGAGTACTTCTCCCAAGAAATGCTCAGTGATTTAATACATGACCTCAGTTTGCCAATCAAAACAGCATCCTGACTTTTTGCATCCTGACTAAAAGAAAAGGAACACTGACATCGGAAGTGAAAAAGACACTTTTTGGTTATTGGTACAGGCTTTGTCATAGTTGTCAAGAACTTTTTAGGTAATCATAAAGCAGAAAATTATCCAAAACTGGTGCCAGATTAGCTTTTAAACTTCCAAAATTTGGGTGGACCTATGAGCATTAAGGTACACTATCTCCATTACCATCTAGACAAATTTCCAGAAAATCTTGTCAATATGGGTGAGGAATAAAGCGAGAGGTTCCATCAAGAAATAACGGTAATGGAAGTTAGAAATCAGGGCGGATGGGATAGACAATGGCAGACTACTACTGGAGCCATCCACGCGATTGCCCTGATCTGCCGCATAAAAGGATATCATACAATGTGTTGTGATTCTTTGCAGGCTGTAAAAATAAATATATTGACTATATTAATATAAAATATTTCAAGAGTTTAATTTTGTAGAAATAGGCATATCTAGTTACATTTAGTTCAAGTTTATGCAATTTACAAATAGCCTGTACTCAATAAAATAAAATAATATTTTTCGATGCGATTTTCATTATCTCAAAAACTAGAGCCAATCTACCAAAACCAACGCCATATTTGGAATCTGGGCATTAAACATATCCTAAAATGACTTTAAATTGTTGGGCAAGAAAATGCGTGTTGACCAGTGTTATTTTTGCACAATGTATTCAGTGTGAATTAATGTCTTGTGCTTTAGAGTCACATATGATAAACATACAGTTTCTTGCCTTAGAATCACGACGTATGTTTAAAACGTTCTGCAGGTAAAAATCTTCATTCATTAAAATAATGATTTCGTTATTTCTGGGTGCGCATTTTGAACTGACGCTTTCGCCAGTTTCATTTTGTGTAGCCACAGGCCGACAATTGCACTAGTGAATGTTTGCAGTACACATCTGGGTGCAGTCAGTAATTCTATGCGGTGTTCATGATTAAATGTGAGAAAATGGCACATTCCCCATATGACGACTAACAAAATAGCATATAAAGAAGGTAGGTTATAAAAATAGGGGGGGGGAACTTCATACTTTCATACACATTAGTCTGTTGTTTGGTCGCGTCGAGGTTCGTATCGTGGAATAGACAGACATTTGTACCTCCCAACGCCGCAAAAAAGAAGACACGCATTTAATGTACGAAGCTGCTACATGCAACGCAAGAGAAACAGCCAGACAAACATAAATTTTCCAACCCGCCGCCAATTTCGCCAGAAATGATTACATGAATTAACTGAAGGCTTCGGGAGAGTGGCTTACATTCACCTCTCCTACGGAACAGGAAAACGAAGACCAAAATGCACATTCATGGACGAGAACTCTATGCGGGGTACTGGAGGTCATTGTCGCGACCTTGATGTCCCAAGTAGCATCGTGCAGCGTGATTTGCAAAAACAGCCATAAAAAAATCCTAGCGGAAGGAGAATGTTCCTCGTATCAGCTCACAGGATTACACCCTAGCAATAATAACATAATTTGCTAGGTTGTAATAAGAAAGCCCATTAAATACTGACTATTCCCCATACATTTTTGAGGTAATAATTTATGAGGAGCAATTACATCTGAGGGGGAGAAAATCTACATGTTAATTCGTGCACAATCATTTACCGGGTTATCTAAGCAGACTATCGTAGACGAGTTCTAGCAGAGTTCCCCAACAGGAAATTGAGAAAGCATCAGTTCGAAGCAAGCCTAGAAATAATCAATAAACTCAATATTTTGTTCGAGGACTGCGACACTGGCCCAACTCGAAAAATACGAATTTTAAGTATGACACTCGTTTTAAAATATTTTATAATTGTTATTATTAACTCCTAGAACAAGTGACGCATAACTCCTAGGGTGTGAAATTACATATGGAAGATATAGAGAGATCACCAGAAAGATCCATAAATTTCAAGCAGTGTGTGGAACTAAACGTTTAAGGAAAGAAACTGCAGAGGACTACCATGTATCGTATGTCTTTCTAAAGCGCAAGATTGGTTCACACTGAAGATATGCAAAACAATAATCGAGCATTCCAAGAATTTTATTAATTTCCGTAAGAGTTGGTTCTTGATCAGCGTTCATTGTTGGGCTGCTCCATACCGTTGTTATAACATTCAATTAAAAAGAATTTTAGTATATTTAATGAATAGGACACATACAACACATGATGCTTTTTAAGAACTCTAGTGTGCGGCATGCAATATTAGCCTCACTGGACAGTTTCGCTGAAAACGCAAAGAAACGACACTACGCCCAGTCTCGTTGGCAGAAGCAGCGCCGGTGTCTGCTGTGACGCGGCAGCCAGTTTGAATTTCGCGTCCGGACGTAACATTTACACTCAATTTTCTCGAAGACAAATTTTTTTGGAGAAAAACTGAATCTGAAATTCTTCATGAAAGTCAACAAGGAATCTGTGGTATTTTTTTAACTGGAGCTTCTGGTCACCCTGCAAAGTGAGACGAGCTGTATCGATCTGTACGATAAAAGTATAAATATGTTAGATATGAGGAAAGTCTATTAAGAAACAAAATAATGTATTCATTTTGTAAACGATATCGCGTAAAATACAATATAAAAAAACAGCTGCAAGCCAAGACAGGAATACAGAAAATAAATAAATAAATAAATAAATGGGCGATTTATTTACATTCTCAGAACATATAGACTGTAGAAATAAAGAAGCATTAATTTCATTTATTTGCGTATGAACAATGCAACGTTTGACTACAAAAAAAATTAGCAATTGCTAGAGCAGGATTCATAAGTGATAAGTTGCGTGAAAATCAGGAAGAAAAAAGTTTTTTTGCGGATGGGCGTCGCATAGATCACTTGACGACACGATGCGTGTTTGTGATAAACTTATGTGGATGCGATAGAGGGCGGATGTGCCGCGGTGAGAATTGAGAATTTTGAAGTTATATATTTAACCGGAGTTAAGTTAGAACTTTCAACAAGTGGCAATATGTAAAGGCAAACGCATAACATTTGGAACATTTATTTTAAATTTTCAATGGAGAAATTTTGAAAACGTGTGTGAAAGAATGGTTGCGGCGGAAAACGAAGTAGTTGGTGAGCACATGACAAATGGCGAGCACTGCGCATCGTTCAAGAGGGCAGTATTCCGTCGAAAGGAAAGTTATCAATTTGAAAACATATTAAAAAGTGTACAAGGCGAAAGATCGCTAAATGTCAGTAAGAAAGGAAATGAACTACTGATGTCCACTCATTCGTATGCACAAAAGAACAATGAGCACATTTCTGATGGTTTTCAATTAAGAATGTATTATAATATTCCATCATCTGTTGGAGTCCGCTCCTCGGATTTCGCCATCTGTCGGCGCCTACCCCCTCCCCCGAACTGGACTGTTCCGGGGCATTCGCGGGTGACGCAAGTTCCGAAAAGGTCCAGGCGGGCGCCAACCAGGTATATATATTTCGTTTTTTCTAAAGTGAACATGACATTAGGACAATGTTACATCCCCTGCCATTTAAAATAAATATTTTTAATTATTACGCGAACATCCTTCTCAACGGGACTCGTGGCCGCATAAATATGCTTATTACTGTTAAAAAGATTCACTTTATAAGGCAGGAGATGTAACAATGTCCTAATGCCAAGTGTCACGTAAGGAAAAACGAAGTATAGTGCGATTTTTATAATTTTGCCTCTCAAACCCCTACGGCCACGACGGAATATCACACGGCATTTCGCGTCTTTCTCGGTCTTGCCGCTAGATATCACAAGATCGTAAGCACGATACGGTCGCGATCATGAGATATCTAGCGGCACGACTTTGAAAGACGCGAAATGCCGTGTGATACTCCATCGTGAAGACAGGCCTTGAGAGGCAAAGTTATAAAAATCGCACTATAAGTTCCCCGCTGCCGGCGGCCGCTAGTCAGTCTGAATTTTGAAGCTGAGCTGTGAAGTGTATGCATCGCCATGAACAGCAGTGCAGTGAACTGTGGTCAGAGCAGTGAACTGTGGTCAGTGCATCGGACTGTGCGGCAGTGCAAAGGAAGAGAGCGCGGAGAGTGCAGCGGTCATTGCAACGGTACAAAGGAAGTAAATCGTGAAAATAAATAATAAAAAGAAGTGAGCCGTGTGAAAAGAAATAACCAAGTGAAGACCTCAAGGACTGTAAAATACCCTCTGTATATAAATAAGTATTTTAGTTTATCATTAAGAAACAAAATAAACGTCTTTGTCAAAATAAATATTTGTGTTTCCAATTCACAACCAAGAAACGTTACCGTATATTAGTACCTTCTTGTGAATGTATGTATGTATTGTAAATAGAAAATATATTGTAAATTGCTTTTTAAGAAAGTGTTTTATTGATTGATTGTACTCGTATTGTTTGTTTTAAAGTGCAATATCATGACCAGGGAATGCGGGGCAAAATATGTTATAAATAAAAACACACCACTATTGCCGGGGGATGTATATATCAATGGTGTTTACTACTGACAACAGTAGAATCCGTAGATTCTCTCCAATATAAAAATTTCCCAGCAGAGTCCTCGTATAAGTGGTGTTTTCCCTAATCTACATAAATGAACAGCCCTAAGATTAATTGCAATAAGTATAAATAAAGCTAGCTAAGTGAATCGATAGGCAAGCATTTCAAGGCACAAATTATTAATTTACATACTTGTAAAAGGGTTTTGTGACGATTAATTTGATAAATAAAAAGAGAAGACGGATAGTGTTGCCATATACGCAGAGAGAGGAGAGGAGAAGAGGATGGGAGAAAGGAGAGGAGAGGTGAGCGGTGTGGAGAGGCAAGAGGAGTGGAGTGGAGAGAGAGAGAGAGATGCGTTGCTTTACTCGTGTTATATTTCTGGCCCAATCCTCAAGCTTAGGACTTCCCCGAGTTTTATTTATTTACGTCAAAAACAGTTAAAAACTGTGTGTGACGAGCTATGGGGAGAAGTGAATTTTGTGCACGTTTTCATAATTCTGTGATCTCTATCCTAAACCATATTCTAGTCGAATTTTGAATACAGAAAAGAGATTTTTTCGAGTTTTGTTGACAAAATATTCGCTCCTACATAATAAAATATATTTTCAAAGGTAAATTAACTATAAATGTGTGCTCTTAACCCTCATGCTCTTCATGAAAGAATAATACTTTTTGCCGCGATAATATGAAAAACGATCATTTGAATAACTATATTTCCCATTGAAATTCAGTTCTGTAAAATGTTGGTTTTGCGTACTTGCCACAGCAGTAAACAATTCCTGATTGTCAGCTGGAGGTTTCTGTACAGTTTAGATCGGTTTTCAGGGCATATAAAGCTGCAGTCTGCATTTTGCAGCATATCTTGCATTATATAGAATGTTATCACTGTCGAACCGCGTGTGTTTTTTAGAGAATACTCTTCTACTGTAACGTGAAAAAATAAAAAAGTCTTGATAAAAAGTAATACACCTGAGCCACATTCCCCTGTTAGAAAAGATCGAAATGCCTAGACAGAAAGTATGAGCGAAAATTCAAAACATCGTTGTATAGTTAATATGATTGATTGTGAAGTAACCAATCTTTTTTAAATATTTATTTTTTCTACTTCAATTATAATTACGAAATCATTTTACTTCAATGACGTGAATCTTGCATACTGTGTACAAGCAAAATCCCCGACGTTGCCCAGGCTTTCTTCAAACCCAATCCTTGTGAAAGAGGAAAATGATCAATTTTATGCGAACCACGGAGTTTAAGATTATTTTTTATGTAATTGGTTCAATTAAAAAAACACTTTAATCTTTTTTTCATTTTATTTTACTGTACATTGCTATTAGATCAAAATCTTTTATTTTCTGCACTGCTACTGGCCTCTGGCTAACTATTAGGTATCAGTTCTGCTGCACAGTTTCTGACCTTTGGCAGAGTATATTACGAACAAATCTGCTCTTAGCGACAGGCAAAAAATAATGATTGTGGTGCATCTTCCAGAATATTATTTAAATTATTTATTTTCAACATCTGTATTGTATTAATGTTTAACAAACTTTGCAAGGACACTGACAACCCGGAGGAAGAGCATGTAAAAATTTCGTATATATTTATCCACTACTGTATGTGGTACTGATGTCGTTTACATGTCGTTGAATTCACTTTTATTCGTATAGATCTACATTACCACATTGATACACAAACAGCCAGTTTATATTATACAAGCGCAGGACACTCACATAAGAGCACTGAACATTTGTCCCGTGAACATTTCAACGAGTAATTTCTTTGCCCTTTATGAAATGCGCCCCAAAAAATTCAAGGAACGCACATTCTCTTAAGACTCGTTAGCCGTCCATCAAAAATGTAGGTCAATATTTGCGTAACTGCAAGCTGTTCCTAGCTCGAGGAAGAAAAGAATTTCTCATTTGGGGCGTGGAAGGGTCGGACAGCGTCTGCTAATTTAAACCCCCGGATGAGAATAATCGGTAGCACAAAACGTCACAGGGCTTCCTCTTTACGCCCTTAATTCTTTTCACTTCCGGCCGTACACATGTCGGCTCTTTAATTCGTTCGCGTCGTCCCTAAAAATGTCTGTGATAAAGGGATACAGAACTGGAGACGCGGAGGGTTCCTATTTTAAAAGATCTTACAGCTTCCTTCCTCGTCGGCCGAGCAGAAGGGCGGGAGATTAAATTAGGCGTGTAACAGATCGCGGGAAGGAGGCGGCGAGGGGTGGGGAGGCAAAGAGACGGCGAGTGGCGAGGCGGGACGGCAGATGCCGGGGTGGGTGAGGGCCTTAATGACCAAAGAAGTGCAGAAGAGAAGGGTGGAGCTGGGAGGCAAGTGGGGAATAAAGATTTAAAAACTCTCCGGCCCAGGAGGGCGAGGCAGGACGAGAGGCAGGGGGGGGGCGAGCGGGCACGAAGGGGCGGGGCGTGGAGGGACGAGACGGGGTGGGGCGGGGAAGGGCGGGACCCGGCGTGGCGGGGCGGTCGCGTGAAACGGGGAGGGGGGCGGGGCCCGAGGACTCCGCAGCCGGCGTGGAGTGCGGAAGCACCGCCTTGTGATGAATGGTCCCGCTTTATTACCGCCTGAATGCGCACAGTCGCCCTCGTCGCCGGACAAGATCGTCTGTTGGCGGCGGCGGCGGCGGCCGTCGAAGCGTCGCCGCCCCGCGCTTCGGGGACGCGTGAACGCCCTGGCCAAGTCTCCGTGCTCGGAGGCGCAGCGGCTCTACTTTTCAACTCTCGCTGCCCTGCGTCACGCGTGCACCGTCGCAATATGACTCGTTTTTCTGTGTTCGTGATGGTGAATGCGCGTGAGGGACAAGTAGATGTGGGATGGATGGGTCCGAGAAGGTCAGATGTGTGTGAGTGGGACGTGGGCTGGTTTGTGATGTGTGTGTCAGGGGAGCCTAGGTGCAGTTTGTAGAGCGAGTTCCAATGACGTTCCTCTTCAGGTGCCACCGATTTCCATGTTTGAGAGAAGGAGAACACGCAACGTCCTTTACCAAGCGTCTTTACCAACTAATTCCACTCGGTAATGGTAGGAAATGGTGTGGTATTTACGATGCTTCTATCATCGAAATCAATATTAGATGTTGGCTCTCCATCGTAACTGTTTATTGTGCCATAAAGCTTTTTCGGCCGCATTGCGGCCATCTTCAGTGTTACAAAATTTATTGATTTCGATAATTCCACTCGAAAGAGTTAACTGGATTAGAGTGTATTCGTTTCCTGCCTGAACGTTCTATCTCTTCAGAATTTTTTTACTTGGCGGTTTCATACGCTCTCTTTTCCGTAGCGTATTTTTCCTCTGAAGTTTGTGTGTAAATCTTCCACAAACGTAACAGAAGATCGGGTTGATTTGCACTTTCGATGTGAAATGACGATTTACATTTTATCGAACCGATTCAATTCCATAGATCATGTATCGAATATCACTTAATAAAAACCACAGAACTATAATGTAATAATGTATTTGATGCACACGCAAACCAGGCCCGATCTTCACGCGCACTACGGGTACAATTCCGCATGCCACCGACTGACTCAGAATATGCCACCCCAACAGTTGGATACTTGTATATTTGCGATAAGGCAAGGGGGCTAGAATAATTAATTTCGATGATTGATGCGCAGCAGGAAATAGGGTGCACGTGACTTGTTTTCAAAACATCCATTAGGACCTATTAAGACCACTTAAGATCTACTCATAATTGAGCGCGATTAACAGACGCGAGAATAAAGACGGCAATTTTTGAATACGATACAAAGAACATGTAATCCTAATTCTGTTGATATCTCATGAAAGCGGCATAGATGAACTCAACAAATATTTTATTTTTAAATAGATTTTATGCGTATTGATTCTACATATCTTATGAGTGCAATTTAAATGCATTTGCATTATTATGAAAATACGGTATATTTAAAAACTGTGACGTGATATGACGTTTCATTCTGATATTCGTAATCTACGTATAAAATTGAGTGTGTTGCGCACTCTACCTTCCTGGAGATGAAAATCTTGTTCCCTAGTGTTATCAGGGGTGAACACTAGACACCTTAGCTTAGAAATTTAGTGTGGGTTTTGTAACGGCTTCTTACGGCCTAAACCAATCTGCCTATATATCCATCTACATAATTACGTTATATTTGAAATAAACAGCGTTCTTCTTCTTCTTTACGAAGTTCCTACGCCTAGTAAACTTACCCGTGGAGTTCTGGCGGAGTGAGAGAAAAGAGGAAACGGGAAATGAAACCCCAAAGAAAACCCGCCGCTAACTCGCAATGACCACCACAACCTCCACTTGGATTAACCGGCATCGGAATACCCTTTACCTAGAAGTGGAAGATGAGAGCGTCTTACCACCACATTTCGGGTCATCCCAATCATCATCATCATCATCATCATCATCAAGTGCAAGGATTAGACTTATTCAGTCTGTTCAGGATCCTGAAAACTGCTCACCCCATCTTCCCAGTGGTCCTCCCACATTTCTTCCCTTCGGCTTGTAGTTCAAGGCAACTTTGACCATCATTTCTTCGGGCATTCTTAATATATGATTTTTCCATTTTTCTCTATATTCTTTAATATTGTCATTCACACTTAACATATTTAATTCATTTCTAATTTGTTCGCTTTTCTTGTGATCAAGAAGTGTATAACTTGCTATGGTTCGAAGAAACTTTATTTCAGCCGATTCTAATCTTCTAATTAGGTCTTTAGTTAATGTCCAACATTCACTTCTGTATAACAGCATGGATAAGGCCATTGTTTTGTAGAGTTTCAGGATAGTTCCTTTTCTGACTTTATTCTTCAAAGTTCGAGCTATTGTGCCACAGAAGTCTCTATATCTATTTAATTTTACTTGTAAATCATTATTTTTGTAATATTTTATTTTATAGCCCAGGTAATTAAATGCATTTACTTGTTCTATTATATTTTTTCCAAGGGTTAATTTAGCTCTTATTGGCTCACAACACCTAAATGCCATGATTTTAGTTTTGTCTATTGATATAATCATATTATATTGTTTAGCTATATTATCTAGTTTATATATTGCTTCTTGGATACTGCCTTCTGTGGGGCGTAAAATAACTTGATCTGCAAACAATGCAGTGTTAATATTTACATTATTTACATTATTTACTACAGATTGTCTATTTAAAATTTTTAGCCACCCATCTAGGACTTCGTCAATATAAATGTTCAATATGGTAGGTGGCAATGGGCACCCTTGTCTTACATCTTGATTAATCATTGCAGTTTGTTTTCCATTTTTCGTTGCCCTTATTTTTATTGAGTTTTCTCTATACAGGCTCTATATAGCTCTTATTGGATGTTTGATACCCTTTTATTTTTTAATGTTTTCCATAATGGTGTCCTACTAACTTTATAAAAAGCCTTCTCATAGTCGATGAACAGGTAGAAGGTTGGTAAATTTTGTTCACGTCTTTTCTCTGTTAATTAGGTAATTGTAAATATACAGTCACTGCGAGATCTTCCTCTCCTAAATCCATGTTGGTCATCCCAATAAATAGCCTATAAAATGACCGGGAGAGGTTATTCAGTGCATCAACTGATATCACTGCAGCGCCTCTGATCGGGAGATCCTAGGCTCGAATCCCGACGGCGGCAGGATTTTCTACACTAGCTTGTCAGTCACTGTCTGGAGGAGAATTCTAGCGGCCGGCTGCTCTGATCGGTAGTTTTCCGTAGTTTTCTCCGATCAACACCAGTACCCTAACAAACAGGCCAAGGACCGCGCGCGATCTTTCCTACCTCTTCCTTGTCCTATTCTCTCCCCTTGCTCACATACTTACATTCATTATTCTACCACACATGCCGTGAGACCGGTCTAGGGCTTAGAGCTTTCCCCGGTTAGGGCAGTGTCCGCTGGTAGGAGATACCTGATTTGGGGATTCCCGCTAGTGAACGGTAGGTCGGCGCCAGATCACGCCATCCAGCGGGGGAAGATCACCACCACCTCCCTTTGAAAAGAGATTCACCACACTTACGAGACTAATGACTTCAGCAGTTGACGCGCCCGGAATCACTAACATTCAATCGATCAATCTATTAAATGAAAAATGATTTTGTCGAATCATTCAACACGATACACGAGTAAACTTACATTGTTTCTCTTACGACCGTGAGACAAAACCGTAACGTTTGTCACAGATAATTAAATTCTTCTCAAAAAATTGTTAGTTTGACAGTTTCTAGACATACTTGGACAAGAACTATCATTACTGTAATGCGAATTAATTTTAATGGCGAACCATCATTGTAGTAACGCATATTTTGAAATTAGTTCGCCACGTGTTTGATTGGACAGCGTAGTTCTGGTTAATACGACCTCCTTTCTTGCAAAAAAGACACCATACAGTAATTCGTTCCACAGTGGTATTCTCATTCAAATCAACTTATCGCAATTTCCACATGAAATCTATTTAATTCATTAGAACTTTTCACAAATTATTAAAGAGAAACTTTTACTTCGATCTTGTGTAAGTTCAGAACAGCAATTCATTTTCTCCAATGATGACCGATAATTGACCAATGTCCTATTTGTTCGTTTGGTGACCATCTTGGAGAACTGTTATCGAAGAAAAACTTATGTCATCTTCACTCCCTCCAAGAATTAGCACCCGTGTATACTATCGTCTCCTTAAACATTTGCATGCGTTACCCCACAAATCGCATAAAAGTGCGAAGTCGCATAAAATGCGTACTTTAAACAACAGTGTTATTTGTGCTTCATAAAGCTCTAGGGTAAATATGTATGATAAAGACGTGTGATATTAAGTCAGAGATACATAAAAGTTTCGACTTTTTAATGTTAGTTTTGCATATATTACTTTAAACAATGAGTTAGTATTTCAATAAGTCTTCCATTCAAAGCCTTGAAAATGCGGAAAAGTCTCAACAATTTCAACGTATTTGAATTATGCGCGTAAATTTGCCCCCAACATGGCAGCCAGTGCAAGCTTCAATTTGCAACGGAGAAGGACGGCCATTATCATAGGATTGTGGGGCCTTGGTGTAAATCATCAATTTTTTGCGGAAATCACCTTTATTATTTTAGGCAATTTGCGACGTGTATTGCTAAAATTCTTAAGCTATTTTTAAATTAATATATTAGTACTATTCCCTAAATTCTCGACATAGGTTTTTTTAGGTATCGGTTAAACATAAAATCCATTCCAGGATGCCATCCAGCTTCTTAAGATCTCGTAACTAAGTGTGCATTAACAACTTTATGCAACTTATTAACTTTATGCAAATACGGCCGGTTCCCAAAAAACCGCGATTTTTTGCATATCCTAGTCTTTTGAATGACCTGGGAGTTTGAACAAGTCCTTTCGGAGAGTTCGCAGAACAAATCCCAGAGTTCCGATTTCACTGGTCAACCGCAAGTTTGCAACATGAAAATTATAGAAGTGTTTTTTTTCAGTTCAGCTTGACCTTTTGAACACGAAAATAACGCTAAACGTCTCCTGATGATCATTATTTTCATAGAATAGCCGGTTGTTTCTGACAGTGTCTTGCAAAATATTTTGATCCCCTTAGGTACACACAGAAGATATAAATATATCTAAATGTTACTTATCTCGTATCCTCCAAATCAATGTCTGTGAGCAATTAATGAACACGACAGGTACTCAGAATTTACTATACACGTGCGGTACAAATATCTCTTTATTCAGAACCCATATTCGCTCTGAGAGAGAATTGGTGCAGATGTGTTGTTCGTTCGTGTCTGAATTAGTGAATTTGTTTCACTGAGTGTAAAAGTCCGTGGAATCTGTACGACAGTAAAAATGCCGCGTAAATGAATCAACAGACCAAACAGTTTCTGTTATATTCGACCTCGTCAATGTGTCAACAATGGAGAACGCCATTAACCGGACATATTTTTTTAAACCAAGAAATGTAAAATGGCATAATATTTGTTGTTCAGAAATAAAAGTATTTTTTCTTTATACTTCTTTGTTTGTAACTGCTTTTTGCAATACGGGAGGTCTTTTTGCCGGACCCTCTACGACACAGCACATTTGCAAGAAAACAGGGTAACGTAGCACAACAATAAATGTCTCAGTCAAAGAAGAAATCTCATTTTTCTCTAGTTTATCTGATATTTCATCACGTATTACTAATAGTCAACAGAGTGCAGTAAATAACATCCTGCAGGTATTTCCTCATGTATAGCTTCTCACGTTGGAACCTCAATTTCTGGAATCTAAAGAGGAAAAGGAAGAGATACCGAAGAACTATTGAAAATTTCGGTACATGGAATTTCGAGTTACCGGAAGATAAGAGAGTCAGAAAGGCTAACAGAACTGTTTTAATCTCGCAAACCCGTTTTAGGCAAAGAGAGCGATTTGGTAGGTTTAATAGCTCTACGCACATTCGCTTTGCCATCCTATCAGAATACTCAGAGATTTATCGTGCACAAACCGGCCTGATTTCAGAAAAGAGCCCAGCGATGATATGAAGATCGCTCACTCTCTCTTTCGGCAATAATTTAATTAAGGCAGTAATAAAAAAAATATTCGAAGCACCCTGCCATACAAAAATTAAACATCTAAACTTGCAACGTAAATTACGAGGCATGTCCGAAACGTCGAGGTATATCTTGTGTTGGTTGAAAGATAATGCGTTTGAGTGTACTTCGGCAAGGCTGGCTTAGACCTTCTCTTGGCCCTTCATCATTGCAAGTACTAGTAAAACGTGTTTACAATGGCTGAGCCAATTCAGAATCCTCCAAACGTAAAGTGTGCTCGGTCATAACTTTCCTCAATAAAAAGGCGAGTGCCCACTTGCAAAGCAATTGTTCCTATTTACAAAATTACTGTGAGTGGACAACGTGAAACAAAGTGGAACCTGAAATTTTTTGGTGATAGGTCCGATTTTCACGAGACTCACAGGATACATTGATCACTTGAGACCTTCAATAAACTTCATTAAATAATTCAGAAAATAATTCGTGTAAATCATCTCACAGAATAACTGCATGGAATAATGACCACCTTTCCAGAGTTCTAAAAAAGATTCATGTGGGACTTCGTCATGGATCTTCCTGCATAAAGTCTGGCCATTTAGAATCAGGAACTTGCAAGTGAGACGACTTTCCTCTTCCAGTTGTTTAATTCTGTGTTTAAATCGTGTAAAATCCGCCACATATTGCAACTGGATCCGCTCAGACCTTACCGACCACTTGCATCTACACAGCGCCCCGCACTCCACTCAGCTCCGATCCGGCCCCAGCCCGGCGAGTTGGGAATCGGCTCCATTCCGGCCAGAATCCGAAGCCGAGCGATTTCAACGGAAAACAGGAGGAGGAAACCTGAAGGCTCACGGAACGGATCGAAGGGCCACGACTTTTTCGGGAGCCAGGGTTGAACCGTAAACAGTCTGAGCGAGAGTCTGTTGGTCCTATTTAAATATCAATAACACTTTACAGAATAATGTACGAAGTTGTAAATATCCGCTCTGAATTGTGTAACCTGATACTAAGCTTGCCAAGGACTCCCCTCTAGATAAATACGGTAGGGCAAGATGAGAGTTTTGTATATTTATAAGAAATCGTTGACACAAAACCCTGTAAGTGTACTACTCAGAAGAAAAAACAGTCCTGCATAAAAGAGATTTTAAGCGAAGTACACAGATGTTCGCAGATTATGGCATAGGTGAGAAATCAAGCACACACGCAACGCGCGTCACGCTGCAACTCACTTTACGAGCGGAGAATAACTCGGAAACTACGCTTCCTGAGGCCTTAAAACCACACTTTCGTGTCTCATGGGGCACGAGTTACGGGATTTTTTACACACCAATCCACAAAATAAGACTTTTGAACGTTCTTCTTCATTTTTGGAAATTTCCCTCATCCCGTAATACAGGTTGCCAGAAACACTGAAAGTAGGTTGCCAGTGAGAAGCTATTTTAACTTTCTAAGGTTGCATTTTTTTGAAAGAAAAAAAAATCTTTTGAATCCTTCTATTACATTGTTGAGGGCTACTAAGAACTCCGTTACATCCCCCCCGGGAACCACTGCACTAGCCACCATCGTAATGTTTAACTTCTTTAATCCGTAATAATATACACTTATATTAAGTTCCTGAATTTCAAGTTGAATTTTCAAATTAAATGGGGGCGAACATAGGGTGAACATAAAACGAGCATGTGGGGAGCACATGGGGGAACATTTTGAGAGGAACACTTAGGGCAAACGTTGGGGAACATAAGGGAGAATATCCAGTACAATACACGGTGGCCAGGCGATAAAACATACAGGTGAACCTTTGGGGAACATGTGTGATGACGTGGGAGATGCATACTGGGCTATATGGCGGAAACATGTAATGAAGACGCGGGGAAACATGCATAGGAACGGAAACAATGCAAAAAATGTGGAACATGCGAGGGAACATGTGAGGAACATGCAGAAAACACGCACGGCAACATGTGGAGACCGCATGAGAAACATATGACGGGACACAAGCGGGGAAACGTGCGAGGGCACGTATAGCCCGAGTAATCTTTCTTAAGCAGGGCTGCCCCAGCCAGCAATAAGTGAATCTTGCTTAAGCAGGACTGCCCAGCCAGCAATAAGTGAATATTTTTTTTACCCAGGACTGCCCCAGCCATCAATAAGTGAATCTTTCTTAAGCAGGACTGCCCAGCCAGCAATAAGTGAATTTTCTTAAGCAGGACTGCCCAGCCAGCGATAAGTGAATTTTTCTTAAGCAGGACTGCCCCAGCCAGCAATAAGTGAATCGTCGTGAAGCGTCGTGCCGCACCACGCACGCTTGAACCTTGGCAGATGCAAACCCGTGAAGAGAACGCAATGCTATTTTATTAATTCTTTTTTAACATTTTTTTCGCTTGCATCCCAAAGGGTAAATGAAAAGCTAAACTGTTTTTGGTATATTGTTTTTTTCGTGATTCATCGATGTAAATCTGTGAAGTTAATTCAAATTTATTTATACTGATAATTACTAAATCTATTCAATTGAAATTGTGCAGAGAATGTGTCCATAATCTAAATAAACAAGCAGCAAAATTTCATTGCCATACGAGTTGCAGTTCAAAAGCAATGAAGAGGTAAGGATTTGGCGAGTGTGAGAAGCAAATGCGCCGGTATATGCGCCCGGAGTGTGTCCCGGTGCCCGCGTGCGAGGCGGTGGCAACCCCCGGTGTTTGGTCGCCGGGCTTCGCCGCGGGTCAGGCTCTCAGGTGCAGCAGTGGGTACAGTCCCTAGATACAGGGAGTAGCGCATTTTTTTGTGACGGAGATTCCGCTATTTTATATCCAGTTCAACTGTACGGTATTATGGGTGAGATGGGAACCAGCAATCTACAAAAAAATCAATGGTAATATACTCGGAACTCTCCATAATGCCTTAATTTCTCCTTAACTCCTGAATGCTGCCTGGCGAGACGCCTCCAGAACACCTTGCATGGAGCAGTATCACCACCTACCGCATTTGACCTCCTCAGACACGCATCCTGCGACAGCGACGTCGACGTCGACATTCCCCCTAGAGCGCCGCGTCATCCCGCCTCCCAGACGACACATCGATTCCCGCGCACAGTCGAGTCAGGCAGGCTCCTCATCCGCGCGCCTCTTAGCAGCTAATTCCCCGCTCGGCGCGGCGCCGTGTCACACCGAGGTTGGAGGCGTCTTGCGTGGCGGCGCCGCGCGGCTTTGAAGGAGCGTCGCCCGGGATCTGCGGCGGCGGCCGAGACAGCGCGACACGGCTCGGAGGTGGGGGGGGGGGTAGGGCGCCCCGGAGAAGAAGCTCCCAGCGGGACGCGCGCTCCCACGCGACGGACGGCGGGGCGGGGTGAGGCGGGAGGGGGAGGGAGGGGGAGGAAGGGGGCGGGAGGGGCGGGAGGGGGCGGGGCGAGGGGGCGGGGCGAGGCGCGGAGGGGCGGGGCGAGGGGCGGGGCGGGGCGGGGCGAGGGGCAGGGCGCGGAGGGGCGGGCCGGGGCGGGGCGAGGCGCGGAGGAGCGGGGCGAGGGGGCGGGGCAAGGCGCAGAGGGAGGGGGCGGGGCGGGGCGAGGCGAGGGGGGCGGGGCGAGAGAGCCGCGCTAATACCGGCGGGAGCGGAGCAAGGTGTCGGCGCCGCCCCCGGAGAGGCCGCGCGGCGCCGACTGTCCCGGAATTCATTACCGGGATTTGGGCTCGGCCGCCGCCGCCGCCGCCGCCGCCGCGAGTCCGCCCCAAGCCGACATCTGCCCCTGCGGCAATGCGTCCTCACCCAGCCCCGCCCGGCCTGCGACCCTCCTCGCTCTCCGGGTCGGGTCCCCAGCGCCGCGTTCCCCTGCGCACGGCCCCGGCCCCGGCGCCGCCTGATGCTGCTCCGCTGCGACTCGCGCCCGCGCGCCTCCGTGCCCTCCCGCGTTTATACACGTCGCCAAATATCCGCGAGCTCGGCGGCCGCTGGGGGCCCAGTCGCGTTCCACGAACCGTGTATGCCAGGGAGCCCACAACTTAGAGCAGGTTCTGGGGAATCCCAACGTTCAATATCAACAATCTCGGGGACTCCTTTAAGACATAGAAGTCACATGGAAATTGAGTCCAGCGACATCTCCGTTCTCTGTTGTTGTTGCTGTTGTTTTTTGGTTGTTGTTTTCAGCCGCCCTAAATCAAATTCCAGATGAAAGTCTGCACTGTTTCAAGATTCAAGGATGTATTCATAAACAATTATCGGATTTGCAACATCCTGATAACTGTCCACCATCGTCACAGACTCAAGAGTTTGCAAATACATTATGTATGAAAATGTTATAAATTCTTCTTTAAATCCATATACATCGCATATTCAATAATGAATTGATTGAATTAAGCGTTTTCGGTGGCTTATCACATTATTGTAACAGAGTAAATTACAGCTGTGTTAGGTAACCAACAACGTTCTGTTGATTTGAGATTTCTGAATAGGATATCCTGGGATCAACGTACAGACAAATCATTTACGAATGGATTACTGGTGCAATCGTACCAGTAATGCACGTTTACGGGAACGTATCGCGGATCACAGGCATGTTGTTCCCAACAGTAAACACGATCCGAAGCTGTTGTCTACCTGCAGTCCGCATTCTGACCCTATGACCCTATCAACTGCCTGGGACAAGGATCTCGCCCATATTGGCAGCAGACGCCATGTACAGAGGGAAAGAAGGTTTCAGTTCATTTTACACTAGCTATTATAAATTTTAATGCAGCCAAACAAATGTTACCACCAGTCCTTAATTGATCAAGAATCCTTGAGTTAAGGCCAAAGTATTACGGAATTTAAGAAACAATAGGCAACCTCTAAGAGTGGATCAGTTTCAAGGGCTTCAGAATTTGAGCGTCAACCAAGTACGCCAACAAGATCATATGGTTGGGCGAGACGTTTTTACAGCCTAAACACAAAGGAATTCTCAGGGGCATTGCAGTAGCGTTTTCCGAATGCTACGGCAATAGTAAGAAAATAAACGTTACGAAAATAGTAAGAATGCTCTTAGATTACCAGTAATCCACGGTACCCGAAAATTGTTTTTGACCTGCAACCGGGTGAAACACCAGCTGATAGATCGGACTTAGTTACAAGAGTTTTGGCCTTCAAGTTGAAAGTAAATCAGACATTTAAACAAGGAAATATTAGATAAGTTGCAAATGGGCATGTGCTAGAATTTCTAAACAGAAGTCCACCTTTCAGTAAAATGTAATTGATTCTTGATGATGCTTTTAAGTTTCGGAAGCTAGAACACCTTGCCACTTTTGTGTGTGACCAACTACCACTAAGACTATAAGTACATGGTTATCATGCCAAGGTTTGAACTGGGCTGTTGCGCCAATCCCAAAGAAAATAGTGTTTAAAAACTCGAAACATTAAAATTTAAAAGAAAATAATATTTCATTACAATGTTTAAAGTGACAATCAATAGATGACGAGCTTTTGCTGCTACAAGTCACTAATTTTTCCGTATCTAATAAGATTTGTACACTATTTGACACTATTTTTGACTAATATTTTAAAAAATATTAGTTAAATGCAATGCTTGAGTCTGTTCTAATTTGTCGGCTCTCTGATCTCCCCGTGAATAATAAAAATTGTGCCAAAAATAAAGCTGTGCCAAAGACTTTTAAGAATAATCTTTAAAATTCCCGTCTTTAAAATTCCGTCATTAAAATCAGTCTTAATAATCGTCTTTGAAATTCCCCTGACTTCCGAAGATTCGTCTACAAATTCTCAACTTCCAAATAAATAAAACTCCCGATTTCCAGAAAGCGGTCGTCCTCTCACATTTGACACACTGCATATTTTACTTCGTTCTGCATCTCCTTTTGTCTTTCCATAAAGCCTAAACTACTTTTGTCCGCTCCTGCAGCATCTCTCTCATTACTTACACCATAATAATAATAATAATAATAATAATAATAATAATAATAATAATATAACAATAATAATATGTTGAAATTCTGGCGGTCATTGTCACCTGAAATTGATGTCAACGATAATTAAATACTTTTCGAATAGACACCCTACCAGTTTACGTAGATAAATTCAACTGAAATGAAAGAAGAACCTTGATAGCCCAATGTGCTACTTTGCTCACGAACTGATCCCTACGTCACGATCCCTGGTCGGGCACTCACCTGATATTACGTACTCGCAGCTCCGCTGAAGCCGGGAGATAATGAGGTCTGAATTTTATAGGCAGGGGAGATTATCACATTGTCCATCCCACGGAGTAAGAAGGGGGCCAGGATGGGGAGAGAAATATCGCGAGCTATCCCATGCCCCTGGCCACTGTTTCAGGGACTGTTCCGAAATCTGCCTCGAACTCGTAGGAAAAAACACCCAAGAACCGATCTGAGCGGCTGACATCTGGAATTCTCAGCCAGGTAAACAACGTCGTCCCACCGAGATATTGTTGAAAATCCACCACCGGTTCGTAATCCAACATAGAATATGTAGAGAAGGGCGGAATCGCAACACAAACACAAATCCATTCGCGTCTGTAAAATGATCAACAATTCGGTTTTCAAATCCACAGGTCTAATGAATCTACGAGTCTTCGAATCTCGTACCAAATTGACTAAGTAAGAATACCCTACACAAGTCTAGCGACTTACGCTTCCGTAGTACACAGATGGCAGTTTCAGCCCACACCGGTCGCCCTGCCCGCGGGTTTTCGGTGACATGTGCACTTTAGCAATCCCCTGCGTTTCACTCCATAGTCGCCTCGATCATCCATCCCTTCTTACAGCCCCCGTTCCTTCGAAGTGCCGGGCTCTTTCCTTCCCCTCCTGCCTGCTTCCGTCCCGGGCGATCTGATCGCATCCCCTGGTGGCCGAAGCGAGACGAGACGAGACGAGACGAGACAAGACGAGGAGACGAGGCGGCGTTTGCACAGCGGCCGCAAGTCTTTCTAGTACGGAGGTCACGCCGAAAGTTTTTAGCAGCGACCGTAGGAGGAAGTTGGGGAGACGGGGGTTGGCAGCGCCTGAAAGTGCGCTCTTTTCTGACCTTGAACCCACAGAGGAAAACTAGAGTGCGCGTGAGCCTACTGCGCAGGTTTCAACATGAGGTGCTCGTAAGTCACGTGACTTTGGGACACCGGCAGATCGTGCTGTACGGTGCTGTATGTAGCTTTGCGTGCTGTTTGCTGTTTGTGGTGCTACTGCGTAATTATTTTGGGACGTTGTGGATATTTGTTCACTGCTTACGATCCAAAATTCTTTTTCTTTTCAAGAAGTGCAATAACAATTTAACTTTGCAAATTGTGTTCTATAGGATGAAACAACTGTGTTAAATGTCAGTTCACGCCAGTATGCAAGTGTGCCACAAGTGAATGATCCTGAACTGGGCAGTGAGGTACCAACTGACAATATGTACTTGCCATCAGTAAACAATCTTCAAATTAGATTGTCCCTATGTTGTGGACATTGTAACTTATATTGGAGGATTTTTAGTTACAAAGTTGCAAAAGTCTCTTGCTTGTGTAGACTGTAAGCTAGTTCTTTGCCGGACTGATAGTGATGAAGGATCATATTCCTTCATTCAGAGGAACGATGATTATGGACTGAAATACCCTTCTGCAGATGTTATAAAAACCTGCAAAAGAGCAGAGGAGAATACTTCGGGGGAGAGGTGACACTTTTAAAAAGGCAGCATGTAGTACAATTGTAAATAGATGTCTGAGAGAATCTGTGAATAGTTCTGTTTTTAGTAATTTAACATATATTATTGGTCAAGAGGCCATAATGAATCACAGGTTGTATTTAATTAAGGCAATATTGTTTAAATATATTGACATGAGATAAAAACATGTAGGAAAAGAGCACACCCAAATTTACCAAAAAAATAGTATTAGATCAGTTAACAACGAAATGATTTTATTTAGAGGGCATTAATCCCATGTGTATTTACTGGTGTGAGTTGTGTTTATAGTATGTTAGTGTTAGTAATTTCTATGATTGTACTTGATTTTTATTAGTAAATTCTTTGAAAAATATGTACTTCAGCTTCCAGGTCAAAGACCCCCCATTTCGATTAGGTTTTTGTCCAGTTTTCCTGATTCATTGAGCAAATGCTGAGATGTCCCCTTGTTTTGCTTTTGGACATAAATGTAGCGTCACTATGCCCACGTTTTCTTGAGCTTACTTGCAAGTAGTGGTAGGAGTAAAGCCCGTGGCATGTTACAGTTGTTAGGAATACAAAGAAAAAAATAAAACATGCAGTTTGTTTATCGATGCAAATAGGTTTTATACAACTCGAGAGGGAAAATACCAAATGTTATAGTTAAAATATTGGGAAGAGCTTTTGAAGCTCAAGAAAATGAGTGCAGATGGAACTTTCCCCCATATATCACATTCAGCTTTTACTGTTTTTGACTAAATAAATCAAAATATAAATCAAGGGTAAAAGCCTTTTTTCCCCTCTATAAATCCTTGAAATACCATTTTGATAACTTGCTATTATAAATGTCACTGATGTGGATCTTCAATAGAAGAATGTTCTAACATTGAGTAATAACAGAAATTTGGATTAATGCATCCCATGGAGTTAATTTATTTTACAAATAGTTTTTATTTATAGTCCTATGTAAATATGTCCTATTTGAGCAAATAGGGCAGAAAAAATTAAATTCACTTTTCTGCTACAAGCAACACTTTTAGGGTTGTTTAATAAATGAGATAACAACGCTGGAATGAAACATTGTACGTACGTATAAAATAAATCATTTAATGCGAGACGGGTGTTCTTGTAGATGCCACCTAGCTGTCCCAAAGTCACGTGACACTGGAGCGAGAGATGTTGATACCCGGCCGGGCCTTCTGCGCAGCACGGTGCGCACTCTAGTATATCTCTCCTCTATGCTTGAACCCAACGAATTGGAGACACGGGGTGGGGGGACTCAAGCGAACGGAGGGGTGAAGAGCCTTTGTTGCGGACTTGCTGGGCTCCGAGACAGACGTCTCGCGCCGTGATTTTCGTGTCATGATTTTGTACGATTTTAAAAAGAGTTTTAAGTGCCGAGGAGTGCCAAAGTTCTTTGAAACGTGTTTTTGGTGAATCTGCACCGTCTAGAGCGACAGTCGGAAATTGGTTTAGAAATTTTTGAGAGGAAGACAGTCTCTGGACGATAAACCGCGTTCTGTACTCCAGCCACGGCAGTGACGGCAGAAAATATTAACGCTGTGAGAAGAATGGTGTCAGAAGACCCGCACTTGACATTTGCTGTCATGGAATAGACTTAAATATTGGGTCGACTGCATCACAAACCATTGTGCATAAGCATTTGACACTCGCCAAGCGATGTGCTCGCTGGGTGCCACATTCATTCACGGAGGAGCAATAATCCACAAGGGTGGACTGGTGGAAATTCACGATACAAAAATTTGTTGGGGGCGGTCTAAGGACGTTTGTAATATGGTAACAGGTGAATCATGGATTTACCACTACGAACCCAAAACTAAAAGACACACAAGTGTTTGGTGCTCTCCAGATGAGGATCCGCCCACCAAAGTGAAGAGGGGTCGGAAATGGTGGCAACTTTTTCACAAAGAAAGGTCATCCGACTACTGTGACCCTAGACAATCAACGCACTGTGATTGCAGAGTGATATGTAACACAATGCTTGCCTGAAGTCATCACAATATCAAAGAGACCAAAGTCCAAACAAGGTCACATTTTGCTCTACCACGACAATGTTCCTGCCCACACGGCTGCAAGAACAATCGACTTTCTCGACAATGAACATGTGCGATTGTTGCCCAATTCGCCCGACTTGGCCCCTTGTTATTTCTTTTTGTTCTCCCAAACCACGCAAAAGATCCGAGGACAGGGGTTTTCTTCGGATGATGACGTTGTGCAAGCCTGCATTGATACCATTAAGACTACTCCTGAAGAGACGTGGAGTGACACGTTTTGTAAGTTGTTTTAAAGGATGGCGAAGTGTATGTGCTCCTGGAAAGTTTTGAACAAATGCAATGTTTAGAGTTCCAATAAATTCATTATTTTTCATTCTGCTAAAATCTTTCGGCATAGCCCTCGTATCTGGTGAATGCCTACCCAAAATGCTGAGTTCAGGGCACAGTTGTCCCGAAAATACCTAGGGTTTCTGTAGTTTCGACAAGGGTTTGCTACGCGTGCCCGAGCATAACCTGAAACAGTATGGAAACATTCTGCAAGCGAAACTAGCAGAAAAACGAGGAACACTAGGTTGAGTAGAAACATGTTCCTCTCGTGGACATTATCAAGAAATTATTTATTCGTACTGTAATGATCTGGGATCATTTACAGCTATTTTGAGACATTTTGATAAAAAAGGGCCTAGTAAAGTTGAACTGAACATAGAAAACTGTGACTAGTTATTGTAAACATAGCATAGGATAAACAAGCGACGGCAGTGTCGCGTGTAAATATTACTTTTTGACTACGGAAATGCCCGAAGGAAAATGAATTCGCGCATCAACATACGATGGCGCAATTCAGAGGAGAAATTTATAACTTATTTCATTAAAATCGGACGACGGGTTGCGTTGTTTTAGCAAATTTTAGAAAATGCATGTTCGGCAGAAAACTTCAAGTAAACAAGCGAGTGTTACAAATTGTGACGTCACTCTGGGTAAAATTAATGTTTTTTCAAGATTACGGCAAAACGGAAAAACTAAATTAAACCAGAAATTACAAGGCTACAGAGGGGAAGAAGAGACATAGAAGGGAGAAAAGACACAGAAGGGAAGAGGAGAGACAGAGGGGAATCAGAGACACAGGGGGAAGAAGGGACGCAGAAGGGGAAAAGAGACACAGGGGGGAAGAAGGGACACAGAAGGGAAAAAGAGACACAGGGAGAAAAGAAACACAGGGGAAAAGAGACACAGATGGAAAAGAGAAAGAGTGAGGAAAATGAGAGACGAAGAAAAA
Organism: Acheta domesticus; assembly: GCA_031308135.1. Lineage (NCBI taxonomy): Eukaryota > Metazoa > Arthropoda > Insecta > Orthoptera > Gryllidae > Acheta > Acheta domesticus. Next base: position 181,579,351 of record JAHLJT010002406.1, read on the forward strand.
GACAAGGGATGGACGGAGGAGAAAAACATGGGAAAGAGAGGAAAAGAGAGGGGGAGAGGATTATTTCCTCAATTATTTCTCCTGCAGCAGCAACGCGCCGGGTACCAGCTAGTTGTAAAATAAAATGTTTCGGCATAATAGGACGCATAGCGTCGGTTTCAAAATTAAAGTAGAGACACTAAGAATTTTAGAAGAATTTAGAATGCAATATCATGACAGGAAAACGCGTAACGGGCGAAATACAATTATTTCGCAAATAACCAGACAACAACAATAATGACAGCGATCTTGCTTTGTTCAAGCTGGAATCTATAAAGAGCCCAGACAACAATGCCCTTCAGGAGACGACGAGAGGTTTAGATTGCAAGCAGACCGTGTGTTCGTGGCTGCGATTTTTTTATATTGTTTGTATTGTTTATTTATATATGGATTTTCATGAAAATATTTTATGAAAATACTTAGTATAAAGAACTTTAGTTGCGATTGGAATTATTCCTGAGCAAATATTAGTGAACTTTTAATTTACTGTGGACAAATTCGTAATAGCGAGTTACTGTGTTGTGCGACGAAGTAAATAATTTAAAATTATTTCGGAACTTTAGGAAGGAGACTTGTTGACGTTTTATTTACGTCATATAAATAGATCGCAGCAATAATATTCATGAAACATGAGTGCTTGCATATTCTATTGCCGCGAAAGGAACATTACTAAAAATATTCGCGAAGTTTTCGTGATGCGAGTGCGCAGTACGTCACCAGTCGGTTTCGCGTGTTAGTGAGGCGGCGACACGAACTGTACACGTCGGTGTATTAATGGTGCAGTGGTGGCGTTGGTGGCCGGCATGGACTAACGAGAACCAAGCAACATGCAGGGGACGGTGATATCTGGTGTTTGATGGTTGGTGAACGCAGATGCTGACGGAAAGGGGCGTATTCTTCAAACAGGGAAGTTGTAAATCATTTCTTTGGCTTTTAAAGAAGGATTAAATTGTTCAAAGCCAAGATCTGTCGTAGGATGGAAGAATTTCAATGTATGGCCATCATAACCAAACGAATGGAACGTACGTGTTCAGGAATGAATGAGCAAAGTTATTTTAAGTGTGAATTATTATTATGGTGTTTATATTTCGTTATGCATTTCTTTGTGTTCATTTTCGTGTTGTGTATTTCATATGTTTATTTTGATGCGTGTTTATGTTCGGAATGTTAACAAATGCAACGGAAAATCGTTCAGTTGAAAAGAAATAAGAGAAACTAAAGAGAGAACTTATATTCTTTGGCTAATAAATGAAGGGAGGCATAACTGCCTACCGTTTGTCATTCTCTCACAATGACATTTTCATTTGAGTAGTAACAGTTGACATCCGGGTGGCACTACAGCGGACGCTATGTTTGGGGTTCCGAACGGAACAGGTCACCACCCACAATATAAATTTATGTGACAGACTGCGAGGGGGCTAGAATAAGTTGATAGCAGAGTAGCAGGGAAAGAGTGTAGTAGTAATAGTTAGCTTGGCAGAGCAGGACCCCCAATTTCGTTACATTGGCAGCCCAACCTGGAGCTGAACAGGTGTTTGATAATAGAGTAAGCCCTCCATTTCGTTACAGTACACAGCACCAAAGTTTGCTATACTTGCTTGGACGGCTAATAACAGCTTGAGAGGTGGGTTACGTTGGATCGACAGTAGCGGCATCCTCCTTTAAGAACCCACTCGTCACGGAACTCAGCTTTAAGTGTTACGACAGGCTCCAGACGTAGCCAGTATGGCCCAGGCTCACCTGAACGAAGGCCCAAAAGAAACTGTTTTGAGCACGATTTAACCACTTTTTCGTTACTTTCGGCCGGAGTTTCATTACATTCATCGGAGTAAATCACGGAATTGGCCTTCAGAGCAGTCGGTCTCTGGAATTCTCAGTACCTCTCTCCAGGTCAATCCTCTCGAAACAGGTGTCAGGATTCGAAAATACATGCAGAACGTACCGGTTTGCGAATTCTGTATATCATTAGATTTCAATGATATGAGTAACTAGAAACATATGTTCTAAAAGAAAGGAATGTATCTCCACCACTCTCGAACATTATTCTCTTTCATTCTTTTCCTGGCTTTTGGGATAAAATATTAAAGAAACTACATCATTAACTCGTGCGCGACGCACACAACAGTCACATTCCCCAGTGTGAATTCACACTCAGTTTTGGGGAATGGAATGTCACTTCTAGAAGAGTGAAATGAAATCCCGACTTCTGAGATAAGCAGCGCGTACAATTTTTATGGTAGATGGTGGTCTCATGGTAATTAACACCCAAAAGTGTGAAAGAATGAATCGTTCATTACTTGCCGGAGTTCCGGGTGAAATTATTTTCTGCAGCAATTAATCAAGCTTGAACGTCTTTTCCTCTGTCTTGTTGTCACTCTCCTGAGGTACTTCATGTTGCCTAAATTGGAGTAGTTCATTAAACTCATTGAGCCTTAAATCATTGAATAACTTACTTTCACTTTCTTATAGTGAAAACATTTAAAGAGAAAGAGAAAGAGAGAGAGAGAGAGAGAGAGGAGAGAGAGAGAGAGAGAGAGAAAGAAAGAAAGAAAGAAAGAAAAGACTGTTGACAATTTGAATATGGAATACACTCAATCGGAAAAGCTCCGAATATGTACAACGGATTGCCTATCTTACCCCTAGTTATGAGCCAAAGTCCCGATCTACCGTTTTTCATGCAGGGCAATGCAAATTATGGTACGACGCGATCTTTCACGTTTAATCACGCAGATGTTCCCTCGATTGATAAAAGGCTCGAATGGTATGGTGAAGAGGGACAAACCTGCATTTTTATCTGTCGTAGAGTAAACCCATGGGTACAATGTATTCTAAAACACCACGTAAAAAGTTACGCTTCAACGGTTTTTGGTCATTTGTTTTCTGAAAGAGGCTTCATTTCAAATCCACAATATCTTGCCAACATTTCAGTTGCAGAGTAGAATATGCGAGGCGATTCTTTCATTCTCGAGATCCACTATAATGTAAGAGTAAGATCCACTGTCCTGTAAGATCTATTATATTGTAAGGTAACGCAGTGATCCATATTTGCTGTGACCCTGTTGTATTTCAGTGAATACAAGAGGGTCACAACACTGTCGGAATTTATATGACCTTGACCGCCCGGGTCGAGCCGATCTGTGTTGTGGTAGCTGTCGCTTCGGACAACAAGCGGGTCCTACTGTCTATTATATTGTTCCAAGATCATACAAACTCCAGCCGCGGAAGCCTACGCAATCATATTTCCGGAAATTCTCCCTCGTTTTCTCCACTGCAAGCTCTTCGGGTCCAGCCCAACTACGTACGTCAGCATCTGTCACAACTATGTACGTACCAACAGTTCATTCACTGTAAAACTCTTGTTCGTTAGCTGTTGGATTCATTTAGTCCCTTAAATAATGTTCGCATTACAAGGTATCGTAAACTCCACGACACATACGGACCCAAAGTTTCATACATTTCACAAATTCACCCCCACCAACTCACTGAGTAGCCTCTCAATATGAATAAAAACTACTTTCTTTCATATTCTTTCGAGAAGTAGTACGAATTAATCAATAACTTCCCAAAAATAGCCACAAGGTGTGGTTAAAGTGGATGAGAGTCCATTATTCTTAGTATGATCTGAACACGTCCCAGAAAATGACAACACCCCCAAAGGAAAAGTTATGGCTAAGTTACTTGCAGATTATTGAAGTTCGTATATTCAATACAGCATCATTCCTTTAATGTTATACAGCAAATTAAACTGTAATACAGCCTTTGCCCAAACTTTGTATAACTACATATACTAGAGGGTTCCATTCTTGCCGTTGTTACAGAGATTCTGATAAATGAACCTCGAAATACGAATATTCTCCGTTTTACAATGTTTCAGTTTTCCCCGTTTTCGTTGTTTGCCCATTTTCTCATTCGCACATTCGTCCTGACAACGTGTTCGATAGTTTTGTACTCTAAGATGACCATTATTTGGACAAGCATTCACACATCTCCTCAAAATAAAAGGATGTGACAATAATCTCTACTTCAAGTTTTCAACAAAAAATAAAGCTTCTCTTCCCACATACACAAGGCTGAATCAGCGTCAACTCTACGAATTAGTTCCCTGTTATTTTTCCTCCACAAAAATAGAAACGGCACGAATATTTCGGCCAAAATCCACCGGGGTCCACGACCGGACACAGAGCGTCTAATGGTCACGACTCCCTCGCCCTTCTTTCGTTCCCTGTCTTCATTATCGCGACTGCGAACGGTAAAAGGTTATAGAGCGATCCACCGAGTCGATTATTCACGGAGCGGCGATATCGACAGAACCTCTGCTTCTCTCATCCATCTTCGCCAGGTTATTATAACTGATGAGCCCGGAGGACCGAGCGCGCGGGGAGGGGAGGGGCGGGCGGGGTGGAGTGGAGGGGGGAAGGGGCGATCGGCGCTCGCGGGGCGGAAATGAAGGCAAACAAGTGAACTCGAGCCCCCCTCCCCTCCCCGGCGGCACGGCGTCTTCGACTGGGCCCTTTGAGAGCCATCAGCGACCCGTCAGAGTAACCTGTGAGGCAATCTTTTTACTTCTTGTTCGTGGCGTAGGCTTGTCGGGACAGCTCGCGACTAACAAGTACTCGAGATTGCTTCACCACTTGCCTTCCTGAACAATCGTGAATACATGCGGAACGGTCAAGATGACACGAGGGAATCTATCCGCAAGCGACAGGCGAAAATATTTCTGACTTAAACGGTGGCGGAGCTTAAGATGGCCGCAACACGACGTATTTTGAAACAGGCTCCTTACAAAAGCAACTTTCTTAGTTCATTTTCCTCACAATGAATGTGTGGTTAAGTACATTACAAAAAATATCTGTAATTACTCGTAATTACTTTCGTAAATCCATAATTTATGACTTTTCATAGGTAGAGCAGTTCCCATTGTTCAGAGTATTGAACCGCAGTGCAGAAGTTCATCCTAATGAACGGAAACTCGTGGCCCAATCCATTCAAATCAATTCAATGAACGAGTAAGGTTGCCCAACTTTGCCGTAAATATAGCAAACAACGGATATTAATAAGAATCACAAGAAGACCCAGCTATAATTATTACAAGATTACGGGACACAATCTTCTCCAGTAATAGAAACGGAGAGGGAATTTATGTTTTCGTCATTAGAAAAAATATGACATCGTTTCTATCAACGCGTTTATTGAAAGAAGGAAGTTTTTTTCGGCCGTAGCGCAGCAATCTTCAATGATGATGACCGCATTGCCACCGAAAGTGTTTCAGCTTCAGTAAACGCACGTGATGAGGCTGTTACCACATTCTTCCAAGTATCCTAATTTTGCAATGTGAATATTAAACGCTCTCACACATGCTTTCCTAAATTACTTTGTATACGTAAAACAGAGCCCATCAGAATGTGGCACCTGGAGAAATAGGATCACTCCACGGACGAAGCAAGGGGCAGGAGCGAAGGCAACAGCAAGGACGTTCAATGCACGGAGCAAGTGTAAAGGGCTGCATTCGGTCGCTCATCAGAAGACATATTTTTTTTTGTTTTGATGGAAATTAGTTCCAAAATACGAAAACCGTGGGACATCGATTATCCGAACGTCAAATATCTGAATTCATATTTTCTCTGAATAATATTTTTTTTTAATAGGTAGGTACCATATACTACACGTACTCATTTTCTTTTGGAATACCGAATATCGAGAATGATC